>JAEOAE010000125.1:0-16088 GCA_036365155.1 Meriones psammophilus
AGCAGGAGGAAGGAGCGGAGGTAGAGAAGCAACAGCGTGAAGCGGTGAAGATCGAGATCATCGAAAAAGCACTCTCAGCAGGCTGTGGTTATGACGGGTGCCCTGCCGTTTATACCGCCGTCAAAGTTATTATTTTGCTAGTGCCGCTTTCCGCGAGGAAACAGACGCAGCAGCAACTGCAGCAGCAGCAGCAGGGGATAGTTTAGATGCAGTAGTCAATGCAACGACGCGCGCAGCAGTGACAGAAAGAGTCAAATGATAGAGAGGAGAAATAAGACGGGAAAAACAGAAGAGAAGAAGTACAGCTTGTAAATCGTGATGAGAATGTTGCTGTTGCGGGCATGCTGAAGAACCGCAGCACATACGAGACAGCTACTACTGCTGATGTTGTTGTTATTCATACGATTGCGGCAGAAGGTCCCTTCCCTGCTGCTGCTGCTGCGGATGCTGCAGATCCTGCCGCGGCTGTTACCTGGGACGTTGCTACTGCTGTCTGTACGGGCAGCCTGACAATAACGAGGAAGAAGAGAAGAAGCAGCAGGCGGAGAAGAAGCAGACGAGCGCGTCGACTGGTGACGCTGCTGTTGTATGAGGAGACGAGAGGCAGCAGTAAACGCAGAACAGGACAGCAGAAACGGCCTGAGGCTGTTCGTGTGCGGCAGAGTCGTTCGAGCAGCTACGCAGCGAGGCCGCACGCAGCAGCAGCAGCAGAGTCAAGAGCAGCACGAGCAGCAGTAGTAGCAGACGCAGCAGGAGAGGGTGAGATGGCTTTAGAAGGAGAAAGAAGAAGCGAAGGAGACAGCAGCAACAGCAGCGGGGAACAATGCCAGCAGCAGCGGTGCGCGTCAGCCAAAGTCGTAGAAGATCAAGCAACAGCAACTGCAGCACGGACAGCACACCCTCGGAAGAAGAAGCGGCAACTGGAGCTGCAGCAGCAGACGCAGTGACGTCGCCATCAGCGCGTCTTCAACAGCGGCAGCATCGCTCGAGAGGAGAGCAGAGCGGAATCAGAAGGGAGGACAACGCAGCAGCAGGAGATTAGCAGAAAGAACTGAAGACAGCCGCAAACAGCACATGGAAGAGACGCCAGGTAATAGCGGTGGTGAACACACAGCGGCAGCCGCAGCAGCCCCTTTTCGCGACTGTTGCTCCCTCTTTCTCATGCACAAACAGAAAGGTATACTCACGAGTAAGTAAACTACTCATATATTCACAAATGCCTAATAGTGTAGAACTGTATATATACATATATACATATATCCTTCTCGCTCTTCATTTTATATATATATATATATATATATATATACATGTAGATAGCATTTTCTCTTCTCACTATCTCTCTGCATATACACAGACGTAATTCTCTCTCTCTCTCTCCTGTATATGTATATATATATATATATATATATATATGTATCCGGTCTCTCCCGTCTTTCTCTACTTTTCTCTCTATAGATGTGCATATATGTAGCTAGATAAAGATGTGTATTTTGCGTGTGGAGTACATGTGTAGAGGTATGCAGATGCATGCACGTATACTTGTATGTTTCTGCGTCTTGGGTGTGTATCTAGCTAATGTGTAGAAGCATACCTGGACATGCAACGATCTGTCTATCTATCTATTCGCTCGTCTTTTCTTCTCTTTTATATATATCTCTTTTTCTATTTACATGGAGAGAGTATCTTCTTTTACTTCCTCTTTTTCGTTCTGTTTGCTGCTTCATCTTTTTACAGAGTTGAGTGGGGAGCGTGGTTTCATGCGAAACGCCACGTTTTCATTTTCACCTTCTCAGGCAAGCCCGTCTACTCGCGGTGAGCCTGCATGCAGAGGTACACATGCTCTCTATCTGTCTCTGTTCAGATTCCACATCACAGATATCTCTATCCATATATATATTATATGTAGAGAGAGAGAGAGAGATGATAGATAAATATACATATATGTATATGTATAAATCTGAAACATATATAGAGAGAGAGACAGACAATAGATAGAATCTACATATGTATGTGTACATGTAGTAAAGCTGTAAATATATATATATATATCATGCTGTTGAGGGAGAGAGGGAATATATATTCTGTATTTTTTTTTCGACTATGAGTAAGCATTTGCATATGTGAGGACGCGAGATTGTGCAGGTGTTGCTGACCTCTGAGGTTCATGCAGCATGGCGTATAGCAGATCTCTCCTCATCGTCGCATGTACTGATAACTTTCACAAGCGATGAAGAGAAAAAATATAGAAAGACATAGAGGTACTGAATTCGAGCCGTCTACAACGCTCAAACTACACAGCCGTCGCAGGCAGAAAAAGGCAAGTGCTCAGACAGACATAGCCAGTGTGCATATAGATGTATATGCATATAGATAGGTATTTGTATATAGATATAGAAATCTTTAGTGTATTAGATATCTATCTATATATATATATATATATTTATGTCACTTTATATATATATATATATATATATATATATATATATGTAAATGGGGAGGTCTTTCGTGAAATTGGCTGGTTCCCCAGGGATAGCTGTCTTATATTTTTCTTCGTATGTGTGCGTCAGTTTGCCTCAGTCATTTTTAGAGCATTTTTGCACATCTTCTGATAGTTATCTGTCTGTATTCTTTTCATCTCTCTGTTTTTCCCGCTTGTGTGCGTATTCGTCGCCTTCTGGAGCCAACGTCCTTCTCGTTGTGTTCTTTTGTTGCGTCTGCTCTCGCGAAAAACAGTGTTGCTGTTTGCTGGAGTTGCTCTCCTGCTGCTGTAAACCTGCGGTCGTGCTGCTGCTGCTGCGGATTGCCGCTGCTCTGGCGTAGGTGCGTCAGGGTTCACTATGTGTTGCTGCTGCTGTTGGTCTCGCTATCGACGTGTACTGCTGCTATACTTTCCTGCTGCTGCCCTGTTATACGTCCTGCTGCTGCCGCTGTTACCACGTCCCTGCTGCTGCCGCTGTTATGCGTCCTGCTGCTGCTCTTCATTGCCCTCTGCTGCTGTTATACTTCTCTGCTGCTGCTGTTATACCTCCCAGCTGCTGCTGGTCTCTCTCTCTGTCGCTGTAGGCGTTACCCCAACCGCTGGGGCCTGGCGCCTCTCTTGCTACTGCTGCTGCTCCTGCTGCTGCACCGCAGCAACTTCCGTCTTTTTTTTGCTTCCAGTTTCTGGGTAGGTACGCACTGGAAGGGGTCTTACGTCTTTGATGGGTGAAAAGCATTTTTTCGTCTTCTCTGTGCATCGTCTGGACTTCTTCTCTCGTCTAAACAGCATGAATACATGCACACTATGAAGGAATGCACGCTGGACTTCCTGCTTCTTCTTCGTCTTTTCGATACAGAGGTTGCTAGCCGCACAGCCACAGATAGAGACAGGCGTCACCATTTACACTCCACGTACAACCTCTGGCTCTGCTCATGGTTGTTGCCGCCTGCAAAAAGAGTATATAGATGCATGCATATCTCTTGTCCACATATATATATATATGCTGCATTGATGTATGTATGTGGATATGTATGGATATACGTATATATGTGTATATGCACGTATGTTTGTATGTACGCATGTATATGCATCGGTGTGTGGTGTGTATGCAGCTATGTATACATGTGCTTATATATATAGGTACGTGTATTTATATATATATGTATATATTGAATATGCGTGCGAACGTACATGTCCATTGCTACATGATGTATATATGTACATCTCCCGCTACATTGCTGAAGGAGGAAGCCTTGCAGCAAGCTCTCTGTCTTCTATCGCTTGTTTTTTTTTTGCGTATATCTGAAAATAGAGATTTCTGTGTTCTCTCGTTATTCTTCCAAAGCAAAATCTCTGTTCATAGTGAGGATATTCTATCTTCTCCACGTGTCCTTCTTCTCTTGTGCTGTCTCGTCTCACTGCACGCACACATATGGGTCTCTCTTTGACTGTCTCTTCCTTCAAAATCTATCAGAAGACTTCTCCGTCTTCAAAAAGTTATGGACTTTGCATGTATCTGTTTGCATCGTTCGACGCTGCTGACTGTTCGCATGACTCTCTGTCTCTACGTTCCTCTTGTTAGTATATCCTGTACGTTTCTCGATACACATATATATATATATATATTCTGTGTATCAGAAGGATTAAGATATCTGAATCGCCGGAACATATTGTTTCTCCTAACTATTGCGTAGCAGTATCTATATTTTTATATGATGTTTTATCCATGCCTGTTCCACTACATATACCTCCTCCTAGGTCTGTCTCTCTTCTCCGTCGTAGCCCCTTCGATCTGCTTATATCCACCCCTCATCCTTGTGTACACACACAGATATATACACAGAGAAATTTACATACATACATGCATCTATATAGATAGATATAGAGATCGCTATAGATACACTTTTTGTTGTCTGCTGATGCCGCACAGGCTTCTCTATCTGTATATCCATGATTTTGTACGTTTTGATCTGCGTGATACTGTAGACGTACATGCCTATTTCGGAGAGAGATGTGTGTACGCCGTCCTGCAGGATTTTGTCTGCGATCGTCTCGAAGATGGAAAACTTCTTTTTCAAAAAAGGCCCTGCCTCCTCTGACACGGAAGAAAGTGAAGAGGGCTATACACTCACGAGAAAGTCTGTATATATGAAAGAAGATATAAACGGGCATCACCTCGTGTGCTTGCGCAAGGCTCCGGGACCTCTCGCTGTCTATTCGTCTGCACAGTTTTATCTTGTCCTCTTTGTATTTACATCTCTGCTCTCCGTACGTAGCTCTAAAAACATGCGTGGGCTTGACACCTACGTGTGTATATATATATATATATATATATGTATATCAATATATGCCTCCTCTAGGCTACGTGCAAGTACAATCTCATATACAACCTATACGTCCGACTATAGGTGAATATATAGAGAGAGAAAGTAGATGTGAGGATGTGGATCAGCTGTATATACGTAGGTAGGAAGCAGCGTATATTTTTTCTCTGCCTGTGTGTCCACATGATGTTCCTTCATCGCTGTGTCTGTCTCACTACAGATGTCTATTTTCACTTCTGAGGGTGAAATCTACGTATCTGCATGCGTTTGTGCATCCCCCCATGTGAACTAGCTGCAGTCGTCTTTGAGATGCACCTCTGAATCGCGGCAGTTGATGTATAGTCTCACACGCTGCTACATATCATGTCTATCCTGTAGAGCACAGCTCTCCTCTCTCGCGCAGGTACGCATCTCTAAAGATATCTGTATGTGTGTACATATATGTTGTTGTATATAAATCTTCACATGAAGTCGGGGACGCGTGTGTAGTGGAGCGGCCTGATCTCGAAAGCCTCCAGTGCACTGTATCTCTTCATATTCACACAAAAACACCCTCATCGCCACCTCATATATATATATATATATATATATACGCAGAGAAGACAAGTCTATGTTTCTTCATGTATTGATATATTGTGTTTCCTGTGGTTTCTTCCTTGTCGCTCAACGTTGGATTTTCTCTTCCGTTTGTTTGATTTTTATTTCCTTTTTGCTTTTTGACGGAAAGATATATTGCTGCAGGAGGCGCTTCGTTTTTCTACTAAAGGGCCGTTCTAGCCGTTAGCGTCCACGACACAGGAGGACACAACGTGCAGCAAATCAAGTCTTTTCTCTTTCTCATCCATCGTCAAGTGCGGACACTAACTCCCCATTCATTATATCTCTCTTTCTCTTCTCTCCTTAAGATCTCCATGTGTCCGTCTCTTGGCTCTCTCCACCACATATATGCATACACTTGCAAGCATGTACTGAAACGTAGATGTCAGTACTCAAATCTTCACACGATATATGTAGATGTCTGTAACTTGGAGAAAGATTGAACAGTGCACAGCGCTTGAGGCAGCCGAAGTTGTATACACGTATTTTGTACTCATCCTTTTGCACAGTAAAGGCGAAGTGTGTTTTCTCTGCTGCCTTTCTCCGTCTGTCTCTCTGAACGCAAAAACGGAGATTTGCTGCAGCAAGCACCTATCTTGCGCTAGAGAGACACCTGACGAATAGCTGGGTCTGGACCTGCAGTGAAGAGATGGAAACAAGCAACCCATAGGGGGGAAAACCCAGGAGAAGTCATTTTTTTCTGCGTACATGTTTCCCTGGAGAAATCAGCAGAAAGCCTTGGGCGTGGTGCTCTATTGCTTTCTCTTTATCGCTCGTATGTGTAATTCTTGTATGTACTACACGCTCCGTGGAGGGATCGCCGAAGCAGCCGAGAAGACATTGTCCGTGGGGATTGGCTCTAGGACCATTGATGGAAAAGATGTATTGTGTTTTTGATGAAAGAAGGAACAGAAACAAGAAATGAAGAAGAAGCTGCAGATGTTTTGCGCTCTCAGGTGTGTAGCTGCTCTGCATTTAATAGCATTGAAGACACGCTCTACAAGCGCCCGAGCTTCGACGTCAGTCCTCTCCTGGGAGGTACTGAACGAGACTCGCCTTTCCTCTGCAAAGAAGAAGGGTTTCATCATATATATATCTATCTCTATATCTATATTATCAGTCTACATCGATGTTTTTCGTCTATATCTTCTATATCTATATGTATAAAGACCTTATGTGTATCTATATCCATATAACTATGTCTCTATATCTCTATGTCTCTATATGTCCATGTCTCTATATGTCTATGTCTCTATATATCTGTGTCTTTATATGTCCCATGTCTCTATATGACTATATATATATATATATATATATATATATATATATGTCTATATCTGTCTATATCTGGCTGTGTATATGGTCTCTCTTTCTTCTCTCCACAGATATTCTCTTTCTCTATGAAAGGCATAGTTAGATGACTTGGATACATGGAAGGACTCGTGTAGTTCCTTTTCTGTCGGGAGGAGGGAGAAGAAGGGAGGAAGTCTATTTTGTTTCTTTGAAGGAGATTGCACGTAAACAAGTGAACTACAAGACTGTCACATACCCCCCTCTATAACAATTCATCTTCCTCTTTTTGCGTTGATAAATTATCTTTCTCCTCTATGCTAGGCATATCACTTTTTACGTTGAGGAGGTGTACTCCGTTCTCCATATTATGTCTAAATATATATATATATATATTGATATAGATATCGATAGATACGTATATATATATATATATATATATATATATATATATATATATACACACCCTTATATGTGTATACCTATATATAGAAGAGAGAGAGAAAGAGAAAGAGAGATTTAAATGTCAACTATGTATATCTGTATATTTATGTATATGTATGAGATTTTGTTGGTGATACGCTGCTGCGATTGCTCATGTGGTTCCTACTGCCGCGTATGCGTCTTTCTCGCTGCTCTTGATGTTTCCACGATGCTAACTGCTGCTGTTGCTCTTGCCGTGCTACTGCTGCTGCTGTTTTCTGTTGCTGCTGTTGCTCCTGCTGCTGCTGTTGTTGTGTTTAGTTGTTCAGGGACGGATGGAGTGTGCATAAGCTTCTATCCCAGTATTGTTCTTCGATGCTTTCAGTGTTTTTCTGGCAGCAGCTCCTTCTTCTTTTTTCTTCTCGTCTGCTTTGTTCTGTATTTCCCCTCCTCTCAGCAGCGGGAGGGAAAAAAAAACGTTTCGACGCAGTTGCATTTCTCTCTTCTTCTTCAACGTCTGCTGCTGCTGCTGTGGCTGCTGCTGCTGCTGCCTCAGGGTCTCCGGCGTCAGGAGTTGCTGCTGCTGCTGCTCTTCTTCATGAAGCCTGAGAAAGTCACGCAGCAGCGGCAGCAGAAAAAGAAGAAGAGGCAGGCCTAAACGCAAGAAGCTGCCGAAGCAGCAGCAGCAAAGAGACAGTTGAACAGAGGAGTATTGAGGCACTCACTGCCTTCGAACCGCTTCCACTCAGTACAACCATGAGGCATATCGCCGCAATATGTTGAAGCATTCGCCTGCACAGCAAGTGTTGTAAGCTGCCCGAGTCAACGCTGGAAAGAAAAGAAGATGTTTGGAAAAGAAAAAGACATGCCAAAAGAAAGGCGATTATGTACATATATATATATATATATATATATATATATATATGTACGTAGTATGTTGAGGAGACCTACATGAGGCAAAAGAGCAACACTCAAAGAGAACAGAGAAAGAAGAGAGATGGTAGAAGATACATGTGGAAGAGACATGTGAAAGACAAAGGAAAGACAAAGTGTCTCCGTTCTTTCTCCTTTCAGCGCCCTTTTCCATTGCTGCGACATCCACTGCTGCTGCTCCCAAACTGCTGCTGCTACTGCTGAAACTGCTGCTGCTGCTGCTAAAAGCGCTGCTGCTGCTAAAACCGCTGCTGCTGCTGCGGCCGAAACTGCTGCTGCAGCAGCTCGGCGCTGTCTTGTAGAACACAGACGGTGGTTGTTGTTCACTTGCTGTTGTATCGCTGATGGAGGTTGATACGTGCAAGCGCCACCGCAGCGACTATCGCTGCTGCCGCCTGTGGCCGGAGATGAGCGTAGTGCGTCTGCTGCCGCTGCCCTGCTGCTGTATACCGAGCTGCTTCATATCTGAGGGCTGCTGTATGTTTGAGTGTCTGTGAGGCAGTTATCTTTGACGCTAGTATACGTCCACTTCTTCAGAGGTGTTGTTGCTGGGAGGTGTCGCTTCTGTCCGCTGCTGCTGCTGCTGCCGGTGCCTTTCCCGCTGTTGGTTGCTTCGCCGCCGCCGGGATTGTCTCCTCCTGCTGATACTCCGTTGATTCCCTGTTTGATTTATCGGCTGCTGCGTCGACTGCTGCTGGTGGAAGTGCTACTCCTATCCTTTCCCCACTGCCTGTCATTCCCATATTGAGTGTCCTCGCTCTACTCGAGAACTTGACGCTGCTCTTACAGCTGCTGCTCTTGCTTTTATATCTGCTGCTGTTGTAGCTGCTGCTGCTGGGTTGTAGCTGCTGCTGCTGTTATTGCTGCTGCTGTTGCTGTTATGGCTGCTGTGTTATAGCTGCTGCTGCTGCTCTCTTTCTGCTGTTGCTGTTATCTCTTCTGGCGGGAGGCTGCTGCGCTGCCACATGTGTTCCTTCCGTTGATGTCCCCGCATTTCTCTTCAGCGTCTGTGGGGATAGTCTTTTTCATCGACGCACATGTCTTTTCATTGTCCTTGAGGACAACACGTAGCTGCCCTGCCGTCATTGTTTCTTATCTCTACACCGCAGAGAGGGTGTATATGGAGAGTATATATGTCGTCAGGTGTATGTGATGTCTATATATGGATATCTTGACACCGTCTCGTCTCCTCTTCTTATGTATGTATATATGTGCGCTTTCTCTGAAGCGATTCTTTAGAGAGAAAGGAAGAAAGACGACACGAAGCGGCGTGCCTGCCCATCTTCAAAGTAATCCATCTCGCACATCTACAGATGCATCTATGGCCTCCATTAACAGCCTAAACAGACGCAAGCACACCTACCTCATCACTCTCCACACAAAAACAGAGTTTCCTACTATGTAGGAGAGACTGATACGTAGATGGGGAGACTTATTTACAGCAGAAACCTGTATATCTAGATATATACATATATGCGCAGGATATATATGCTTCTGTATATATCTGGACAAGCTGTATAGATGCAGACGTCTCTCAAGCACGCTCTGAATGATGAACGTATGCCTGTGTAGCTGGCTGTGCGTGTTCGCGTGATCAGGAGCTGCTGCTCTGTTGCCTCGTCCTACGAAGTCCAGGAGACACTAGTGTCCCGCGACTCGTTGTAACTCCTGCATCATCCACACCTGTACTTACACGCTTCTCCACACAAACCTCTCTCTCTCTCTATATATATGTATACACATATATGTATATGTATATATATATATATATATATATGTATATATATATATATGTATATAGACCTCTCCTGTTGGTTTTAGTCTTCAAACTCTTCAAAACGGTTTTTGTTCAGGAGGGTCTTTTCCATGTCTCCCCTCTCTGCGCAGATCATCTCTTCTTTTTAACAACATCTATCTACCCCAACATGCTGCCTTCTTATCTCTCCGTGTCTCCTCTCACTGAAATATACATATGTATATATCTGTAGATGTCTGTAAAGAGAAGAGAAAAGTAAATGGAGAGGCAGACAGATATATAGAGACCATGTGTATGGATAAGATGCGTGGACACGCAGAAGTAGACTTCGGATGTTTACACGTATTTAGGTTGCGTCGATTGATAAGGACGTACATGGATGCATCCGCCATGTAAAAGCACGGTGCGTGTTCCTTAGTCGCTCCAAATAGTCAGATGCATACATATGTATGTATATAGAGACGTGTATACGTGTGTACATATATTTATTGAGACGGATATACATAGAGAGAGCTGCATAAATGGTCTAATATATGTATATTTCAGATGCATATCCGTGGGGAGATGCATACATATGTATGTGTATCTATGTAGATGCATATCTATGAGAGGAATGTATATATGTATATATAGATCTCTGCGCAAATGCTGTTTGCAATGTTTTCGATGAGCTTCGAGGGTGTTTTTGCTTTGCTTTTTTCAGTGAATCTGGAAGAAGAAGTGCTCTGTGCTTTTCTGTGGTGCAGAGCCAATGTTTTGCTGGCAGACGATCGAGTTGTCGCGATCGCCACTGCAAAACATCTTCATTCACCCCCGGGGGCTTCTCTTTATTTTCTTTGCTCTCTCTTTCTCGAAGTTCCTTTCTTTTCGTTTCGCTTTCTTGCTCTTCTACTTTCCATTTGCGCGCAGAATGCTTTCGACCGCGTCTTCTCGCTTTCTCTGCACTTCTCTCTTCCTTCGGCAGCCGAAAGGCCTCTTCTATTTTTTTTTTCTTTCTTCTCTTTTCTTTCTGCTTCACCTCGTGATGCCATCTGTTCGTCCTCCTCTTCTTCTTCGTGCTCTCTCTCAGTATCTCTCATTTTGCATCGTCTTCTTCTTTCTCTTCTTCTTCTTCTTCTTCCTCTTCTTCCGCTTTCTTTTTGTCTTTCTCTTTCTCTTCATCTTTGTCTTCTTGTGGTTGCACGTGGACGCGCATGCATCGCCACCACGTCTTCTTTCCTTCTGCTGCGCTATCTCTCCTCTGCGCTGCTGGCCGCCGCTTTGCTGTTCACTCCGCTGCGCCTTCCTCCTGCTTCTGTTTTGCCTCTACCACTGCTGCTGCTGCTTGATTGTCTGACGAAGCTGCCACACCTCTGCTTCTGCTGCACTCAGTTCTACTGCTGCTGCTGCTGCTGCTTCCACTGCGACAGACTGCTGCCGCTTTCCTCGCATCCACTGCTGCTGTTACATGCCCATCCTCCGACCACGGTCTAGACTGCTGTACACGCGAGAGTCTTTCTCTCTCTCTCTCTATATGTATATTGCATAGATATGTGGTGGTTTGAATACATTTTGTTTGTAGGAGACAGTAGAGGTGTACGTAGGTTTTTCTAATGACATATTTCGTGGAGGTGATAGCTTTTTCGTCTGAAGATTCATCTTCCTGTTGCGGACATTTTTATGAATCCTACGCATAAATAAATGAATCTATATATAAGTAGAGACGCATCTCCTATTTTTGGCGCTCTTTCTATGCATCTCTGCACGTGTATATACATATATGGATCCTGCCTGGCTATATAGAAAGAAACGCACGTCTTTTGATATGTCGCTGGCCGCTGCCTCGTGCATATATCTGTCTTCCCTATCCTTCATACAGAGAGAGAATGAATCATTATATCCTTGTGGACACGTGTATTGACGTATATATGAGGGCGAGACGCAGTATAGGTTATACTCTTTTACATATAGGCAGGCGGCAGAAGAAGCTTCGAGGTTCGCATGGATGTGACATGGCCGGACACAGAGGAGGGTAGGAAAACGCCTTTCACACTGATGAGCAGAAATATCTTATCACGTCTGAGTTTGCTGCTTATCTATCTATCTATCCGTCTACATCACACGTATATACTTGTGATACAATAATAAGTACTTCTGCAGGTCTGCGTAGACTGCAGATGTATATGAGAGAATACAAACAAGCGCGCACACGGATGCATCTCCATGTATCCATATATATATGTATATATGTGCCGCGCTTTTGACGACGCCTGGAAGGTCCTTGGAAGAAGAAGGAGGAGGAGATGAAAGTGAATGAAAAGTGAACGTGTGTTTGTTGTTCACTCTTCCTTCGTAGGGGGTAGACAAGTTATACGTGTCACACACACGTCGGAATAGAGATACTTCTCCTTTGCTGACACACAATACAGATTTGCACTTCAGTACAGCCTCTATCCTATGTATATGTATTAAGTGGAATAGAACTGAAAGTGAGTGCAGAAAGGAAGAGAAGTTTACCTACCTTGTGGAGGGAGATATGCAGAAAGAGACAGCAAAGAGTGGATGAATCTGAGGTCCCCACAGGTACATATGAACTTCCGCCTCTTCTTTTATATATGTAGAGTGAACGTTACACTCGTACGCACGTTGACACTGCTGCTCAAAGAGCGTTCAGCCGATCTCAGGGCAATCGTGTTTGCTCCTACTTATACGTATTTATACGTAGAGGAAGAGAGAGAAAGAAAATGTATGTAAATATCTGAATGATGTAGATGTGAAGATATGATGTGTGTTGTGATGTATTGATAGAGGAGTGAGGTCAGTGTGGATTTGCCTGTGGCTGCTCTTCAGATTTGCTGCTCCTCACAAACTTCGTTGCTGCGTCTCCTGCCCTGCGCCAGGCAGAGCTGGACGCCATTTTGTCTTCCTGGGTTGAATGACAGGTCTCGAGAGAAAGGAAAGAAGAAGTCATCAAACCTTTTCCACGAAGACACGTGCACTTCACATGCGTTTAGATGTCTCCGCTTGCTCTCTCTCTCTCTTCACACAGACGTATACACCCACACCTGCAGACACATATCTCATCATGCGATATGCAGTGCGTATCTCTATGTACAGTCGATCTCATTTTCATTTTACAGAGTAGAGCAGGCGTGTTTGTGGCACGTACATATTCACATATATGTCTTATGCAGAAATCTCTATATAGAAAAACGTATACAGTCCCCGACATCTGCGCATCTTTACACTCGATGTATAGAGGATCTCTACCATTGTAAGTTTGCAGAGCTTTGCGTGCTCTCTTTTTTGTAAATTCACAGAGAGACCGAACACATGCAAACGCAAATTCCTTTCACATCTCTCTTTTCTTTCCTCTGGCTTCTCCACTCTATATATAGACATGTATATGCGCATGTGTATTCATATACAGCTACGCGAAGGAATACGTAAATATATTAGGCATCGATCTGGCATACAAATTTAGATGCGCAGTTCTCTCTGTATAGAGAGAAAGAGAGATGTACACATGTATATATAAATATGTGTTGGTGTTCTCTATGCGTGCATGGGGGTGCTTCTGGAGGGCAGGACCTCAATAATTTTCCTCTCTCTACTTATGTGTATTTCTCTGTGTGTATCTGACAATTAAATACACGTGGCCGATATAGATGCATCTGATCATGAAGGGGATGATGTACACGAAAGGAAGTTCAGACTCTTTTGACACGCATGCAAATGAGGAGGCGCTTGCGATCTAAACGAAGAAGTGGTGACGCCTTTCTGGTGTATCTGCCAGGTGTACATACACCGGAGCAGGGTCCAGAAACTGTTTTCTTCTCTCCTTCTCCCATTGCGTAGAGTCTTCTCCAGAGCTGCCTGAACTTACTTTTTCGCATCTATATGTATACCACTTCACATGGTCGCGACTATTTACAGGCACATACATAAATCTCTAGGTGTATATACACCTCACACTGGCTACTCGAAAATATCTCAATGGCAATGAGATAAATGATGTATTTCAGCTATAGCGTGATCTTGGCGCTCCACTGGATCCTCTGTAAAAGCTTATCGTATCTTTTTTACATACATATACGTACGACTATCTACATACACACACAGGTGCATATACATATCTCTATGTATGGATAGGTATATGTATATATATGTATGAAACACTGTTGCATGTGCAGCGTGAGTCTACATCAAAAGCCCAAGACGGTCTGTTTGTTTGAAATTGTTTTCTTTTTCCTTTGTTTTTTAGAGCCTTTGTGTATATAATTACGTGCACTTTATCACGCCGCACACCGCCTTCGTTTTTCTCGTTGAAGAGTGATGGAGATCAGTTTTATCTCCCTCTCTGCGCATTGCACACGCACTTTCTCAGTAAGTGGATTTCTTCTTCATCTTCTCTCCCTGCCTCTGCGGCGTCTAGAACACTTGTCACAGCTACTTCCCGCATGTGACGTCCACACACTCTATTTCAGATGTATACATATATAATATGTATATGTTAGTGTATTATATACTGTACGTTCATGCGTCGTAGACTCTACATCATGCATATTTTTATCAGCAACATGCACATACATTCTATAATGAAGAGCTCTCATACCGAAGGAGCTAAAGATATTTCCTGCGTTTCTCTTATTCTTCTCCTTCAACACACCTACAGGTGATGCATATCCACAGCGACGCAGTCATATACATATATATCACATATATATATATATATATATATATATATTGTGCATATGTACATGCGTGTATGTTTGTATATGTGTATGTATAGAGTGAGGGGAAAGGGAGTAGCTGAAAGAGATCACCTTCAGTTGAATGTGAGGTCACTTTGCAGGACAGACGGCCAATCGCAAATCTTGGTGTTCGATCAGCCAGGCGTTTACACGCAAGGAAAGTCGGGCTGAATCCTCTGTGTGGGTGTATCAACCTCATGTACATACAGAGGAACTTTGTGTCTAATATATATAGAGATATATATTCTGTGTGACTGGATATCAGAGTGTATGTATGTCCATGTACAACCGTTAAATCATGTGTAGAGCATCTGAGCCTATGTAAAATTCATCCTTAGAGAGCTAATCTGCATCCACCTATGTCTCAGAATGAATATATATCTATATATGCAGATGCCTGTGTGTATGGATGTAACGTAATGTATGGCTGTATATATCAGTAAGACCTACATATATAGTGGGGCTGGTGGATACGTGCTTTGTCTGCATGCAGGGGGTTTATTTGTAAAACATGTCTTTGTTTTAATGTTGCGCTGAATTCCTTCGGTGCTCACCTCCGTACATCCTCCTCATGTTCTCTATCTCCTGCTGCTGCTTCCGTTCTGGCTGCTGGGGCTGCTGCTGGGGGGCTGCTGCTGGGGCTGTACTGCTGCTGCTGTTATGCTGCTGCTGCTGCTGTAACGTTGTTGCTGCTGTAATGTTGCTGCTGCTGTAATGTTGCTGCTGCTGTTGTATTGCTGCTGCTGCTGCCCTCATTAGCGCTGCTGCTGTTGCTTCGTCGCTGCTGCTTCTTTTTCTCTGAGTGCTTTACTTCATTATATCTGCTGATCTCTTCCTTCCGCGGCTTTACGTTGCTGTTGCTGCTGCTTCTTTGTCTCTTGTTGCTTTGTTTGCTGCAGCTGCTGTCAAACACCGGATGTCTGGCAGCGATTTGAACGATCCGTCTTACTACCCTACAGTCTCGTCCGTCTCGTTTTTGCTTCTTCTTTCATACACGCACATCATATAGACAGACGCATATGTACACATATGTACATATATGGATGTATATATATATATATATATATATTTATTACATTCATATATATGTATATATAGGCGTAGATGCTTCTCATGCTGGAGTTAAGGCTTTTCATGCTTGCGTAGTTGCTTGTGACTATGTATGTGGAAGACGTAACTCAATTAAACAGAGAAGTTGAGTACATATATATATATATATATATATATGTATATCCACTGGTCTGAAGACCTGCTAGTCACGCAAGGCAGACAGATGACGGATAAGAGAGCGACATAAGCGATTATTCTATTTTGTATCATTGGGGCGTCTGATGTTGCACGAGAACGTTGAAGAAGGCAGTTTACCGCTGCTATGGCTGCCGCCTCCCCTGTGTACTGTTTGCTGCTGCAACTGATGCTCTTGCTGCTGAGGCTGTTGCTGCTGATGTTGCTGTTATTGTTGCTGCTGTCGCTGGTGTTGCTGTCGTTGTTGTTGGCTCCCTCGTTGACGGTGCTGCTGCCGTCGCTGCTGTATTATTGCGTATGCGGCTGCA
>JAEOAE010001732.1:0-151077 GCA_036365155.1 Meriones psammophilus
GAACAAGATTAAAAACAAAGTTGATTCTCCACACTGGCAGTCTGGTAAGAATATGTCTGTAAGAGACTGAAAAATGAAATGACATGACATTTTGGAGCACCAAGAAGATTCTCTAAATACAGCCCACAGTCTTCTTTTTTATTGTGTATGTGTGGGGAGGTGGGTGTTCATGATGTGGGTAAAGGATGAATACTAGTGAACATATGGGAAAGTCAGATGACAACTCTGTGCAATCATTTTTCCCTTCCACCTTTTCAGGAATTCAGGGATCAAACTCAGGTCTCCAGGCTTGCCCAGCAAGAGCCTTTATCTGCTAAGCCATCCTACCGATCTGCAAGCGATTCTCTTAAATGACCTCAATTAGGTAATAGTGAGAAAAAATGTGTAGGGTCCCTTCTTTTGAACAATTTCTTAGGGATGAATAAATAATAAAAAAGAGATGAGTAGAACATTAGTACACTAGCAATCATCCAAACACAACCTAAGCACCTCCCGAGACAAGGGGCTGCTGGGCTGGTAGTTAAAATTCCTTGCAAGTGTAAAACTGGAATAAACCTGAAATAAAAGAGCTTTCCCAGCTCTACAGTAACCTTGTTATTACATCCTGTTTATCTATACATAACAACACAAAGATATAAAAATAAGAAAATAAGCCTGTGTGAACCTTGTATACTCCTGGTTGTGCAAGTCCATCAAAGTATAAACAGCAATGTATCTGCCAAACTGTTCCTTATGAAGAATTCTCTGACAAATAAAGGGAACAATCAAAACACGTGAAAGCTGAGTGAGAGAGAGCACTGGCTCTCTTTACCCAAGAGGCTGGCTGTCTTTACTTAAGAAGAATCATTTCATTCTGGAATGCCGGCATATACGTCCTGAAAAAATATGTTCCTAGAAATATGCACGGATCCTGTGGCCTTTCCAAGTACCCTGCTTTCTTTCGACCCGGATGTCCAAGTTCCCCCACCCCATGAGCCCCAGGGCAGGCAGGAGGCAGCACCAGACTCTCTGTACTTCCTCTCTGGGGGGACTGGCACCAGCATCACTCTTCCTCAGGATGCAAGGCACAAGCTTATCCCTAGGAACTCCGCACAGTGTGCTCCCGCCCTCCTATCACTGGTGGCCCAAGGGCGCAATCCCATGTAGCAGCATCCTCCACAGAAGCTCTTGGAGGAACTTAGGCTGGCTGTCCTGACCCGCCCAGTCCGCCAGCCCCCATCTGCACAGCCGGGCCTCGCCCATCGACCCCCATCCCGTGCGTCCCTCACACACGCCCACAGCCAGCCAGGCTCAACCGCTCCGTGATGGCCAACACTTGTGGATCCGCTGCTCCTCTACCGCGGGACCCAATGTTTGCCCCTTCCCGCCTCCCAGCCGCGAGTCCAGGCCCAGAACCTCCTACCCCACTGGAAGGCTGCTGGGGGCGGAGGAGGAGCCCAGAGGCGGAGGCGGGGGAGGAGCGGAGCCCAAGGGGCGGAGGCGGAGCCAGAAGCGGGGACAGGGGAGGAGCTCGGCGGAGGAGGGAGGCGGAGCCCGCGGTAGCAGAAACAGAGCCTAGTGGAGGCGGGGGCGGAGCCCGGGGACGAAGGCGAAGCTCGGGGTGGGGGCGGGGAGGGGCCCGAAAGCAGAGGGAGGCGGAGCCCTGGGAGGTGAAGGCTGAGCCTGGCGGAGGAGGGAGGCGGAGTTCAGGGAAGCAGAGGCGGAGCCTAGTGGGAGCGGAGGCGGAGCCTGCGGCAGAGGCGGAGCCCGGGGAGACTGAGGCGGAGCTCGGGGGTAGAGGCAGAGCCCGAGGGGACGGAGGCGGAGCCGGGGGCGGAGGCGGAGCCCAGGCGGCGCCTGCCCCACAGCCTTACCTAGCTTCTCCTGGTCTCAGCCTACCACGATGAAGTAGTCCACTAGCCAAGCCATGACCACCGCCACTGCGCCCGGGAAGAGGGTTCCCATCGCCAACCCTCGCTGCTGCCGCCCACCATGCCCGGAGGAGCTCAGCGTTTTCCCTTCAGCGTCTGTAGCCATAGTAATGGCGCTTACGTCACGCTGGACAATGGAGGCCGCGCCTCGCGCAAGCCCCACCCCCGCCCCACCCGAGCGGGCTCGGCCTTTGGGTTCCTCCGAGGCCCCTCGGACCCCCGGCTCAGAAAGCGGGCGGCTGGGGGCATTCTCACCACGGAGGCGGAGCTCTTAGAGGCCGGGCATCTGCTTCAACACTCCCCCTCCCCTATTCTTTATTTTCCTGGACCAGGGTCTTTCCTTCCGCCTTCTCTCCCTTTTGCAGTGCGGGAGAAGGGCATGGAGGGGTGCGGGTCAGTGGAAAGTTTGCTCTTTTCTGCTGCCTGCTTGCCACTGGCAACAGGGAGGAGATTCTCGCCCTCGGCTGGAAGCTTGAATTTGCATCGCCAAGGCTTTCTGGCTGCACGTTTTTTGTTTATGTTGTGCAGATGGGAATTTTAGAAACAAGCCACCGAGCTGGCGGGGGAGGAAAAGACTTGTGCAATCTTCAGAGGCGCCTATGGTTTCTGGGCTGCCTGGGCTGGGGGTGGTCAGCTTGGGCTTTCCTCTGAGTGCCCAAGAGAGTTGGGTTCCTCCTAGGAACAGGGCATCAGGGCATCCCTAGGATCCTCCTGAAATGGTCCTGTCGCTCCCCAGGTAGCTCTGCCCACCCGAATTTCACTGATTTTTTTTTTTTTTTTGTTGTTGTTTTTTGTTTTTTTTTTTTGTTTCAAAGCTCTGGTAGCTGAAACAGGTATTAACTTCCAAATTGCTCTATTGCAAAAGTGCAATCAGATAAATTCATGGGGCTCTTTGTCCAGTCAAGAGATTATCCTAGTTGATTGAGTTTATTTTTTATTTCTTTATTTTTATTTTTTAATTTCCATTAGTTACAATTTATTCACTTTGTATCCCCCCTGTAGCTCCCTCCCTCCTCCTCTCCCAATCTCACCAACCCTCCCCCTTCTCCATCCATGGCCCTCTAACAGTCCACTGATAGGGCTGGTTTTCCTCCCCTTCATTCTGATCCTAGTCTATCAGATCTCATCAGGACTGGCTGCATTGTCTTCCTCTGTGGCCTGGTAAGGCTGCTCCTCCCTCAAGGGGAGCTGATCAAAGAGCAGGCCAATCAGTTCATGTCACAGACAGTCCCTGTTCCCAAAATATCCACTAGTGATGTTTTCAAATTTGGCTGGCACACACTTGGATGAGTTTACTTTGTCACTTTTTCTTAATGATCATGAAGATTTAGTGGTAGAATATGTACCCAAATTAAGACTGAAGTTTTCAGAACCTGTGGTTTAGAAATAATCTTTGTGAGGACTTCATTCACTGAGGGGTTTGATCCTTAATATATCGTATATAGTAGATGCCAATGAGCTTAGTGCAACACATACACCTTCTGCCAATGACTAGCAGGAAGCCAGTGACTAGAGCTGTGAATTAAAAGAGTCCAAAGTGTCATCACCTCAGTTGCTGTGATTGACTAGTTCTCTTTTATGGGCCAGCATTTCCCTTCGCGATTCCGTGCTGGGAATTGAACTTGGGGTCTCATAAATGCTAGGAAAGCCTTCTATCATTAAGCTATATTCCAAGTGACAGGGCAGACTTTTTCAGCAGGGGTCTGAATGGGTTGGGCTGGGCCATGCTGTAAGAATTGAAACCGAGGGATACTTTAACCCAGGGCATCCTTTGTAAATGGCTGCTAGTCAGCAGAGGAGTCAGCATAACTGAAGTGATGAAGAGTAGGTTGTTAAAAAAAAAGAGTAGGTTGTTTTTCCAAATAATTAAAGCAAACAAAACAGCCGACACCAATCATGTCCTTGGGAGCTCTTCCTCCACCTTTTCAGTAAAGAGAATCTCACTTATTCCAGAGACAGCCTGTCCCAAGGCTTAACAGCAACGTTAGAAAGAGCTTCCTTGTGAAGTCAGGGTTGGCCCCCTGTAACTGCCCTTGTGTTCTCTGAAGCTACCGCAAGGAGAGGGACACCACATGACTGTGTCTTATTTTTAAAAATTATTATTGTCTGGTTTTTTCTCTCAGTTTTACCTATTTTTTTTTTAATTTGGGGTAAGGGACTGAAGTGATGACTACACAGTTCAGAGCATTGTATTGCTCATCCAGAAGACCAGATTTGACTCCAAGCATTCGCTTGACAATTCAAAACCATAACACTAGGTACATGGTATCCTCTCCTGATCTCCTCCAGAAACAGGCATGCATGTGGCACATGAACATGCAAAATCCATACACATAAAATAAACAATCTTTTTATACTTGGAATAAATTTGTATATCATAAAAGTAAATATACACTCCAGTGGCATTTAATATATTCACCATTGGACAATGAAGACATGTATCTTTTTTGTTTCAAACCATTTTCATCACCCACCCAAAATCCATTAAATATACACTACCATTTCTCTCTCTAGGCCCTGGCAATAACCACTCACTTTCTGATTCTATGGGTTTGCCTGTTTCCTATAACTTGAATTAATCTTGTCTCGAATATTGTTTCCTATGTTTTTGGTTTTTGCTTTTTGGTTGGTTGGTTAGTTGATATTTTGAGAGAGGGTTTCTCTGTGTAGCCTTGAATGTTCTGGAACTCTCTTTATAAACAAGGCTGGCCTTGAACTCACAGAGATCTCCCTGCCTCTTCCTCCTAAGTGCTTGGATTAAAGGCATGAGCCATCACACCAGCACCTGGCTTGATTCCTAGTTTTATCCCTGATGTATCATTAGGGCTGCCTTGTACTACATCAGAGCATCAGTACTGCATTTTCCCTTACTACTGAATAACCCTCTACTGTACGTACACAACAATGATTTGCTTATCCACTGGTAGTTTGGGACATTCTTTCTGTCTATCACCATGACCATGTATAGAAAATGTGTGAGTGGGTCTAAAGAGATGTCTCAGTGGCTAAAAGCAATGGTTGCTCTTTCAGAGGTCCTGAGTTCAATTCTCAGCACCCACATCATAGTTCATAACCATCTATACTAGAATGTGATGCCCTCTTCTGGCATACAGGTGTACATGCAGATAGAGCACTCACATACGGAAAATAAATCTTAAAAGAAAAAAAATGTCTCTGAGTACCAATTTGGAATTCTCTTAGTATATCCTTAGGAGTAGCACTGCTGGGCAGTGGTGACTTACATATGGTAATGACTTTACCTATCAGCACTGAACAAGGATTCTAACTTTATTTCAAAATTTATATCTTTGTCAACACTTGATTTCTTGTTTGTTTTTTTTTGTTTGTTTGTTTATTTTCTTAATATTATAAGTATCTTAAGAGGTATGGATTACTTTTTGTTTGTTTGTTTGGGGTTTTTGTTGTTTTGGTTTAGTTTTTGTTTGCTTGCTTTTAAAGACAGGGTTTCTCTGTGTAGCACTGGCACTCACTCTGTAGACCAGGCTGGCCTCAAACCCATTGATTTGTCTGCCTCATACTCCTGAGTGAGTGCTGGGATGAATGGAGTGCCCCACAACTGCCTGGCCAAATAAGTATGAATTATTAACTTTTGCTTTTGCTTTTAAGACAGGGTCTCACTAGAGACCTAACTAATCTGTAACCTAGTTTACTCCTTTTTTTTTTCCTAGTTTACTCTTAAACTCTGGATACTCCTGCCTAATTTTCACCCCCAATACTGAGGTTAACAACATGGAATTGACCACCAGGTCTAGCTGAGGAGATGTCTTACTGTCCTTCTGATTTATATTTCTTTAATGACTCACAGTGTTCACCATTTTTTCTTGTGTATGTCTGCCATTTCTAAATCTTCCTTGGAGAAATGTCTAGTCAAGTCCTTTGCCTAACCACACCCTTACCCCACCCTTCTGAGGCTCCAAACCTTGGCTTCTCCCATGCTAGGTAGGCTCTGTTGTACTGAGCCATACCCCTAACCCAGCCATGTTTGGGTTTGTATGTGTGTATGTATGTGTTTGTTTACTCTAAAAACAAGATTTCTATTAAATATAAACTCTGCAGTTGCTCTTCCTGTAGACTGTTATGTTATCTTCTTGATATTGCCCTTTGGTTGACAAAAATATTTTACTTTGATGAAATAAAAACTTTTATTGTTTTTATATTATTTTTATATCTAAGAATTAATTATTGAATTTAACATCATGAAGATCCACTTCTATGTAAGCCACACATAATTATAGCTCTTATATTTGGGCCTTTGATCCATTTTGGATTGACTTTGTAATGGTAGGATTTTCATTTTACCTTTTTTTAAGATCTATGTTTATTCTCTCTCTCTCTCTCTCTCTCTCTCTCTCTCTCTCTCTCTGTGTGTGTGTGTGTGTGTGTGTGTGTGTGTAACTCTATGTGTGTACATATGTATGGGTCTGCTTGTGATGACCAAAAGAGGGTGTCAGAGTCCCCAGAGCTGGAGTTAGAGGCAACTGTGATCTACCCAGCATGATGCTAGGAACTGAACTTAGTTCTTTGGATGATAATCAAGTTCTCTTAAACACTGAGCCGTCTTTCTAGCCCCCATTTACTCTTTAAATGCATATTATTTAAATTATATTTGCAAATATTGACATTAACCCGAGGTAATCATTGTTCTTCCTACTAATACTAAACTACATTCCCAACCTGCAAGTTTATTTTGATTTCTTTCTTTTTCTTTATCCAAGTTGTTTTCCAAACCTAGAATTGAGCACTACCTTCTTGAGTATACTTATTTTATTAAAGTCTTAAATAGACTAGTGGATATGTAAATTGCTGTTTTGTAAATAAAGTTTTCCCATGACATTAGGTAAAGGCCTAAAAGTACTGTGTGTTCCTATCTACACATGAACACATTAGCATCCACTAAAACTATACTTTGATTTCTCACCCAACAACTGCCAGGCTGCTGAAACTGATAAGCCTGGACAGGGGAGCCTGATTGCTGAGGTTGGCTGAAGGCCATCCCACCTCCTAAGTTAGCTACCTACCATCACCTTTCACTAACAAGGGCAAGAACAAAGCAAGTTCAGATTTGTTTTTCTGAAGGCTGGGAGCCACAAGGGAGGAAGGCTATACAGCATAGTGATGAAGCTGCATAAGAGAGACTAGAGCCTTTTTTGCCTTAGAAGACAAAATGGAGCTGATTGCTAGTGGGAGTATTTCTCACCCTGGTACCTCCCCCAGTGAGCTACAGAGGAGTAAGTGGTTTCACTGTACAGTCATTGCAAGTGATTCTTGTGGTTAGCCACTACAGTTCAGGCAGGCAGTCTGAGAGTTGGATTTGACCATATATCCAGCAGACACAACCAGGGCCCCTTCAGATTGCTTCTCCAACCCATAACAAAGGAGACTGAGAGATGTGTTGGAAATTTCCCTGATATATCACCACATCTCAGACCATTCAGTTGCCTAAGAAAGAATCTTAATGGCTGCTACCCTTGATACTGGCCTTTCTCTCAGCCCCATATTCATCATTCAGTCCTGTTGCTCTTACTTCCAACATATCCACATCACCCTCACATCATTGTCATCTCTAATCTTGATAGTTTATAATAGCTTCCTCACCTGTTTCCTTGTTCATTTCTTCGATGCATGTAAAAGGTGGTTTTATATATGTAAAACTTATTTTTTAAGATCAGGTTTTACATATATCAGGCTAGTCTCAAATTTGCCAAGTACACAAAGATGAAGTTGAACTTCTAATCCTCCTGATTGCACCTTCTTATTGGGATTACAGGTACACACCTGTAAAATGCACCAAACGCAAGGTTTCACGGATGCAAAGCAAGACTTTACCAACTGAGCTACATTCCAAGCCCTTATATAGAAAACCTAAAGACCTAAAAACCTAAAAACCTAAAAACCTAAAGCAGGCTATTGAGCCTGTCTTAAAATTAAATCTGTAAGCCAGGTGCTGTGGTGCATACCTGTGAGTCCAGCACTCAGAGCAGCAGAGGCAGGTATGTTTACAAAGGCCAGCCTGGTCTACAAAGGCCAGCCTGGTCTACAAAGCCAAGACAGCCAAGGCTACACAGAAAAGTCCTGTCTTGAGAAGAAAAAAAAAGTTTGTGTACAAAGCACACCATTTTCAGTTTAAACTATGTTTTGGATGCAGGAAAGAGAAATTCAGATATGGTTGATAGACTGTGTCCTAGGCCTTTTAGTCTTGACATTTTTTTCTGAAGTACCCATGACTCTAGTGGCTACAGCATAAATAGGTACTGTGTACCTTAGCAGATTGCTCTTACTTAGATTGCATGTTTGCTAAAGAGGCCTTGGCAACATAGTTTGGAGAGTCCAGTGCAAAATGAAAGTGAAAGACCCCTTGTTCAAAAGTTAAGGATTTCAAAATTTGGGTTTTTCTTAGATTTATTTGTTTATTCTACATACACCGCAGAAGAGAGCACCAGGTCTCATTATAGATGGTTGGGAGCCATCATATGGTTGCTGTGAATTGAACTCAGGACCTCTAAAAGACTGGCTTGTATTCTTAACCTCTGAGACATCTCTCCAGCCTTTTTTTTTTTTTTTTTTTTTTTTTTTTTTTTTGTTGTTGTTGTTTTTCTTTTTTTTTATGAGTGCTCTACCTGCATATACACCTGCATGTCAGAAGAGAGAATCAGATCCCAGTATATGTGGTTGTGAACCACCATGTGGTTGCTAGGAATTGAACTCAGGACCACTGGAAGACCAGCCAGACCTTTTAACCTCTGAGCCCTGATACTTTGCTTTGTTGTTGGTATTTTGGAGCTGACAATGGGGCCTAGAACTACCTTGTGCATGCT
Organism: Meriones psammophilus; assembly: GCA_036365155.1. Lineage (NCBI taxonomy): Eukaryota > Metazoa > Chordata > Mammalia > Rodentia > Muridae > Meriones > Meriones psammophilus. Next base: position 8,747 of record JAEOAE010001732.1, read on the forward strand.
TAGTACATGATTTACCACTGAGCTACACACCCCAGCCTCAAAATGATCTCTGGTTTCTGTTGTGTTGTCATCATTGTTGAGATAATCTCACTATATACCCCAAGCTTAAAAGCCTTATGCCCCAACCTCCTGAAAGTGCACCATTACACCCAATATTCAAAATTATTGTTTGTAAAAAATATGTTTGTTTGTTTGTTTGTTTGTGTGTGTGTGTGTGTGTGTGTGTGTGTGTGTGTGTTTAGCTTTCAGGAACTTGATTTTCCTTCCACCTATTTTCCCTTTGCTCAGGTGTCTGCAGAGTTGCTCAGGACCATTCAGTGGTGGCTCCAACCCACTCAGTACCCTGTGTGGTGGGAGAACTGACCAGTCCTCAGTGGCTGGTTGGGTACTCCAGTCTTCAGTAGGGAACTGCTGGGTGGGTACAGAGGGCACCTGATTACCCTCAGACCAGTCTTCCACCTTGGGATGGGCGACAGTGAACTCAGGAACTGGCACAGTCCATTCACCCTGGAATTTCTCCTTGGTCATGGCCTTCTCAGCAGCAGCCTGATACTCTTTCTCAGTCTTCTCTGGGTCTATGTAGATGTAAAGATCAAGCATAACCTCCCGTGACTGCTCATGGGAGACAGTGCCATGCATGAGGAATACTTCCTGGGCCAGCATCCACCACATCAGGACCACTGAGTGAGCTCCCTTTTTGTTGCATGGATGGCAAAGTCCACACAGCACAGAGCAGAATCTGTGTGCACAGAGCAATGGTGAGCAGGTCGACCTAAGCAGCCTCTGTGAGGGGCTGGTGGTCAGATCTGGGATCAGTCACCACTAGAAGCTTCTTGAATCTGGTTAGTGAAGGTCACAGGTGTGAAGAGGCCAGCAATTGGAGTTGCTCCAGTTACAGTGGCAAACTTCAGCACAGCTCAATGACCAGTGTTCCTAGAGGAGATGACACTGACATCAGCAATGTTCTCAATGGTAACAGTAGCCCTAGCTGCAAACAACAGCTTCTTTCCAGGTCCTTTTCAGGTTTATGATGTAGATACCATCACTCTTCCTTTTACAGATGTGTTGCTCCATCTGAAAGTCAAGGTTGGTGCCACCTAAGGGGGTTTCTGCTGTGAGGAATTTGAGGATTTCCTCCTCCTTCATCTGCAGGACATGAAGGGTTCAGGACATTGTATAAGTTTCTCCTTTAAGTTACTCTGGGAATCAAGAACAACGCCATATGGACCCATTTCTGGGCAGCACAGGAAAGTGTTTGTGTGTGTTTGTGTGTGTGTGTGTGTGTGTGTGTGTGTTTAAATTTCTGAACTCTTACTATTAATTTTACAGGACAAATGGATCTTTGAGATACGTGTACATCAAATCATTTCTCTCCTGTTTTCAAACCCCTTATCTTAGTTACTTTTCTATCACTATGCTAAGATATCATGACCATGGCTGCTTATAGAAGAAACAGTTGGTTGGGTACCTAGAGTTTCTGAGGGTAAGTCCATGATCATCATGGTATGGACCATAGTGGCAGACAGGAATGGCAGCCAGAGCACCAGAGAGAGAGCAGTGGTCGAGAGCATACATCCTGATCTACAAGTATGAGGAAAAGAGCTAACTGAGAATGGTGTGGGATTTTAAAACCTCAAAGCGCACCCACAGTGACATACCTCTTCAACAAGATCACACTTCCTAATTTTTCCAAAACAGCTCCACCAACATGTAACCATATTTTCAAACATATGAGACTGTAGGGGTCACTTTCATTCAAACAACCACACTCCTTAATAACTTCCTATGTATCCAAGAATTAAGATAAAAGATTTGAATGTCCCAAAGCATCCCAGACACTCATATTCTTGTGCAATTTTGTTGTTGCTGTTGTTTTGTTTTTGAGACAGAGTTTCATATAGTCCAGATTAACCTTCATTCCTGAACTTCCTAATGCTCCATTTACAGGCATGTGTCACCACACTTGCTTTATGAACTTGTTTGTTTTTGTTTTGTTTTGCTTTATTTTGTTGTTGTTTTTGTTTTGCTTTCTAAGACAGGGTTTCCTTATGTAGCTTTGGCTGGTCTGGACTTACGCTGTAGACAAGGATGGTCTCAAACACACAGAGATCCGGTGTGTGCCACTATGCCCGCTGACCTCCCTTTTTGAAGTGGCGTATTTTTAGATTTTGCATAGATGAGTGATAAGAGTATTTTACTTTTATGAATATAAGTGTACCACATGTGTGCCTTATATCTCAGGAGGTCATATGGCACCAGATTCCCTAAAAGAGGAACTACAGAAGATTAACAGCCACCATGAACATGGTAGGAACTCGGAAAAAAAAAAAGCAGAGAATGTTTTGTTGTGTTTTGTTTTAAGATTTATTATTTATTACCTATACAATGTTGTGTTTGCATGTACACCTGCATGCCAAAAGAGGGCACTATATTTCATTATAGATGGCTGTGATCCACCACGTAGTTGCTGGGAATTGAACACATGACCTCTGGAAGGGCAGCCAGTGCTCTTAACCTCTGAACCATCTCTGAAGCCTCACAGAAAGTATTTTTCATCACTAGGGCATCTCTTCAGCCCCTCTGGCTCCCTCTTTAATCATCATCATTATTATTGTTCCTTTCTTCTTCCCTAGTATATTTCAAACAAATTCACTTTCTTTCATTTCCCCTACTGAACTAAAACTTTCTCACCTCTAGGCCTTTGAATATGTATATTCTTTATCCCTTTGTGGGTGTTAGGTACCTATTGCTTATCTTTAGGTTTCACAGTGTCATTTATAGTGATATACACTTTTCTATGCATGGTCTATAGGTTTGTTTATGGTGGATTCCCCCACAAGATTGTAAGCTTATAGAGAAAAAATAATGTTTGCATGAATCATTTTTGTGTGTTCAGGACTTAGCACAGTACTGAGTACCTAATTCACAAACAATAACTATCTGTGGAAGGACAAATAATGCTTGAAACAGTAAATTCTATTAACATACTTTTCATAATCTGAGAGTAGTACAGAATTCCCACCTAGAGATTGGGAGCATGGAGCATTTCATTTGTTAATGCGAGCCATTGTGCCATCTGTAATAAACTTCTTCTAAAGTATTTTTTATCTTTGTTCTGTTTCTGCTCTTAGTAGGACAGCCTCTATGTCTGTTGCCTTCTCTGTGTTCTCTTTCATTTATCCCATAACAAGTTACTTCCTTTAAGCTTTAGTGAGGTTTACCATCTGGCTTTATCATATGTAAAGACTATTTGTATCTGTCTGTTTTGTACAGAAGCTAGAAATACAGCTCAGAGGTAGAACATTTCCTTCACATATATGAGTTAAAGAAAGAGGAGGAAGAGGAGGAGGAGGAAAAGGAACAGAAGAAGCAAAGCATTGCTTTTCTTTATGCAGATGCTCTGCCTTAAATACAGGGGTTAATAGTCTTCCTGTTTCTGCCTTCCAGATAAGATACAAATTACAGGTACAGCAACAGTACTACTTATTTGGTGTTAGTTTTATCCTGGTCCTTCTGACATTCGCTGTATACATGTTTTATACATAGTTGGTTTTATGTACATGTTCATTTTCTGAGAAGAATCTATATATTCATTAGATTTTATGAGAGGTCAGGTCCTCAGAAAATGTTCTGGGCTTTGCATCCTGCCGTACTTATGACTAGGAGACCATATCCACAAAGCTAATTGTGTCCTCTCTGTACATCATTAGATGTTATGACTTCAGGATGCATCTTGAACCTTGTTTTCAATAACATGCTGTAAACAAGCCATAAGCTTAACAGGCATTTTGTTCCTCATGAAAAAAAAAAAAAAGATTTCATCATAAAATGACCTGTCTGAGAAGAATATAAGTTACTTTCATTTTAGTCACTAACATTATTAGTACTGTTTATTGTTTTTCATTACTTTTCTAGAGACCCAAATATGATGACCCTGGTGTAATGGACTTTGGACACACTATGAACTAAGAAAATAAAACAACACATTCAAAACAAGCAAAACCTCCAAATATTGATAAGAATTGGGTCTAGATTTAGGGCCCAAAAATAATTGAGTTGAAATGTAAGGAAGACATTGAAACACCATTATTCAGCAAGCTTTTTCATCATACATATATGTAAATATGATGAAAGGATTTACACATAAACACAACTTAAGAATTCTTGGACACACAAAAGGTGGAAATTCATTAAGCAGGAATTTTTTCCTTTTAGTTTTCTTGCCAGGAAGATTTTGAACATGTTCCTTTGCTCCCTCTCTATTCCCCTACTCTCTCCACCCCTTTACTTTCCTCCCATTCCTTTCCCTCATTGCTCAGTGTGAATTTACAAACATTGCAGTTGAATGGATGCAATTCTGCAAAAGCATTGCCAAAAGGACCCCTGCAGCCTCACTTTTAGACCTTGAACTTAAAATACATTCTAGCTATTTTTTTTCTTGCACTAGTGATTAAGTAAATCAACTCATTTTCTGGGGAGGAGGGGTAGATAACCAGACATGGTGAATTCCTCATCTATCTCTCTCCCCACTCTCCACCGCACCCTCCACTTAAGTCCTTTTGTACTTTGGAGAGCACATTGACAGAAGTTCCCTGAGGAGTTTAAGTTAGCATGTGTGACTCCATTTTGAAATAAGGCACCATCTTGACCAGGAGCTGAACTCAGGTACCAGGAAATATCATAGAATGTGAACCTGGCAGAATACAAAGTTAGCTCTCCGAGCAACAGCCTCCAGGAAATATGATAGAATAAATGTTTAGTAAAAAATAGAGACAATCTCCTGGGGAATTGTGATTATGTAAACAGTCACCTCTCCCCTAAGGCTTCTACCCAATTCTGTAACATCAAGGCATGAATCCGCCTGCTTTTTCTCATGGAAACATGTATCCCCCTGCTTGCTGTTATGAAAACCACCTGCTTAGAGTCTTTCCCTTTAAAAAACCCTGCTCACTCAGGGCTCAAGGTCCCAGTTCTCTACTGCTGTGTCAGTGAGACTTGGACCCCGAGTTCAATCACTCTTGTAATAAAGCTCTCTTGCTCTTGCATCACGTTGTCTCCTGGTGGTCTCTGAGGGTCGTGTGATCCTGGTATTACATCCCCACTCAAGCAAACCACAAATTTTCTAACAAAATTCTTGTAGTTGCCATTCTGAGACCTCACCTAAACAAAAATTGGGTGGGCTGGAGAGATAGCTCACAGGTTAAAAAACAATGACTGCTCTTCCAAAGGTCTTGAGTTCAATTCCCAGCAACGACATGGTGGCTCATGACCGTCTATAATGAAATCTGGTGCCCTCTTCTGGCCTGAGATCACACATGCAGGCAAAACACTGTATAAATAAAAAATATATCTTAAAAAAATAGAAAAATAATTGGCTTAGTTCTCAGGTGACAATTTCATAAGTGCAGTCAGGCTAATAAACCATGTGCCAAGGTGCTCAGGTGGGTATTCTTAGAACAGTGTCAGTACACTGGCACAGACCCAGGAGCTCAGTGAAGCCAAGCCTTCTCCTTTCGGGTTCAGTCCTCTTCCTTGTAATATAAGAAGTTTGAGGGATTGGGGGTGTAGCTCAGTTGATAAGACATGGAGAAAAAGAATCAGAAATTCAAGGTCATCTTATAGCTGTTTAGTTTCAGGTCAGGATGGGCTACAGGGGACCCTAACCAAATAATAACAAAAGTAATAACCATAATACATTTTGGCTAAGAGCATATTTGGCAATCATTGTTCCAAGCCAGAGCTAACCTCAGGTCACCAACTTTTCTCAGAGAAGAAGCAAGGAGGCAAAGAGGTCCAGCCCAGCAAGATTTTCTGCACACAGACCCCTCTCCAACTGAGCCTTCCCAGCTAGCCACGTAGAAATGTGTGCTCCCAGTAGCGACCAGAGGTGCCACAACTTGTAGTGCTGGGAGCATGGGGCAGGCAAAGTCACCAAGAAGCACAGCTGTTTGGTCACTGGCCTACTGAGACCATCAAAAACAAACAAAACCACAAAAGAACAACACAAGAAAAGAATGTACCAGGTACAATGTGCACAAAGAGAATCGAAGAAGAAAATACCAAAACTCAGAACAGTGGCCTGTCTCTCTATTTGCCATCTATCCTGTTCCATTAGTGGTGGTCTACCACCAAATCAGGCTCCACCCAACTACACCAGAGTTTGGAATGGTGACCGCATTCAGCCAGACCATAGAATAGAGCAGCAACATATCTTTTGATCTCTACCAGATCAGAGGCCAAAGCAGCAGCCAATCTCTACCAGAGCAGAGACCATAGCAGCAGCCGAGCTCTGCCAGACCAGAGGCTAGAGCAGAGGCTAACTTCTTACAGACCAGAGACCAGAGAACATTTGCAGAGGTGCCAAGACTGGGGCTCTGCATACCTTATCCATCCCTTGGTGTCTCCTTGCCACTGTCACTGGAGCCTGTGGAGCATGGGAAGCCTGTGGAGCCTCCTGAAATGGGAAAGAATCAAGTCATGGGGGATAGAAGGATACTGTTACATATCCTCAGTCAGTCCCAATTTAAAAAAAAAAAAGGCAGCTGGCAGCAACAGACAATGCAGTCAAGCAAAAAGACACAAACAGCCACAACCCACTGCTTGCGCAGCAGAAAACACAGGGCTAGACAACAAATCCCACTACTTATGCAGCAGAAAAACTGAAAGTAGGACATCAGTGAATCAGTGCTGCAGGAGCTACCTGTCTTGTCCTTATCCAAAGATTCAGAGATCACAGAAAACTGGGTTCTCTCTCACCCTTTACAGATAGGGGCACATTCATCATCTCTCCTGGTGACCTTGGGGTAGAGTCAGTAGTCTGGTGACCTTTGGGTGACCTTTTTTAGGCCTAGTTCCTGGTGACCTTTAGGGGCATCAGGTCTGGTTCTCTCAGTTCTAAAAAATCTATTTGGACTTTGTGGGGATTGTAAATTGTATGCCATGTGTCAGAGAGCACTCCAATAGTAAACTGTGATATAGAAGAGTAGAACTGATGATGTAAAGGATTTCCTATTGCTGAGAAACTAGTGGCACCAGATAGAATTTAGCTGAGGGAAGACTGCCTGTAAAACAATCCACTTATAAGTAGTATGCTAACCAGGCTTCCTAGAGAATAGGATCCTGGGATACACATGTTTGCTCACCAGGATTGTCTAGAAATGTGCCAGGGTGATGTCTTTTTAATTTGTAAATTCCCAACATGTACTTATTAATTCATGAATGCAAATGAAAGCAGACCAGATTTGTGGGTGTACAATTTGGGTCAGGTACCTTGATCCAGTAAATATCGAATTTCAAATTAAGGGACTGTCCTATGCCCATATGTACAATCCTCATTGACACAGATCTGCCAGTTCAAATTTGAGACACAGGGTATTGGCTAAAGCTGTGTCTGTCAGGTTACAGTTCCCAGCAGCTACTATTGTAAACAAGGACAACATCAAACAGTATCTTATTAATGAATTTCCCTCTACAAGAGAATGGCCTGTGTTTTTCAAAGTCAGTAAGTATGTTTTTTTTTTTTTTTTTTTTTTTTTTTTTTTTTTTTTCAACTAAGAGGTTAAGAGCACTGGCTGCTCTTCCAGAGGTTATGAGTTCAATTCCCAGCAACCACATGGTGGCTCACAACCATCTATAATGAGATCTTCTGGCTTGCAAGTGTACATGCATGCAGAACACTGTATACATACTAAATAAATAAATCTTTTAAAATGTCAGTTGTTGGTATTATTAAATTTAATTTTGTTGATGCATCATTGCTCTAGTCCCATATTAGTTAATATTCTCTGATAATCCCCAGTCATTAAGAATTTCATTCCTTTTTCTCTAGTGCTTTGATTTTCATTTTTGTTTAAAGCAATGTCTCCTGTAGATCAGTCTTTTACATGGTATGTATTTTACACTTTATTTAATCACCAAATGCTACCTCTACTGCCCAATTCCTAGAACATAATCCTGCAACTCTTTTCAGGTGGGCCCTGAGTGGTCAGTGTGAAGTAAGAGAGATCAGTGAATGAGTGTCCACTGACCACCCTGGGTTTTGTTTGTTTGTTTCTTTGGAGGTGGGTGATTACAATAAAGAGTGACCTGTGTAAGAATTGAGTTCACTGACCTACTTTGAAGCTGGTGTTATCACAACACAGAAAGGGAGGGGGAGGATGGAAGATGGCAATGAGTCAGGTAATCAATTTTAGATGGTCAGTAAAAGTGAAAAGTGTACACTTAGGGATGGGATTCATACTCAAAGAGAATCAAGAATATCGATTAGTTGCTAAACTTGTTTCTGGAAAGCAAATTTCTACAGTTACACTAGTTCAAACACACAAACGATCTGGACAAAGTGGTGTGGTAGTGCCTAACAGGAATGCTTTCCCCTCCCCATTTGAAAATGCACAATCTCAGAGAAAAGGTTTGTAAAATGCTCTAATATATTCTTGAATTCCTGAAGAATATTGGACCAAAAAGCCATTTTCAATTTTAAAAATAATTTTTTGAGTGGCTGCACTGTCATCTGATGTGATCTGATTGACAAAGATCAGAAGGAGAGGACCTCCCCATCAGTGGGAGGAGGGCAATGAAGAAGGGGTGGGAAGGTTGGGGAGGAGGAAGGGGCTTATGGGGGATACAAAGTGAATAAAGTATAATTAAAAAGACAGATATTTTTGAGGTTATAATGAAATCATTTCAACCTTCTCATTCCTCTCTACTCTTACGTCTCAAATGCTGGGATGAATGGTTAAGGAGGCTACTTATCAATCAAAGCAGACCTGGCTGTTAGGTTCTCCCAGCATCCCTCAGTCCTTACCTGTTACAAGATATGGGTGTCAAACACAGATCTCTAGCCCAGGAGTTGAGCTGGCCTCCTCCCAGCTGTCCTTCCTTATGTATTCTAACCATTTTGGTTGCCTGGTCATTTTCATTTATCATTTACCCTCCTGGCCTTTTGTTCTGGCTCTCCACTTCCTCTCCTCTCTTCTCACATAGCTCAGGGTCATGTCAATCTAGACTGTCCCAGATTTCCCTGTGTCTGACTAGGTTCTCTTCTATCTATAATAAACTTTCTACTCAAACATACCTAGGAACAGCCACATCCTTTTTGGTTTATTTCTCATTTTCATTGAGCTCCTAATAACTACTCCTTTCTTTCAAGTTAATGGCTATTTGTTTCTTTAATAGTTGTTACTGTTTGGGTTTGATTGAAGTTTGGCTGAAGGACTTCCCAACTATGAGGTAGAAATGACTGCACCGGACACTGATTCTGTAATGGAATGTGCAACATAAATGACCTGTATCTTTGAAGATGAGCAGGTATCCTGGGAAAGTGGAAGATTGTATTTTAAAACATTTTCCAAGATGAGGATGTTGCAGGATATTTGATCCCAGTGTGATCCCTTAGATTGTGAACTGTAAAAACCTGTGTTTGGTGTGGTTGAACCCTAATACAAACCTTAATTCCAAGAACATTCTGTTTATTGTAAACAGGTAATAATGGTATGTTCTGTCAGCCCTAGAACATACCTTTAATTCAAAAGCTCTCTGTGCACAGAATTTAATAATGTTAACCCTAGGTCAAGAGGCAAAGTGATAAACCAGCTGACAGGGATTAAAGAGTAAGTGGAAGTTTCAGCTGAAATGTATTTAAGACAGAGTGTAAAAGTGGAAGGAGTTTTAGATTGCTAGCTTTTGAGGTTTTTGAGCTTTGAGCTAGAAAGCCTTTGGCCTTTGGTTCTTTTGGCCTATCCCCTGAGCTGTCATCTGAACTGGTGAGCTTTTGGAGCTTTTCCTTCTTAGAGGTGAGGTGAGTAGCAGGGTCAGATGGGTGCTTTCTCTGCCTCTCTGAACTAGCAGTTTTCTCCCAGTTTCTGGCTCCTGGGTCTGTATTTAAAATTGACCAATTGGGATTTTCATTCTTTTATAACAACACTAGTGTTCTGTGTGCCCATAGGGGTTAGGGCAAAGCTAGAATGCCTCTGCTATCTGCATTTTTGATATTTGATCCACTGGTAGAGTAACTACTACTATCCTGAGACTCAGCTCCATTGTTCAAGCTAATGAGGGACTCTGGGTAGGCCCTAGCAGTCAGGAGCAACAGTGGGAAGTAGTTTATGGGTTTGTTCTGTGATTTTCCTCTGATGTAGCTCTAAAGAACTGTGAGAGAGACCAGAGGCCATGCCATGCTGTGTGTGGGGCCATTGTCCCCAGGCCAAGAAGAGCAGGCTGCTGAGATATCTCAGCCTGAATTGCTTTGAATGAGACTGAGTGTAGTTCAGGCTGTGGTTCTGTGGTGATCTTGGCAGACCCTTGACCTCTGACCCTTCCTGAGTTTTGATTGTCCAGAGAAGTGAAGACTTTGAGGCCTGGACAGTAGAAGGTCGTGGTGCTTATAATATCACTATCTAGTGTGCACACACAGGCATTGATTTTGCAGTGGACAGATTGGAAAACTGAAGGCCTCATTTCTAGAAATGATGAATGTTGTGTTCCACACATGTTTTTTTTGTAACAAATTTTACAAATAGTTTTGAAACTGGCAGAAAAGAGTTGGTGGTGATCATCCTTCAGCAATAATTGATTATTTGTTTTTGATTTTTTTTAAACTTGCGTCTACCACCAGGCACAATGGCATGCTTTAGAGAAATTCAATTCCAGGGTACAAAATGAATTTCTGAGATGCAGAATTTTGTCAGGTGTGCCTGGTTATAGGTAAGTGGATAGGGCAGATTCCACATCTTGTGACATAATCCATGCATCAGGAAACATATTAAATTATTCTCCAACATTGTTTTGTGTGTGAGTGTTGGCAAGGGCTGGGATATGCCTGAACCCACAAGGGGATATGAGGGACTGCAAACCATAGCCCAGCTTTATGATCACCTCCATTTTCCAAGAGATTTCCAGAGTAAAAGGACTCTCTGTAAAGGAGGTTAGTAGTAGCTGGAGGGTCAGAAATATATCAGTTTACGTGTCACTTTGTGATTGTCTTATAGCACTTGTGAAATCTGTGTTTATTTAATTTGTATTAATTAGAAAATCAAATGTATCTCTGGTCCAGTGCACATTTTTAATACTAGATTTCCTTACATCTTTTCATGTAAACTTGACTATATTTTAGGCTTATGTTTTTGGCTTTTGTTTCACACCTCCTCATTATTTCACAAACACTGTACACATTCTTGATTATTGAAGTTTGTCGTAAGTACAAAAGTCACAGCATGCCAGAAGATTATGAGATTAGTGGCAATAGAATCATCCCTTACTTTTCTGTTTTCCTCTGTTTCTTACCAGGTGGCTTTTCTGTTATGAGATAGAGATTTTGGATTGTTCTTTAGCAATCACATAAAGACAGTTTGCACTATGTCTGCAGAAGGCAGAAGAGACAACATGAAGGTGAGTGATACCAGTTGGCCAGTTTACTCCTTCTCTTTTGACATTTTCTTTTGGTGATCTGTCATTTTCTTCAGAAGTTTCATGTGTGCAGTGGTCTCCATATTCTTTAGTTTGATGATTTTATTCTCCTGAAAAGATTAAATCAAAACCCTGCCCCATCCCTAATTCGGGGGTGAGGGTTGTACCTTTTTAGGCATGTTATATCTTTTATAGGGCAAAATGATTTTTTGAAAATAGAAAAAGTATAATATCTTAATTAAAGTTAAAAAAAATCTTTGAAAGTTTACAAATATACCTTAAAGTGTATTTATTTCTAGATAATAAAGGGCATTTACTTTGATTTTCAGCCTGCCTATTACAAGCAGCTTTTAAATAAAATCACTGTAAATCCTATGTGCCTGCCTCTCCCTTCCAGGTGGTATGTAAAAGTCATGTGCCTCCAAAATGCTTGGATTAGGGCTATGCTATAAACCACCAACACCCTGTCATTGTAACTCCTGAATTTAGAAAACAACTAATTAATAGAGAACTACTTGTCTCTGCTGGGATTAAATGCATGGTCTATCACCACGCTGCTCAAATATGTTATATTCACTCCAAATTATTCCAACTCAAACAAGTTTATACCTTTGAATTAACTTCACACATTTTAACTCTTAACTGTTTTTAATATGAAACAACAAAAGTATCCTTTTTTATTTAAGAAGAAAACTTTAGTCTTTATTAAGTTAGTTCGGACTGAATGACCAAACTGTCTGATGAACAGTTACCTCTGCTTATTAAGGAGATCTCTACTATTCAAATCTAATCATTATCAATTTTGATAGAATCCACCTTTTTTTTCCCCTGTGGAAACATTCAGTTTTACCAGTGAAGACACAGTTCAGTAGTTTCTCACTGTCTACTCCTTTTGGTTATGTTTACTTCCCTTTGTTCTAGAGTATTTAGGTATGCTGTTAAGTTGCTACTAAGAGATCTTTCTGATTGTTTTTTCTGAATGTACTTAGTGGTAGGAACTGTCTTCCAGTCAACACTTCCATTGTGTACTATGAGTTTTGATATGTTGTGTAATCATTTCACTGACTTCTAGAAAGTCTTTAATTTCTTTCTTTATTTCAGTTTTGATCCATTTTTTTTTTTATTCAGGAGAGAGTTCAATTTCTATGAGTCTGTAAGCTTTCCATTGTTTTTGTTATTGGTGATGTGCTGCTTTAAACCTTAGTGGTCTGATAGGATGCAGGAGGTTATTGCAAGTTTCCTATATCTTTTGAGACTTCCACTCTTCAAGTATATCATCAATTTTGGAGAACAATATATGAGTTGCTGAGAAGAGGGAACAATCTTTTGTGCTTGGGTGCATGTTCTGTAAACATCTTTTGGGTATATTTAGTTTTTTTATGTGAGTTAGCTGGAGCATTTCTCTGTTCAGTTTGGTCAGGAGGACTTTTCCATTGGTGAGAGTGATATATTGAAGTCTTCCCCTATCAGTTTAAGAGGGCTAGGCTGTGATGCAAGCTGCAGAAGATTTTTTTTATAACTTGGGTGCTCTTATGTTTGGAGCATAGATGTTAAGTATTGAAATGTTATATTACTGGATGTTTTTTTTTAATATGTCATGTCCTTTGCCATCTTTTGATTAGTTGCTTTTGAAGTCTGTTTTGCTAGATATTGAAATTGATATATGAGCTTCATACTCTAGTCCATTTATTTGGAATATCTTTTCCAACCCTTTACCTTGAGATAATATCCATTTATCTCAAGGATATATATCTCAAGGATGTGAAGCTGTGTTTGATGTATTTAGAAGGGTGGATTCTGTTTTATCATCCATTTTGTGAGTCTGTGTCATAATAGATATCCTTTTCTTAATCATAAGAGTATGAGATAATTTTAGTAGTCAATTTTTTTTTTCTAATGTTGAAACTTTTGTATGCTTTAATGGAATCTCTTCAGTTGGAGTAGCCCTCAACTCCAATGCATGTTTTATTGTTGCCAAAGGAAATAACCAGATTGAACAAGTTGAGTGCTGGCCAGTGATTTCTTTGATTTTGATTTTGACTATAATGTTATTGTATTTGCTTATAGGACTGTGTTATATTTATAGGGCTAGCTTTGTGTTTCCTTTTGACAGGGGTGCTATGTATATTGTGTGATTTGATTAGTTATAATCTAACTATATTTTTTCTCTTGAAAGTCATAGACCTTCACATACTTTTGCCTTCTGAAAATTTATTAAATTATGTTATAATTCCATGAGTTTTTCTTGATTTCGAGACATGATTTCAAGAAACAGTTTTACTTTACTCTTATTGATCTTTAAGGCTTGCCTCTCCTCATTTCTTGGTACATCTGTGTTTTCAAGTTGCTGCAATCATCAATGTCTCAGTTTTTGTTACTTAAGTGACTGATAGAATTAACACATTGGTTTTGGGTTTTTAAAACTTTCTCACAAATTATTGGCTCTTTGTCCTTATTAGCTTCAGTTGTCAACATTTCAAAGCCTACAGTCATTTGAGAGAGCCTTAGTTAAGGGCATGTGCTCATCAGAGAAGCTGGTTGCTATATCTGTGAGAGATTGTGTTGATGGATGATTGATGTGGAAAGGCTCTTCCACTGAGAGATGCAATATCCCTAAGCAAGTAGGCCAATGCCGTGTAAGACAACTACCTCAGTATGAGACAGTGATGAAGCAAGAGACAAACCGAGGAAACGTTTATCCATGGCTTCTGCCTTAATTTTCTTCAAGCTTGACTTTCTATGCTAAGCTCCCAAAATAATGGACTGTGGTATGAGAGTACCAAACTCAATGAGTAAACACATTCATGACCTGAGATGCTTTTGGTTAGGGAATGTAGTCACAGAACAAAGTAGCAAATTAGAACAAAAATATATGGGAAGAGTGATTTCGCAACTGGACAGAACCATGGAATGTTCTCTTTTTAAAGAATGTGGAAAACATCAGGATTTAAGATGGCAAAGGCTTTAGAAAGCTGTATACAGAGCTTCATCAACTGTTCTGGTAGGGTCTAGTAGATAAGAGTGTTGAGATTAATGCAGACAGAGTAAGTCCAGGTTTCACATTTCAGTGGACAATAGACTCCATGGAAAATTAAGCTAGAGGTCATTTGTGTGATATTTTGACTGAAAATCATACTATTCTGCCCATGCCCTGAGTAAGGCAGAATTAAAAAATAACGGGCTGCATTTCTTACTTGGAATACTAAATCTGTTAAATGGTTATTGTTAGTGAGAGTTTCAGGACCACAGTGAAAGAGACAAGTGGAGCAGAAATAAATGTAAAGTTTTTGGTATGTTGAGAAAAGCATCACTAGGTAGTTTCAGATGGCAGTCACATGCTGAAACAGAGACAGGAATTTTTTAAGGAGACCATCATCATCAAAGAGAAGGTCCTAGGTCTACATTTGAAGCCTAAGATGGTGTCCTTAAATTAACACTCCCTCCTGATAATTCTTCTGTTAATCGAAATAGTAGGCTAAATGATTCCTAGTACCAGGAAAGAACTTCATATAAAACCTGCTCAAAATGTGTTCCAAGTGTGGCACAGTCCATCCCAAATTGTCCATCCCAACTTATAATCCAACTTGACAGGCTCACCCATCTTATGCTCATTCTGGAAACAAGAAAGATGCAAAATTTAAGATTCTTCCTTTGTGTTTTCATTTCAACACTATGACAGCCATCTGTGTTTGGCAGAGTCAGCTGTAAAGGTTCATTGCATGAAGCAGCGAGGGTGAAGCCTAAGTTGTGTCTTGACAGTACAAGATGTTGAGGTGCCTAAGTTATGAGATACCTCCCATAGAGTGCTGTCTGTAGTGAGTGGAAGTAACCAAACTGAGGTGTATGAGATGTTGTGGGGATAGGGCCATCTAAGCCTTTAAAAATAGCAACAGAATTTGTTGTTTTCCTTGCTAATCTTCTTTCCTTGGTCCAGGCTTCCCACACTATGTATAC
The DNA here is from genome assembly GCA_036365155.1 of Meriones psammophilus. Classification (NCBI taxonomy): domain Eukaryota; kingdom Metazoa; phylum Chordata; class Mammalia; order Rodentia; family Muridae; genus Meriones; species Meriones psammophilus. The sequence continues at coordinate 24,104 of JAEOAE010001732.1, forward strand.
ATTCCTCTGTACTGGAATGGGAAGGGGCATTCTGTGCATGTAAGTTAGAATGATGTGCTTTGTGATGTTACAAGATGTGGCAGCCAAGAGATTTTATTGTGTGTCAGAGAATCATCGAATATTTGAACAGTGTATGAGCTATTACAGAATTTTAGGATCATTGAAGTTAGACTACATTTTCATCATGGGATGACAACAAGCCTATAGGGAATTTGGTCAGAACTTATTTGCTTGAATCAAAAAAGCTTCCAGAGAAGATGATGTTTCTGTTTTTGACATTGAAGAAAAAGTTTCTGTGTAGCCCTGGTTGTCCTGAAAGTTGGTATGTAGACCAAGCAGGTTTTGAACTTACAGGTTTAGCTCCACTCGAGTGTTGGGTTTAAATTTAGGCCAACATGCCTGACATAAACATCATCATCATCATTGGCTGCTGATCCTAGGTTTTTATTTTGTTTTGTTTTGCTTTGTTTTGTATATGTAAGCAGAGGTTGTTGTGCTGATCTTCATCCACATCTGGCAGTTAAAATTTGGCAGAGAATATATTTAATTTCTTAGGATGACATGTATTCATGACACTAACACTGCCTGAGCTTTCTGAGTCATTGCATTGCAATTGTGTGACATTCTTCTTACCTGTTGTGTTTTTTAAACTTTATGTGTTTATTTAATTCACATTTAATTTAAAATTGTTTTCTGTAATTTATTCTCCTGTCATGAACTCAGGTCTTTGATCACCAACTCCTGAGGGGTGCAGCCTTGTGAGGAAACAGAGGAAGATGATGCAGCCATCCTTGATGAGACCTAATAAGCTAGGGACAGGCAGAAGTGGAGGAGTTTCCCCTATTATGAGACTAGGAAAGGGCATAGAAGGAGAAGAAGGAGGGTGGATAGGGCTGGGAGGAGATGAGGGAGGGGGCTACTATTTGATATCTTTACCTGATCTTGATTCAAATTTAGTAGGTGAACAATTGTCTATTTCATTTAGATTTTCAAATTTTGTGGCATATAGACTTTTGACATAAGAGTTAAAGTTTCTTTGGATTTTCTCAGTGTCTGTTATATCTGTCTTCCTTTCAGACTTTGTTGATTTTTTGGGTAGTGTCTGTCTGCCATTTACTTATCTTGGCTAAGAGTTTGTCTATGTTTTTGATTTTCTCAAAAAGCTCTTGGTTTCATTGATTCTTTGAATTATTCTTTGTTTCTAATTTATTGATTTCAGCCCTGACTTTGGTTATTTAGTTGGTCCTCCTGTTGGGTGTGTCTGCTTCTTTTTTCCTAGGGCTTTCAGGTGTGCCATTAAGTTGCTTGTATGGGATGTCTCCAATAGCTTATGAAGCTTTTAGTGCTATTAAAAGTCCTCTTAGGACTGCTTTAATTGAATCCTATGAGTTTGGGAATGATGTGCATTCATTTTCATTGAACTATAGGAAGTTCTTTCTTTATTTCTTCCCTGACCTAGATTTCATTGAGTAGGGAGTTGTTCAGTTCCCACGTGTGTGTAGGCATTTTGTTATTTCTGTTATTGTTGAGGTCCATCTTTATTCCATCATAGTCTGATAGGATACAAGATATTATTTCAATCTTATTTGTATCTGTTGAGGCCTGGTTTGTGACCTACTGTATGGACAGTTTTGGAGAAGAGTCCATGAGGTGCTGAAAGAAGATAGATTCTTTTCTGTTTGGGTTAAAAAATTCTCTAGATATCTGTTAGGTTCATTTGATTCATGACATCCATTTGTGTCATTATCTCTCAGTTTAAGTCCTTTTCCATTGCTCTGTCCCTTGATGATAGTGACATGTTGACCTCTCCCACTATTAATGTATGGTGATTGATATGTTCTTTAAGTTTTATTAATGTTTCTTTTACAAATGTGGGTGTCCTTGTATTTGGGGCATTGTTGCTCAGAATACAGATGCCATCTTGGTGGAATTTTCCTTTGATGAGTATGAAATATTCTTCCTCATTTTTTTAAATTTATTTATTTATTTATTTATTTTTATTTATTTATTTTTGAAATTTAGAGCAATAACTGATTTTATTGGCAATATTTTTCACTTTTTTTTGAAAGTATGTGTAACAGCATAGTTTTTTAAAAAAAAAAATCTTTCAAATTTTATTGTGTTTTTTTTTAATTTTTATTAATAACAGTTTATTCACTTTGTATCCCCCTGTACCTCCCTCCTTCCTCCCCTCCCAATCCCACCCTCCAATTTCCCACCCCTGTCCCTTTCCCAGTCCACTGATAAAGGAGGTCCTCCTCCCCTTCACTCTGATCCTAGTCTATCAGGTCTCATTAGGAGTGGCTGCATTGTTTCTTCTGTGGCCTGGCAAGGCTGATTCCCCCTCAATGGGAGGTGATCAAAGAGCAGGCCAATGAGTTCCTGTCAGAGACAGTCCCTGTCCCCATTACTCCACTTGGATACTGAACTGCCATAGGCTACCTTTTGTGCAGGGGTTTCAGGCCATCTCCATGAGTGGTCCAGTTATCAGTTTCAAAAAGACCCTGTGCCCCAGAATTTTGGAACTGTTACTGTCCTTGTGAGCTCCTGTCCTCTCCAGGTTTACTATCTCCCAGTTCTTCCATAAGATTCCCTGCACTCTGCCCAAAGTTTGGCTATGAGTCTCAGCATCTGCCTTGACACCCTGCAGGGTAGAGCCTTTCCAAGGCCCTCTGTGGTAGGCTCCTTTCCTGTGCCTGTATTCTCCCTCATCTGATGTCCATCCTCTTTGGCTTTCTGCATGGGATTTGAGCATTTTAGCCAGCATACTCCTTCCTGATTAACTTCCTTAGGTGTACAGATTTTACTATTTTTATCCTATATTTTATATCCTATATCCACTTATGAGTGAGTATATACCCTGCAAGTCTTTCTGCTTCTGGGATAACTCACTCAAGATCATCTTTTCCATTTCCCACCATTTACCTGCAAATTTCATGTTTTCCTTGTTTTCATTGCTGAGTAATATTCCATCGTATAGATATACCACAATTTCTGTATTCATTCCTCAATTGAGGGCCATCTGTGTTTTTTCCAGCTTCTGGCTATTACAAATAAAGCTATTACAAACATAGTTGAGCAGATGTCCTTGTATACTTGAGGGCCTTTTGGATATATGCTTAAGAGTGGTATAGCTGGATCTTGAGGAGGCGCTATTCCTAATTGTCTGAGAAAGTGCCAGGTTGACTTGTAAAGTGGTTGTATAAGTTTACATTCCCACCAACAATGAAGGAGGGTTCCTCTTTCTCCCAATCCTATCCAGCATGAGTTGTCACTTGAGTTATTCGTCTTAGTCATTTTGATGGGTGTAAGGTGAAATCTCAGGTGGTTTTGATTTGCATTTCCCTGATGACTAAGAATGTTGAACATTTTTTAAGTGTTTCTCTGCCATTCTATATTCCTCTATTGAGAATTCTCTGTTTAGCTCTGTACCCCATTTTTTTTTAATTTGGGTTACTTGATTTGTTGGTGTTTAACTTCTTGAAATCTTTATAAATACTGGATATTAACCTTCTGTCAGATATAGGTTGGTGAAGATCCTTTCCCAATCTGCAGGCAGTCATTTTGTTTTGACAACAGTTTCCTTTGACTTATAGAAGTTTTTCAGTTTCATGAGGTCCCATTTATTGATTGTTGCTCTTAGAGCCTGTACTGTTGAAGTTCTGTTCAGGAAGTTGTCTCCTGTTCCAATGAGTTCAAGGCTCTTCCTCACTTTTTTTTTTCTAACAGGGTTAGTATGTCTGGTTTTATACTGAGGTCTTTGATCCACCTGAACTTTAGTTTTGTGCAGAGTGATAAATATGGATCTATTTGCATTTTCCTACATGTAGACATCCAGTTAGACCATCACCATTTTTTGAAGATGCTATATTTTTTCCATTGTATGGTTTTGGCATATTTGTAAAAAATCAGGAGTCCATAGTGTGTGGATGTATTTCTGGGACTTCTATCTGATTCCATTGATCCACTAGTTGGTGTCTATGCAAGTACCATGCAGTTCTTATTACTGTTGCTCTATAGTACAGCTTGAGATCAGGGATGGAGATATACCCAGAAGATCTTTTATTATGGAAGATTGTTTTAGCAATTCTGGGTTTCTTGTTATTTCATATGAAGTTGGGAATTTTTCTTTCAAGGTCTGTAAAGCATTTTGTTGGTAATTTGATGGGAATTACATTAAATCTGTAGATTGCATTTGGAAGAGGACCATTTTTACTATGTTAATCCTGCCAAGCTGTGAGCATGAGAGATCTTTCCATCTTCTGATATGTTCTTCTATTTCTTTCTTTAGAGACTTGAATTTTTTTTTCATACAAGTCTTTGACTTGCTTGGTTAGGGTCACACCAAGGTACTTTATGTCCTTTTTGACTATTGTGAAGGGTGTTGTTTACCTAATTTCTTTCTCAGCACTTTTGTCTTTTGTATACAGAAGGGCTACTTATTTTTTGAGTTGATTTTGTATCCAGCCACATTGCTGAAAGTGTTTGTCAGCTTTAGGGTTCCTTGGTAGAATTTTTGGGGTCACTCAGGTATACTATCATATCATCTGCAAATAGTGATACTTTGACTTCTTCCTTTTCCCATTTTGTATCCCCTTGATCTTCTTTAATTGTCTTATTACTCTAGCAAGGACTTTGAGAACTATGTTGAAGAGATATGGAGAGAGGGGCAGCCTTGCCTTGTCCCTGAATTCAGTGGGATTGCTTTAAGTTTCTCTCCATTTCAGTTTGATGTTGGCTATATGTTTTCTGTATATCGCCTTTACTGTGTTTAGGTATATGCCCTGTATCCCTGATCTCTCCAATACTTTAAAAATGAATGGATGCTGGATTTTTTCAAAAGCTTTTTCAGCATCTAAGGAGATTATCATGTGTTTATTTTTCTTTCAATTTGTTAATATGGTGGATCATATCGATAGATTTTTGCATATTGAACCACCCCTGCATATCTGGCCTGAAGCCTACTTGGTTGTAGTGGATGATATCTTTGATATGTTTTTGTATTGGGTTTGCAAAGTATTTTGTTGAGTATTTTTTCATCAATGTTCATAAGAGAGATTGGCCTGAAATTGTCTTTATGCTGGTGTATCCAGGGCTGCTTGCTCCTGAATAACTAGGTTCTGGAGATGCCATATTGCTTTGTCTTTTGTTGGTTGAGCTTTTACACTGGCCTCTACCCATTGGGATATCCTAGGTGTTGGATGTTAGTTTCTGGTACTTCCTGGAATCCTGTGGTGGGTCGAATCCCCTTGGCAGGAAGATGATTTTTCCCAAAGGAGCTCTCCTCCGTTTTTTAGGTATGGTCACTGAATGGCAGGTGTTTTTCAGGAATTGCCACAGCTCATCTCAGGCGTACAGACCTGAGTAGTAATTGTTGCCTTTGTTAGTAAAGGGGCTATCCTCTCACCCAGAGAAGTTCTGGAGACAGCTGCCCTGCTACTGGGTTTCTTGCTGTAAATTTAGTGAGCTGCTGCTGTAACCTGAGTGCCCTGTGGCTTGGTCAGTTTAGTTAGGGATAACTGGTTGTTCCTTGGAGCAGTATCTGGGGGTTGATCTCAGGTAACCCAGGCTTCTGTAGGTCTCAGTTTGGAGCTCTGTGCCCCAGTACCCAAGTGGTAATCAGTGGCAGGTGAGCACCACTCTCATGTGTACAGCAGGAGGCTAGAGTAGGAGCCTGTGGATAACCAGAAACTTTTCTGGAGCTAGGTGTCCTGAGGTAGGGCCAGATATTTCCCCCACCTTTGGGTTTTCTTTCAATAGGAAGACTCAGTCTGTGGTGTTTGACATAGTGTGTAGAATGCGTAGGCACTTGCCAATGATGGCTCCAAGCTGGTGACTGGGAAAGAATCTGAGAACTTTTCCAAGAATGTTCCTGTGTGTGTGGTGGATGTGTGTGTGTGTGGGGAGTTGGCTGAGTTCTCTAAGCTGGGACCTGCTGTTTCCCTGCCTGTGGGGTTTTTCTCCAGACAGGGAAACCCAGCCTCTAGTGTCCTGGGGCACACAGTTCTGTGATGGAGAGTAGGGCATGCAGGGCTAGCAGCTGGAGGCGCACTCAGGCCTGACAGCTGTGCACCCACCGGTCTGCAGGACCTTTCCAGGGATAGACTGGGTGACCTGAGGTCAGTCCTGCTTTCTTCTTCCCTGTTTTTATTTTTCTAGACTGGGGCTCCCAGTCTCTGGTGCCCTGGAGAACATAATTTAGTCTGGAAAGGTTATCAGGACACAAAGGTGTATCCCTGACCCAGGATATCTTCTGGGTTCTTGCTGAGTGACCTGAGAGTGGACCTGACTGACTCCCACACCGTGGAGTTTCCTCTCACCTGGGAAAAAGGATCTTTGTTGTTTTAGGGCCCAGAGTTCAGTCTTTTAGTTGCTGTACCAACATTGCTGTCCTACTCCTCAGACCCAATGTCCTCCTGGCACCGCCATCTTGGATTCCCCCCTTCCTCATCCCTTTCAAATAATTTTGGTTGAAAGTCTATTTTATTAGATATTAGAATATCTACTCCTGCTTGCTTCTTGGGTCCATTTGCTTGAAAACCTTATTCCTGCTGCAACATCCCAGGAATTTTCCCAGAGATTAGCTGGGTGCTCTGAGGTTGGACCCGATTGTTTCCCTCATCATTGGTTTTCTTCTTACATTTGAAACACAGTCAGTTGGGACCCACAGATCCAACTATTGGACGCCATGCAGTCTCTGCTACCCAGCTTATCAGACACAGTATGCAATCAGCCCAACCATCTGGGATCTATTTTTTAATTTTTACTGAATATGAGTATTTTGATTGTATGCATGAATATGCACCTCTTGTGTGCCTAATCCTCACAGTAGTCTGAAGATGTCTTCAGAACTCATGAACTTATAGCAATTGATAGTAGTGGGTCCCAGGTAATCACTGACAATTGAGCCCAATTATTTGAAAGAGCAGCAAGAACTCCTCACTGCTGAGCCATCTGTCCTGTTTTATGTTGCTTATTTATGATCAGCATTTACATTGTTAATATTTTCATCTTTCTATTTTTAGCTGTTTAAACATGCATTCCCTTTTAGTAAGATATCATTGAAGTTACAGTTTAAGCTGGGGCAGTGCAGATTTCTGGAGAATAAATATACAACAGGAGTGAATGTATAATTCCTTGTAGAAGCTTCAGTAAAGACCTCTGAGTTCTTTCAATATTTTGTGTTTGTTTGATTGACTTTTAGAGGAGGCTCTGTCTTACTATATAGGTCTGGCTGTCCTAGAACTCTTTGAATAGATAATGCTGACATCCAGTTCAATAAGATACACCTGCGTCTGCCTCCTGAGTGATGGAATTGAAGGCATGACAGAATACACCCAGCTTGTCCACCATTTTTTGTAGTTAGTAACTGTTAATAAATTTCTCTGATCTGTACTTAGTATTGTTCATCTGTTAATTTTCTCTCTGTGTGTCTCTGTCTCTATGTCTCTGTCTCTCTATTTCACACTCTTCTCTCTGTTTGTCTTTGTCCACATTAATTGCCATGTCTATTCCAAAGCTATATCCTCTTCAAAAAGTTCAGATATGATACAGTTAAAACTTGTTATTCCGTTTTCTTCTAAAATGATTTAGTGATAACATCAACACTTCTTTTTTAATAGAAAAGGTTTAATCTTTATTTTTAATCTATAGACTACATTATTTAGTAAGGAGGATATACAAAACAAATCAAAGAATAAATGTGTTCTATTCCTTTTCTTTTGTCTGGTCACTCAGAAATATGATGTTATTGGCTATGATTGTTGTTGCTTGCCACTCACATTATTTTTATCCATGTATTCACTGTAGTCCACTTTCCCTTCCACAAATATATGAGCCCCCCTCTTCACATACTGATATGCCACATCCCTGAGCCCTGGTCAAAACATAATATTCAGTACCATGTTGTCTTTTGACTGATGTTACCCATCTGTTCAGTGTCCCCTGATCAACACATCTCATTTGTTGCTATATAAAATATCATGACTGTGTTTTGTCCTTCCACCTGTCTCATGACAGGGTCCTGACCTACTCACCCAAGTAACTGAAGATGATTCATAGATTGCTCAAGAACCCAACTAATGGCTACTTTATATTCATGTCTTACAAACTGATGAAACACAGGTTTTTGAAGCACGCCTTTTTTTTTTTTTTTTTCAATCTAACCTTTAGGCTTTTTCATCTCCCCTACTTCACATCAAACACAGCACCCAACTGTATAACATTCGCACTTCTGTGTCAGAAAATAAATTGAAGATGCAGTAGAATTATATGATTATATTGACAATGAAGTATAAATTTATATTGTTGCCACTGTTTCTGTTGTACAAATGTATGGCATATTTTAGAATTCAGTGACCTTCAATGATGTGCATGTGAAATTCAGCCAAGAAGAGTGGGCCTTGCTGGAACCTTCCCAGAAGCAACTCTACAAAGATGTGATGCTAGAGACCTGTGAAAACCTCACTGCTATAGGTAAGACTGCAATTTTTCTTTCACTTTTAAAATAAAGAGACAACTCTTACTTTGTTATTGATCACCTTCTGTAATTACAATTGAGAATGAGGAGGAATGAGGTAAATAAATCAGGCATGGTTCTAAGGGTCACAGAAGATAGTGATTTAAGTTTTGCCTTAATAATAACATGATATTTCCAATAATATATATTTTCGTACTATATTTTAGGCTACAATTGGGATGACCATAATATTGAAGAACATTTTCAAAGTTCTACAAGTAATAAAAGGTAACTTTTTGTGCATGTTGATACAGATATAAATCTTAAATTTTAATGTGTCCTGGAAGTCTGGTGTTTTTTTTTTTTTTGTTTGTTTGTTTGTTTGTTTATTGGCTGCTTTTTATTTTCTGTTTTTGAAATAGATTTTTTTTTTCTGGGTATCTGTGACTTTCTTAGACTTGCTTGTTAGACCAGCCTGACCTCAAAATCACACAGATCTGCCTGCTTCTGCCTCCACAAGTGCTGGAATTGAAGGCATGTACCAGCACACATGGCTGTGTCCTGGAAGTTTTAAAGAAAAGCAAAAGTGTAGAAACAGCACTGCTTTAAGTGTACTGATGATCATTAAAATCTCATAATTCCATGTACTTCAATGTCAGGTATCCGATTTGTGTTTACAAGGCACTCCCCTAAGATAGAAGAAAATAAAATAATATTGTAACAAAAATACCATTTGAATCATATGGACATTACAGCTACTGACTTGAACTGCCAATCTGTTTAGTCTCATTCTATCTACTCAGATATTATAAGAGGTGTACACACTGAATTGGTGATCAGTATGTGTCCAAAACCTTCTAATAAGCAAAAATTACATAGTATAACCAGTGTTACTAATTTTCGTGTAGTAACATTGTAAAGTTTAGTGAAAGGAGCAGTTTATGAGAATCAAGAATATTATTGTGGAGAAACCGTAATCCCTATATGACATGTCTATGATGAACAAAAACAAACTGTGTTAATTCAATGTGGGAATCTTTATTATTTTTGTAAATTAAACTGGTATATCATATGTCAAAATGATTCTAAGACACATGAGCATAGGGTTATTGAAAGAAGCAGTGCCCCTGTCTTTCTCCAAGAACAATTGATTTGGTAGTAGTCCCCACTGTGAGTAAATTTTCTGAATGTGATAAATGGTTACTGTTAATTGGTTTCGCAACTTCACCGAGACTTCATCAGCAAACTCATATTGCTGAAAATACCCATGAATACTAGGAATTTGGAACTTCTGCTTTTATTGGTTCACTTTGTAAATGAAGTATCATTCATACAGAAAAAAAAATTGTGAATGGGATTGCTGTGGTAAAACTCTGAATTCTTACAATACTCTCCATATATAGGAGAAAACCTCTTATAGAAAAATGATGCTATAAAAATGATCCACATAACAAATGCTCTTACCATCACAGGGATCGTCAAAAATACCCATAATGAAGGGGAATACCTTGAATGTGAATAAAGTGATAAAGCTTTAAAATTTGATTCTTCTTTACAATTAGACCAAATTATGAATTTAATTCATATAGATAAATATATTTATTAGTGTAAGGAAACGACTGTGGTAAATCTTTCACATGTGCCAATTTTCTTTGCAGGCATGAAAGCAGTCATACTGGAGAGAAACCCTTTAAATGCACTCTTTGTGGTAAAGCCTTCCCCTATATCACTGTTCTCCTATGGCATAAAAGAACACACACTGAAGAGAAGCCTTACAAATGTAATCAATGTGGTAAAGCCTTTGCAAAAAGCAGTCAGCTCATACGGCATAAAAGAACACACACTGGAGAGAAACCTTATGAATGTAATGAGTGTGGTAAAGTCTTTGCAGAAAACAGTCATCTCATAATCCATAAAAGAACACACACTGGAGAGAAACCTTATGAATGTAATGAGTGTGGTAAAGCCTTTGCACAAAACAGTACTCTCTTAAGCCATAAAAGAACACACACTGGAGAGAAACCTTATGAATGTAATGAGTGTGGTAAAGCCTTTGCACAAAACAGTCATCTCATAAGTCATAAAAGAACACACACTGGAGAGAAACCTTATGAATGTAACCAGTGTGGTAAAGCCTTTGCAGAAAACAGTACTCTCTTAAGCCATAAAAGAACACACACTGGAGAGAAACCTTATGAATGTAATGAGTGTGGTAAAGCCTTTGCAGAAAACAGTACTCTCTTAAGCCATAAAAGAACACACACTGGAGAGAAACCTTATGAATGTAATGAGTGTGGCAAAGTCTTTGCAGAAAACAGTACTCTCTTAAGACATAAAAGAACACATACTGGAGAGAAACCTTATGAATGTAACCAGTGTGGTAAATCCTTTGCACAAAACAGTCATCTCATAAGACATAAAAGAACACACACTGGAGAGAAACCTTATGAATGTAACCAGTGTGGTAAAGCCTTTGCATGATACAGTCATCTCATAAGACATAAAAGAACACATACTGGAAAGAAACCTTATGAATATACCCAACGCGATAAATACTTTGCACAGCAGAGTAGTCTCTGAAAAAAAAAAAAAAAAAAACAGTGTAGAGGAGCCTTGTGAGGGTAATTAGTGTGATAAAACCTTTGCATTTAACAATCATCTCCTAAGACAACCACACATTCTGGAGGGAAACCACACGAATATACCTACGTGGCAAAGCCTTTGCACATAACATCACCTAATACATAAAAGAACACATACTGGAAAGAAGCTGTCTGTCTGTAACCAATGTGAATAAAACTTTTGGATTTCAGAATCATCTTCACACTCATGAAAGATATCCTAATGGAAAGAAATCCTGTGAGTGCTTTTAACATGGTGAAACCATTCCACATTTGTATAATCTTCATCATCATGAAAGGATTCATAATAGAGGAAAACTTATGAATGTGTTAAAATAGCGAGGCTTTTCACAAATCTGGAGTCATCATCATCATAAAAGTATCCTTACTGGAGAGGAATTCTGTGACTATAAGCAATATGGAAAGGCCTTTGTGTTCTTTGGTCTACTGAGATCCAACAGAACTGAAAAACTAGCTCAATGGAAATGACCTCCCTTTTCTGAAGGGGAAAGGGAATAGGGGCAATAGGAATTGAGAATAGTACTGGGGGAGAGAAGGGAGGGGCTCTATGATTGGAATGTAAAGTAAATAAACTTATTTTTAAAAAGAATACAATGAATGATGAATATCAATTACATGCAACAGTATTATATAATAAGTTGTTTAGGGAAGACTTATTGATAATCCTGATTCTCAATATTTACTGTTTTCACTTTACACAAGAAACTTTGAGTCCAGTGGATGAATATATAGGGAATGGTGAACTAACACCAGCCAGGAAGTTCTCTGAGAGTAACACAACAGTGGCAGCCTGTAGAAGTTTCTTTGTGTACACATACCTATTGTTCGAGGGGTTCTATTGAAAACCATCACAACTCAGACTGAATTTTGAGATGTGAGGGAGGAGGCTTTCTTTTCCATGTATGACTCTGCTTCTGGCCTAGATGGGTTACCATGTCAAGGGTGAGTTTTCTCTGCCTGACTTCATCTGGAGAGTATCTTTAGACATGGATACCACCAATCAAATTTGATAGATGGCCTTTGACACAGATCCCTGATAACTCTCCCCTCCCTCCAAATATAGGATAATTTGGTTCTGTGTTCTTGTTCTTCCTATTCATATAATAGGAATGTGCTGTTTAATGCAAATCTAGCATTCTTGAATTTCCTAGTATTAAAAAAATATCTACACCTATGCTTGGAGCATTCCAGGTACTCCCCAAGGGATATAAGCCTCTGTTTTCTGTTTTCTGGAATTAAAGTTGAACTTACTTTCTGAGGCGGTTCCCAGAGTGGCTGACCACTGTTATGCTTGCGGGCTTTCCAAGCTTTATACTGTACTGCTCATCTTCTGCCCCTCATGCCTTCCTGGGATGGTAGGAAACAGCCCTCCAGGCAGCAAGAGAATCACATTCTCTGAAATGCCTGCGATAAAATGTTTCAGACATCATAGCATTTCAAAGTTCACATGTTTCTGGATGTGAGATGGTCAATCAACAGCATCTTGGAGTAGGACTCTTTAAAATGAATTATACTTAGTGTTTTATTCATGGTAAGGTTGCAGGCAAGCTTCATGGTATGAAATCTTCTGAGGTGAGTACAGTGGCCCATGGAAAAGAAATAAGAGCAGAAATTTTATTTCTCTGTTTTTAATAGCTAAGCACTCTTCTGATAATGTATGGGTGGATGGCAAAGGAGAGGAACTCCCCTTTTGAGTGGTCTAGGGAAAGGGGATGGGGAAGATGGAGGGAGGGTGAGAACAGTAGAAGTTGACAGAATGACCTTCAGTCAGCATATATAATGAATAAATTGTGAAAAATAAAAACAATTAATAAAATAAAATATAGTAGGAAAAACAAAACAAAAAAGCAAAATTTGAGTCTAGTTTGGATAACTGTCCTCCCTCAAAGAGAAGAAGATATATAGAAAGAAAAGAAAAAACATAATCTTTGTCTTTGTCACCTTTCTTCCCTGTGAGCTCACTTGAAGATCATTATCCAATGGAGACCATGCTTCTCTCTCTGAAGTTTATGTTACCATAGAAGTAGGATTTGAACCTGGAACTAATGCCAGAGGTTCCTAATTAACATATCAAATCAAACCTATCTGACATTTCTCCCAGCAATCCTTCAGTCCTTCCAGGTTATCTGTTCCTCCAGGCTGGTACAGCCCATGCAATACCCTGAATTCTCCTTCCCAGGGCCTGAGCTAACCTCACCCCCCCTCTTACCCATCTATAGGCAAACTATTTTGGCTACCTGTCCCTGTCAAGAGCCATGCAGGAACAACAGCAAAACAGCTGTAGAACTAATGGTATGTGGCTCCCCTGTTAGCATAGTCATGATGAGTTTGTCTTGGAGAAACATAATCCCAAGAACTGATTTTCCTGAGGACTTTGTGTTCTTATGTAGCATATCTCTGCTTGTTGCCCTTATGATGCCCATATTCCTCATAACATGAGTTGTATGAAAACTCTAAGGAGGCTTCTAGCCCATCACTGGGCAATATCACTGGCATTTAAAATTAACATTGCTTGATCTCCTTTCACATGTTTACAGGAGGAGATTAATGAATTAACCAGTGTCCTTGAAAGGAGCCATAGATATAGATTGTTAGCAATGACCATTATACTTAGAAAGAATTTGGAAAAATATATTGTTTAACAAGGTCAGGGAAGATGTTTTTGCTAATGGCTCTGATGTAAAAAATCTTAGAGAACAATTTAAAGTTAAGAAAAGTACACTATTAATAGTAAAGCCATGGGTGTTTTAAGGTTGATGAGCTGAAACAATAGCCCAAGGAAGCATTAGACCTTCAAACTGGGTCTAAAACTGAGACAGCATTTGATTCCCCTATATTTGTTTTTCCCCTCAGCTTCTTGATATGATTTAATAAAAATGATTAATGAGTAGATGCACACCCCTTTAAGATTTAAAGTACAGGTGCCAGTACCATGCCATTTTTTATTACTGTTGCCCTATAGTACTACTTGAGATCTCGGATGAAGATACCTCCAGAAAATCTTTTACTGTACAGGCATTCTTTTAAAATCAATTCTGGTTTTGTTTTGTTTTCTTTTCTTTTTCTATATGAAATTGAGAATTATTCTTTCAAGGTATGTAATGAGTTCTGCTGGTATTTTGATTGGAATTGCATTGAATCTTTAGATTTCTTGTGGTAGAGTGGCCATTTTTACTATGTTAATCCTACCAATCCTGGAGCATGGGCAATTTTCTGATATCTTCCTTTAAGTTTTTTTTTTTTTTTTTTTTTAATACAAGTCATTCACCTACTTGATTAAAGTCACACCAAGGTACTTTATGTTGTTTGTGGCTTTTGTGAAGGGGTTTTGTTTCCCTAATTTCTTTCTGAGCCCATTTGTTTTTTGTATACACGAAGGCTTCATCTTTTTTTTTTTAATTTAATTTTGTATCCAGCCAATTTGCTGAAGGAGTTTATCAGCTTTCGGTGTTCCCTGGTTGATTTTTTAGGGTTATTCATGTATACTATCACATCATCTGCAACACAAGCTGGACTGGATGTGGAGGAAAGGGAACCCTTCCCCATTGCTGGTGGGAATGTAAACTTGTACAACCACTTTGAAATTCAATCTGGTGCTTTCTCAGAAATTTATGAATAGTGCTACTAGAATATTCAGTTATACCAACCCTGGGCATATATTCAGAAGATTATCAACCATACAACAAGGACATTTGCTCAACTATACTCATAACAGCTTTATTGATAATAGGCAGAAAGAACCCTGTATGTGAGATTTTGTGGGGAGGACAGAGAAATGAGAGAACATGTGATTATATTAAAATCTCAAAAAATGTACATGTTTTCCATGAATAAAAAATTGAATAACATAATATTTTGCACTGATGTGTTTCAGGACAATCATGTCTATTCTGTCTTAGCACACAGTCAGCTGTGTTTCAGTAAGCATGAGTATAGATGTGTGCTGGACCTGCACAAGCCATCTGTTGTTTTCATATGGATAATGGTGGAACTCCTCATTCAGTGTGTACAATATATATTCTCTTTTAAATTGACTCAAGAATTTTAGGTATTTTTTGTGTGTGAAGTGTATAAAATAAAGTTCCCCTGAACATTTTTCTTGGTCCACTTTCTTCTACTGTCTCCTTCCATCCTTTTACACAGAGATGCTATCTAACCTGGATGGTAAAGAGTGTTTAGTAGATGCAGCAGAAGAATGGATATTTTTTGTCTAGTCCATTTTGTTAGTTCCTGTCCTTCTGTTGGAGAATTGAACAACCAAGTTCAGAGTTTTCAATGAACAATGTTTATTATTTCCCTTTATTTTGTAGTTATGGTGTGGGGGGTTTTATTTGATGCTTGGGATTATTATTTTTTTTGTCTTTTATTGAATGTGATCAACATTTTTAGGTAGGAGTTTTGCTTTGATTGGCTTCTGTAGTGCAGGAGTTTTCCATAGATACTGCTCATCTTTGGGTTTATTTTGCAATATATCTTTATTCATCCTTTATTATTGAAAGTTTACTGGATATAGTTATAAGGGTCCCTTAAAGATTATATATAATCTGTCTCAGCATTCGGGGTTTTAGAACTTCTCTTGAGAGATCAAGTGTTATTCTAATGAGCCTGAATTTATATGCTACTTAGTCTTTTCAACTTGCAACTTTTAATATACCTTTTTTGTTTAATATACTTTTTATTATATTTTGATTTTTACGTGGTGAGCACAATATCTTTTCTGGCACACTTTAATTGTTGTTCTGTATACTTTCATTAGGTTAAGGATATATTCTTCTATTATTTTGCTGAAAATATTTTTCTGGGATTTGGATGTGAGTTTTGTCTTATTACTCTATTTATATTATTCATAAATTATTTTTTGCACTTTTTACATTTTTCTGGATCTTTTGTGCCTGCCTATTTAACATTTGCATTGAAAAAATTAACCATTTATTTTTGTTGTTTTTCTTCTTCATCTTCACTCTTTTTCTTCTTCTCCTCCTCTTGCTTCTCTTTTTTCTTCTTCCTCCTTTTCCTTTTCCTTCTTTTTCTCCTCCTCCTCTTCTCTCTTTTTTTCTTTGCAAAATAGACAATTTTACTCATATATTCATCCTGATTAAAGTTTTCTCTTCCTCTAATGGTGGCAACTCTTTCCCACCTTCCTTTCCATCCTGTCTAAATTCACCCTCATCTAAAACAAGGAGGGCTATAATGTATAATAAGAAAATAAAATAGAAAAAAATACAAAAACAATAACATCTGACTATGAAAAACAAACAAAAGAAAAAAAAGCCCAAGTGGGAAAAAGATGTAGACTGGTTCACACATGCAGGAATCTCTTGAAACTGTAGTACACACACCGGGGACATGTAGCTTTAAAACTAAAAAAAAAAATCCTCAGCAAATTAAAATGAGAACTACGACAAAAATTTTAAAATGCATGCCAGAATTACAGCACATGAAAATCCAAACGTGCCAGTGAGTGAAATTTTTGGCCATCTACCTTTCGGAATGTATGCTTAAAAGTACAATTAAGAGTAGTCCCTTGGATAAAATGAGTGCAACTTGGAGAAAACTACATTTTCATTTGCAAGCACTTATCAGTTAGAGATAGGGCTAGGGACAACATTAAAGGCCTTGTGCATGCTGCCTCAGTCTCTCACAGTTTATCTATTCTTCAATCCTCTTAATTTATAGTGCTTTGTTCTTTGATATCCTCTATTCTTTCTGGCTCTTACACTCTTCTGGCTGAATTATTGAAGAGCCTTGAGGCATAGTGTGAGGTCTCTCACTGGCTTTCTGCTTTCTTTATGGGTCTCTGAATTTGTTTCCATTAGCTGCAGTAGGATGATGATGGATGAACAAGATGCTGGTCTATGAGAATAGCAGAATGGTGGCAAGGATCATTTTGTTACTTTTAGTAGAATGTAGTATTTGCTTTTCCCTAGAACCATGGGCTATGCAATTTCTTTTTCTTGCTCAATTAACCAGTGTCAGGTGTGGATTTTAAATCAAACTATAGATTGGTTATTTACTCCTACAACTGTTGCACTAATATTGTCTTACAGGTAGGACATTGTTATAGTTCAAATGTTTGGTAGCTGGGTTAGTGTTTATATTTCTTCTCTTGTAGTTGCAGAATACTTCCCATATCAAAGTTGCTAGAATGGAAGTGTGAAGGATCTATGTAGGCACAAGCTCTATTTATTTATGTTCAATGATTTGTGTAAGTGTTGTCTTAAGTAATAGGACATTCCAGTCATTTTGTGGAGAGCAACCTATAGTCTTGACAAAAGCCTGTTTTGTTTTGGCATTACAATCACACTACTTTGACCAATACCTCAGTAAAATATAACTGATTACTAGTACTGGATACTTTATTTAGTGACAAGAGATTTCCAGTTGGGACTTTCCTGTTATGTGGGGATTTCATTTATATTGGCTTCTTACATGTATATATTTTAGAAAGTTTCTATTGCATTAGGTTTCTACAGTACCAAACAAAGGACCCTTAATTTTACCTGTCTCTTCTTGTGTTACCTTTTCATTGCCCTTTTCCTTCCACAATCCCCTTCAATTGTATCCTTTTAGCCCACCTTCAATTTGTAACTACCTATTTTATTTCCCATTCCTAGGGAGAAATCTCTGCCTCCCTCTTACACCCAGTCCTTAATCTGTTTTTGTCCCCTGTGGCATTATGTTTAGTTGCTTGCATATCATGTCTTAAAACTAATATTTATGTATGAGCAAATTCATACCATATATGACTTTTGAGGTCTAGGTTCTCTCATTCTCAGTTTCCTGCAAAAGTGCCTTTATCTTCAAGAATCATAATTTTATTTTTTTAAATGTCTGAGTAATATTTGAGTATGTAAATATTATGTAAATGTACTTGTACTCTATATTCCATTTATAACAAAGCTAGAAATACACACTGAAAAAAAGATATAATCTTTACAAATGGTACCAGCTAAACTAGATGTCTATATGTAGAAATATAGGAATAGATGCCCATTTTCACTCAAAACTCACCTCCAAATGGGTTAAAACCTCAGCAAAGTTCATGTGCAGTTAAGGTATTTGAAGAGAAAGTGAATAATAGCCTGAACTCATTCACTCAGACAAAGACTTTCTGAATAAAATAGCATTTTTCTTGTCTTGAGATTCTCTTCCATGTCTTAGACTGTATAGGTGAGGCTCAACCCTGGAGTTTTTGTTTGACTTCTTCATTTTTTCCATTTCTATTTTTATCTAGTTTGCAATTTTAGTGTGTCTTTTTCTAGTGTGATGTCTTGAACTGTTTTCATCATTGTATTCCATTCTTTGTGTTTTCACAGGCATCAATAAGATTTTTTATCCATATCCACTGAATTTCTTTGAGCATATTCATGTTTTGAAATCTTTGTCTTCTCTTTTGACTCTATTGCATTTTCAGGGTCTATTCTCTAGTAGGGCTCCTGAATTTGTTGGAGTCATGTTGTCTTCAGTGTTAATAATTTTGGTTTTTGAACTGTGTTTAATTATCATGGATTGGGAAGATTGTGATTTTAGGTGTTAATATTTGGAGTTGACATTGGTAAGTTTGTGGTGTTTTGTTTCTTGATTTCTGTTGCCTGCTTTGGATCTTAGGAAAGTGTGTTTGCTGTAGGTTGCCTTTTTGGGAGTGCTTCTCAGACCATGCCAGGTGTGGCTACTGTGGATCCTGGGAAGCACTTGTTTCTAGATACTTGGGATAATACTAAGGAATGGGAGTTGGCTAAAGGGGGGGGTGTTAAGGAACTGCTCAGATAGGAACAATCTGGGTCTACCAAAAGGTATGGCAAAGTTCTTATTGTTTAGTTTAAGGTGGAAGACAAGCTCAAAGAAAATGGTGTGCTGCAGTGCTGTGGATGAGATTAAAGAGATTGCACTGGACTACAGAAAAGACAGTAAGAATCATTCACCTGTGTCCAGCTTTATTATGTCTACCCAGATTCCAGGTAGATAGTGCTTTTATTTATTGCTCTTTAACACAAGTAAAATGGGAGTGGACTAGAAGAGTTGAATGAACAGGTCCTCAGAAGGGAGGAACTCTGGATTCACTGAAGTATTTGGCACAGTGTCTAGAGAATGGGAATAGAGTTGTAGACATTTCCATGGAAATTGTCTTTTACAGATTTGGAAATGAGACTAAGGAATCTTCAGTGAAGGCCAGGAAGGAAAGGGCAGCTGGCTTAGCGGATACTTCAGTGGTGTTGTCAGAGGGTTTCTAAGTAGAGAGTGTCTCCAGATATTGGTGGTTGACACAGAGGAATGGAAATGGACTAGAGGAGAGTCTGATAGTCAACAGGGAAGAGGAAACTAGAGAATTACAAGTGATTCTCTGTGTAAAAAGTAAAGATGAACACTCCAAGGTAGTGTTGAAAGGAAAATCTTTATTATAGATATGAAAAAGAGTAAAGCCATAGGCATCTGGAAAATTTTAGAGCAGGGAGAGAATGTAGTGAACTAAACAAGATCATTAGGCTGAATTTGATCAGGTGATGAAAATGTGACAACAAGGAGAGAAAGAGAGAGTGAGAAGCAACAGGAGAAAGCAACAGGAGAAAGGGCAGAAAGGGATCTAAGAGGACCAATAGAGACCCATGGGGTACAAAATCAAAATGGCAAGCCTAAATAGGATTGAAAAACTGAGGGGGAAGATAAGCCCATGGACTGGAAAAATTTATATTAGGGGAGGGTTGAGAAGATCTGATAAGAACCAAAAGGTCAGCATGGACTTTGTAACAGGTGCTTGAAATTCTGAGAGAGTTTGGAAACTAAAATGTGCTTTTTATGCTAATATGTACCATAAGTTAGCAATTTGTATCAGTTTCTTTTGGACCTGACACCTGGGGTCCTGATGGACAAAAAATCAGAGATGCTAGAGACCCTTGCATGAAGATAATTATTTCTAATTGTTTTGCTTTCTGTCTCTTTGTTGTGGAATTAAGTCCATTATAGTAAGTTATTACTGAAATATGTGTACTGCTTCTTTATATTTTGTTGCCTTTTGGTTTGATACCAGTTTTTAGAGAAATATAAATGATATTTTTCTATCAAACCACACTCAGAGCCATTTAATTTTATTTAAATACCAAATACATGTCAAAAAAAAGTGCAAAGGTATTTCTATCCTCCCTTTCTTTCATAAGACTCCCTGCACTCTTCTCAAACTTGGGCTATGCATCTCAGCATCTGCTTTGATACCCTCTAGGATGAAGTCTTTCAGAGGTCCTCTGTGGTAGGATCCTGTCCTGTGCCCTTTTTTTCTCCTTCTTCTGATGACCATCTTCTTTCCCTTCCCGAAAGAGGATTGAGCATCTTACCAAGAGTCCTCCTTCTTTATTAGCTTCTTTAGGTATACAGATTTGAGCATGTTTATCCTATATTATATGTCTAATATCAACTTATGAGTGAGTATATACCCCGTGTGTCTTTCTGCTTCTGGGATACCTCACTCAGAAAATCAATCTGGTGCTTTCTCACACAATTAGGAATAGTGCTACTGCAAGATCCAAATATACCACCCTTAGGCATATATCAAAAATATGCTCAAGTATACAAGGAAATTTGCTCAACTATATTCATAGCAGCTTTATTTGTAATAGTCAAAATCTGAAAACAACCCAGATGTCCCTCAGTTGAGGAATGGATACAGAAATTGTGGTATATTTTCATAGTGGAATACTACTCACAAATTTAAAACAAGAAAATCATGAAATTTGCAGGTAACTGGTGGGAACTGAAAAGATCATGCTGAATGAGGTATCCCAGAAGCAGAAAGACATGCAGGGTATATAATCACTCATAAATAAATTAAGAAAAAAAAAAGAAAAAAAAAGAGCAAAGGTTTAAAAAATATAATCCATAGGCTCATTCATTCCAATGCTTTGTCACTAGGGAGAGGCCCTGCTTGACAAGGGTAGTTAGTGTGGCCTTATTGTAGCTGGTGTGACCTTGTTGGAAAAAGTGTGTCACTGGAGTTCTACTCCCTGGTTTTATAAGCCCATGGGAGAGCCTTTCTCTCCCTGTTCTCCATCCTCTCTCCTTCCTTCTCCAACCTCTCTCTATTTTTCACCTGTGCATCCAGATTAGACTTGTCAGCAACTTCCTAGCACCATACCTGCCTGTATGCTACCATACTTCCTGATATGATGACAGTGAATTGTCTCAATTTTTAAGCCATCCTTAATTAAATGTTTTCCTTTAACAGAGTTGCCATAGTCACAGTGTCACCAAACAGCAATATAACACTGATTGAGACAAGAGCAATACACTAAATTGCCTCTTCCTTTTTAGTAAATCAGTTGATGCTATTTTATCCTTTATTTTTCTGATATAACTTCCATTCAAAGTTGTCAGCTGCAGATATACAAATATACAAAGAAATGCTATTGATACTATTTTTTATTATTTTTTTCAGATTAAAATATAATTGATTCATTTTTACCTGTCCATTTCTCCCTCCAAACTCTCTTGAGTATCCCTGGCTGCTCTTTTGAAAATACATTACCTTTGTTTTGATTAACTGTTGTTACATATATATGTTTTTATATACTCACACACACATGCATAAGTACAACCTGCTCATTCTGTATATTATTTCAAATTGTGTTTACATGGATGATTATTTAGTATTGAGTAATCAATTGGCATGTTCTTCCAAGGGAAAAGACTTTTTACCTCTCTAATAATGTCTTTGTAGTCTGTAGTTCTTTTATTATATTTTGGGGCCTTGAGGGCTTTTCCCCATGTAAGTTAGCATGTGTACTGGTGTCATCCCCACCTAACTCATGTATGAGCAGACATGCTGGTAAGATTTTATGAGTATAGTATTGCTGGGATGCCACTGACTGACCCAGTCGGGTCCCATAACCGCAGGAGAATTAGGGTTTTGGATATTCAGGAAGGTATGGGTTCGGCGGATGACAGACAGAGACAACACCAAGATGTCTTTTGAATCTGCTGCAAATTACTGAAGTCAAGCTAACACTTATATAGTGATTACATAAAGAAGCACCTTGAAGTTGACATATTTCCCAGATCATTTAGACTTTTACCAACAATACAAAGTTTACATTTTAACTGAAAGTGCAACCAGATATAAAGCAGTGTCTACAAAAAATCTTGGCCTAAAAGTTTTTAATCAAAGCAAATAAGGGACATAAAACTTTAAACCTCTGGCTATTTACACAGTTTTATTGCTACTAATTAGTGAGGGGAAGGCCAGGGACTGTTATGGACCTCTGAGCCAAGTCGGCTAAAGATTTACAATCCTCCTTAGAGATAAGACGCTAGAGCTAGCCTGTCCATGAAACTCATAGTATAATATAAAACCTTCTGACCTCCTATGTTTACCTATCTTCTTTTTGCCTCATCATAAACACCTGTATATAAAGCTCTTACTCTTTTATTACCTACAATGTTTGGATTTTCCACAAGCAATTCCTGATGCTGAATCTGATTTATTACCTCTTCTAAAATTTTTATTTTCCTTCCACTTTTTTTTTGCTAAAGCTTTTAGTAATCGATCAGAAATGTGTTTCCTTGAATAGTTAATTGTGATATTCCAAGAAACATAGAGAAACAGCAAAAAGCTCATTAATCCAACCCCACAACCGAGGAAGGATAGGAATCTCGGAGTATGTCTTTTTGGCTCAGGTGGTCAGGGGCGAGCACTTTGCCAGGGACCTCCGGGAGCCTATTCCCAAGGGAAACGTATCCCCGCCTACCAGCACAATCAGTGTTATGCTACACAGAAGACACTGGAGTGGATGTGGCACTGGGGATACAATCTCATGACAAAATGCCATTACATTGTTTCTTAGAATGTTATCATCCCTCTCTTGCAATGATCCCTGAGTCTTGTGTTCAGGAGATTTAGATGTGTATTCTAGGGACAAAGCTACACAACTCTTCATTAGGTTAAGTATTAAACTTATCTGTGGTATAAAGACAATCATGTTGATCTTTTAAGTGGTTCATAGTTGCGAAGATTATAGGGTACCAAATATGAAAATATAGTCCTGTGTTTTCTTGAAAATGAATAGCAGGAAGAACACTTTAGAGATCCCTCTTTGAAGCACGCTTTTTTTTTTTTTTTGGATTTCAGCTGTTTATTTTCTTTATTTTTACTGAAAGTAAATGTTTTTCTTGTACAATAAATACATCCAGATTGCACTTTTGCCTCTCTCCACTTTTCCCATAGTCTTCCACCAAAGTCAAACATCACCTGAGTGTGGAATGAGGACTGAAATAAAGCAAGACCTCAAGAGGTCAGCTTGAGAGGGCTCTCAGTGAAAACTGTAGCCTCCTGGTTTACTTCACACCTCATTTTTATAGTCAGAGCAAAATATATCAATACAAGGAAGGGGTTCAAACTCGTTTTCTTAGACCATATCTCTGTATAGCAGAAATAGTGCAAGATCACACAAACAAGATAAAGTAGCTTGGCAAAACATCCTGTTATTGGCAAGGTAAAGGCTAGGAAGGAAACATGTTTTGCACTGTTTGCCAAACAAGCAGCTCTCCATAACCTCCCTTCTACCCTAGATCCACTTCTCTTTCATTTCCTCTTTAGAAAAGAACAGGCCTATAAGATTCTGTCAGTTAAACAGGAAAAAGAAGATACAACCAAATAAGGCAAAGCCTTCATATATAGTCCCAAATGTACTCATATTTGGAGCTAGGAACCTCAAAGGTAGAGAATATACAGGTTTGTATTTCTGCATCTGTGTTACCTCACTAAGCAAAATACTTTTTCTAATTTTATCAATTTATCTTTAATTTTCATATTTAGAAAAAGCAACTGAATGGTATTTCTTTTCTTTCTGTTTTTTTTTGTTGTTGTTGTAATCGTAATGTAATTACATCATTTTTTTTTTTGCCTGCTGCTATTGAATTTTAACTCCTAAAATTTGCTTTCAGAATAGTACTCTTACATTTTTATCAACTCTATCCCTTTTGATCACAGTTTGACAGATCTACTTACATTTTAAGTATTATGTCCTAATCATTGTTTAAGAGTTGTCCTAGGAAAAATGAAAATAGAACCATATTTATCACCCTGCACAAAACTACAGTCCAAGTGGATCAAAGAACTCAACATAAAACCAGATACACTAAATTGGTTAGAAGAAAAATTGGGGAAGAGCCTTGAACTCGTTGGTACAGGAGACAATTTCCTGAACAGAACACCAACAGCACAGGCTCTAAGAGCAACAATCAATAAAGGGGACCTCATCAAACTGAAAAGCTTTTATAAAGCAAAGAACTCCATCATCAAAACAAAACAAATGCCTACAGATTGGGAAAGAATCTTCACTAACCCTCTATCTGACAGAGGGCTAATATCCAGTATATATAAAGAACTAAAGAAGTTGAAATGTACCAAATCAAGTAATCCAATTATAAAATGGGGAACAGAACTAAACAGAAAATTCTTGATAAAGGAATATTGAATGGCAGAGAAACACTTAAATAAATGCTCAATGTCATTAGCCATCAGGGAAATGCAAATCAAAACAAACTTGAGATTTCATCTTACACCCATCAGAATGGCTAAGATCAAAATCTCAAGAGATAACGCATGCAGGAGAGGCTGTGGAGAAAGGGGAACCCTCCTCTACTGCTGGTGGGAATGGAAACTTGTACAACCACTCTGGAAAGCAATCTGGCGCTTTCTCAGACAACTAGGAATAGTGCTTCCTCAAGATCCAGCTATACCACTCCTAGGCATATATCCAAAAGAGGCTCAAGTACACAATAAGAACATTTGCTCAACCATGTATGTATCAGCTTTATTTGTAATAGCCAGAACCTGGAAACAACCCAGATGCCTCTCAACTGAAGAATGGATACAGAAAGTATGGTACATCTACACAATGGAATAATATTCAGCAATGAGAAACAAGGAAATCATGAAATTTGAGGTAAATGGTGGGAACTGGAAAGGATCATCCTGAGTGAGCTATCCCAGAAGCAGAAAGACACACCGGGTATATACTCACTCATATAGACATATAATATAGGATAAGCCTACTAAAAGCTGTCCACCTAAAGAAACTAATCTACAGGGAAGACTCTGGCTGAAATGCTCAATCCCCATCCCAAAAGGCAAAGAGGATGGACCTCAGAAGAAGAAGAAAACATGAAACAAGTTAGGAGCCTCCCATAGAGGGCCTCTGAAAGTCTCTGCCCTGCAGACTATCAAAGCAGATGCTGAGACTTATGGCCAACTGTTGTGCAGTGTGCATGGGATCTTATGTAAGAAGTGGGATCTGAAGAGGACAGGAACTCTACAAGGAGAGCAACAGAACCAGAAATTTGAACACAGGGTTCTTCCCAGAGACTCATACTCCAACCAAGTACCATGCATGGAGATAACCTAGAACCCCTCCACAGATGTAGGCCATAGCAGTTTAGTGTCCAAGTAGGTTACATAGTAATGAGAAGAGGGGCTGCCTCTGACATAATCTGATTGGCCTGCTCTTTTGATCACCCCCTGAAGGGGGAGAAGCCTTACCAGGCCACAGAAGATGACAATGCAGCCACTCCTGATGTGATCTGATAGACTAAGATCAAACGGAAGGAGAGGTGGACCTCCCCTATTAGTGAACTTGAGGAGGGGCATTCGTGAAGAAGGAGGAGAGTGGGTGGGATTAGGAGGGGAGTAAGGAGGGGCTTATGGGGGATACAAAGTGAATAAAGTGTAATTAATAAAAAATAAAAAAATAACGTATAGTTTGCAAGTACTTGTGGCAACTACCTAGTGAGTGACAAGCCTGTCTAGGCTACAGAGATCCTGTCTCAAAAGAAAGGAAGGAATGAGGAAGGAGGGAAGGAAAGGAGGAGGAGAAGGAAAGAAGAAGGAAGGAAGGAAGGAAGAAAGAAAGAAAGAAAGAAAAAGAAAGAAAGAAAGAAAGAAAGAAAGAAAGAAAGAAAGAAAAAGAAATAAAGAAAGCAATGCAAAGAAAGTAAAATGCCAGACCACACTAGTACATGGAGCTGGTCTTTTTAAGTTTTAATAAAATAGATTCAAAGTTTTCCAAGTATATATTCATATTTATCACAATGACATTTCTCACATGGTGGTGTTTATTTGACTAACCTCAATTCTTATCATTTCTTCTACCAATGTTCTGCAATTTGGTTAATAAAACAATAATCAACTAAGAAAAGGCAGAGTTAAAAATGATCCTATATGCCAGGCAGTGGTGGCACAAGAGGCAGCACTCAAGAGGCAGAAACAGGCAGATCTCTAAGTTTGAGACCAGTCTCAATTTACACAGGAAGTTCCAGGATAGTCAGGGCTACATGGAGAAACCCTGTCTTGGGGAAACAAACAAACAACAATAAAACGTAGCTGATGGCAGCTCAGTATCCAAGTGGGTTCCCTAGTAAGGGGAAAAGGGACTGTCTTTGACATGAACTCAGTGGCTGGCTCTTTGACCAACACCTTGAGGGAGGAGCAGCCTTGCTAGGACACAGAGGACAATGCAGCCAGTCCTAATGAGAGCTGATAAGCTAGGGTTGGATGGAAGGGGAGGTGGGCCTTGCCTATTGGTGGACTTGGAGAGGGCCATGGAAAATGAGGGATGGAGGTTGGGATTGTGAGGGAATGAGGGAGGGTGATAAGCTGGGATGCAAAGTGAATAAAATGCAATTAATGTTAAAAAACTAAAAATTTAATTAAAAAACCAAAGAGAAAAAAAAACCTGTATAAAATGTACTCAAAAGAGTACATCATTCACTAGAGTAAACTTGCAGTTCATGATTTACATTTCAATGATGGAGTTAAATACTCACAAGAAAAAAATAAGAGGCCACCGGGAGGAGGGAGACTTTACTGTCTCCTCTTTTCTGTACTATGCATATTAATAAATCATCTGTACATTCAACCACAAAGTTCTTCAATAACTGCTTTTCTCAGTGGCCTCAATTGGCTACACATGACAATGAGAAACATTCTTTCACTGTCTATGACCTTGGATCCTAATAACCCCATCCTGTCACCTTGTACCTGTTTTGTCACCATGAAACTAAAAACTCAGATTTACAGTGACTTAAACATATAATGTTATTATTTATCATGTTAAAAACAAACAAAAACACAAAGTGGCTATCTAGATATGCTAAAGCAACCCTATTGTCAGTCATTAGCTATCAAAGTTCCTTCTAGCTCTTTGCTCTATTATTCCTACCCAAGATGACTGCTAGATCTCTAGTCCTTTGCTTGCTTGCTTGTTTGGTTTGGGTTTCTCTGTGTAGTTTTCCTGGCTGTCCTGAAACTAGATCTATAAATCAGGCTGACCTTTAATGCAGAGATCCAAATGCCTCTACCTCACCTCCCAAACTCTGGGATTAAAGGCCTGAGCCACCACCATCCAGCTGATCTTCAGTCTCAGGTAAAGAATAGCTGGGAATACACACCATCACCTCCTTAGAACACTTTTGAAACACTATAGTCATCATTCCATTTCTATTCCACTAATCCAGATATAGTCAAATGATTATATCTGTTAAAAATTTAAAGAGAGCTGGGGATGGGTCAGTGATTAAAAGTATTGAGAAAGGGGAGGGGAAGAGATGGGATGGGAAGGGAGTAATGGGAAAGGAAGGGACAGAAATGAGTATATCTTAGTGGTAGAGTATATGCTTAGCATGAGTGCGGACCTGAGTGCAATACTCAGCACTGAAGGGAAAGGGGAGCAGTGCAAGGGTACAATTACACAACATTGGTTGATCTCAGTGTATGAAACTAAGTGGAAAATAAGCCAAACATTAAAAAAAAACTGTCTGATTTGATTTATATGCAACTCTACAAACAACAAAATCATACAGACAGAAAGCAGATCTGCAACCAGAGGGTAAGGAGAAAACAGACTTCAAAAGAGTACAAGAGGACTTTTGTTTTGTTTTTCAAGACAGGACTTCTCTGTGTAGCCTTGCCAATCATCTCTTTCTACAACAGGCTGGTCTCAAACTCACAGAGATTCAAATGCCTCTGCCTCCCTGAGTGCTGGGATTACAGGCATGCACCACCATGTCCAGCTTTATTAGAGGACTTTTTATGGGCAAGTAAGTGTTCTATATCTTGATTGTGGTAGTGATTATACTAGTGTATATAATTCCTTAAAACCACTGAACTGTTTTCCTAATTTTTCACACCTAAATTATGCTTGAATAAACTACATAAATTACACAAAAATATGACAAAAAGTATACATTTCCTACTTCAGATTATAATTTATGCAACATTCAGAATTTCATTTAAAAAACAAAACAAAGAAATCTTCCCTTTATTCAGTGTGGAAGAAGGGTAGTCACATTAGCCACAGGATAGAGGTGGGAACTACAAAATCTCCAGCAAGCTTTGGGAAAGGGAAGAAGAGTCCATGTGGTCAGAGAATGGCCAAAGCCAAACACATTTTATCAGAGACTGTGGGTCAAATCTGGAGGAACAAACTGGCCTGGAGCATTACGATACAAAGGGAGTGAGAGTGAAGATGCCTAAGTGGGAGGTCAGAGGATGAGCAGAATGGGAAGTGTGTCCACAGAAACCATCTTAACCCCAAGCACATCAGACCACAAGCAAGTTGGGGAACCCTGTGTGGTGGCATCATAACATGGGTTCTTAGTTCCAACAGGGCTGGAAGTAAGGGAGGAGGATATGAAATGAAGAAATAGCCTCAGTAGGGAGAGAAAACAAGTCATTATAAAGAACAGCAAAAAATAAACAAGTGTGTGTGTGTGTGTGTGTGTGTGTGTGTGTGTGTGTGTGCATGTGTGCAAAGCCTGATTTCTCAATGTTTGAGAAGACCATTACAACATCAAAAATGCAAATGCTAGATTTCTGGGCTGAAGTTAGAAGTACTGAAATAGTTCACATTTTTCAATGTTCAGAGACAGAAATATAGATATATGTGAAAATATGGATAAATATATCCTCTAGCTCCACATGAAGAGAACTTGGGGATACTTGTAACCCAACAGTAATAATGATGCTAGTGATGAGAAATTAGCCTCTACTGGGAGAAAGCAGGGATCCCTAGAGGAATAGTTGATTACAGGGCTGCACTTGGCCTATTGTGTAAGCGGCCCTAAGTCAGAGGATTAACACAACAAAGGAGAAGAAATGGGTGTGAATGTGTGCCAGAAATACCTTTGATCAAAAAGTAATGATGCTCAAAGAATGATGGAAATGGGACATGTTAAAAAGACACAGAAGGGATTAGAGAGATTGCTCTGAGGTTAAAGGTCCTGAGTTTAATTCCCAGCAATCACATGGTGGCTTACAACCATCTATAATGAGATCTGCTACTCTTTTCAGGCCTGCAGGCATACATGCAGGCAGAACCCTGTATAAATAATAAAAATTCCTTTTTAATAATTATTTTTATTAATTACCATTTATTCATTTTGTATCCCCCCTGTAGCTCACTCTCTTCTCCCTTCTCAACCACACCCTCTCTCCCTCTTCCCCCACCCATGCCCCACCCTCAGTCCACTGATAAGAGAGATCCTCCTCCCCTTCCCTCTGACCCTAGTCTATCAATTCTTATCAGGAGTGGCTTCATTGTTTTCCTCTGTGGCTTGGGAAATCTTCTTGCTCCTCGGGATGAGTTGATCAAAGAGCAGGCCAGTCAGTTCCTGTCAGAGACAATCCCTGTCCCCATTACTATGGAACCCACTTGGACACTGAACTGCCATGGGCTACCTCCATGCAGGGGTTCCAGGCCATCTCCATGTGTGGTCCTTGGCTGGAGTATCAGTCTCAGAAAACACCCCTCTTTCCAGACTTTTTGGATCTGTTGCTCTCATTGTGGAGCTCCTGTTCTCTCCAGGTCTTACTATCTCTCACTTCTTTCATAAGATTCCCTGCACTCTGCCCAAAGTTTGGCTATGAGTCTCAGCATCTGCCTTGATACCCTGTAGGGTAGAGCCTTTCAGAGCCCCTCTGTGGTAGGCTTCTGTCCTGTTGCCTGTTTTCTCCCTCCTCCAATATCCATCCTCTTTGCCTTTCTGAATAGAGACTGAACATTTTAGCCAGAGTCCTCCTTCTTGATAAGCTTCCTTAGGTATACAGATTTTAATATGTTTATCCTATATTATATGACTAATATCCACTTTTGAGTATATACCCAGTGTCTCTTTCTGCTTCTGAGAATACTCACTCAGTATGATCTTTTCCAGTAGACACAGAAGCTGGATATTTGAGCTCTTGGTCAAATGACAAAACAATTTAAACATCAAAATGAATGGTTAGAATATCTATGTCCTCCCAAAATTCCTATGTTGAAGTCCTAAGACACAAAGTAACAGAACTGCATGATATCTTTGGGAAGTACTCAGGTCTTGGGGGTGAAGTCCTTATAAATAGATAAATAGGTTCATAACCTATAAAATCATGTGGCCCTTTAGGCCACTTAGATTAAAGTGAAAACAGGACTGTAGACAAGCATGCCCCCAGTAGACTTCATATTGTAACATTAGACTTTCCAGAGTTGACAACTGTGAAAAATAAAGTCTTTGTTTATAAATCATTTGTCATAGAAACCCCCACAGCTAAAACAAAACAATAACAGTACAGTCCACTACAGAAGGCACATAAATCCATATTGATGTAAGTGTATGGCAAATGCATTAACATTCTGATGAGGACCAAGACAGTGTCATGGGAGTCCAGGGTATTAACTCTGTAGTAGAAAAGCCTGACAGACACTGATTACAAGTAATTAAAATTAAAGTATGTAACATCTGACAGGACACAGTGTGTTACACTGGTGTGAAAACCTTGTCCAAGTTTATATATTTATCCATGACAACACAGAGAGCTGAGAGAGAGTCTACAAAAATAACTAACCTGGGATATTAGCCATATAGTACAGGATAACCATGGTACAA
Source organism: Meriones psammophilus (assembly GCA_036365155.1). NCBI lineage: Eukaryota > Metazoa > Chordata > Mammalia > Rodentia > Muridae > Meriones > Meriones psammophilus. Next base: position 55,109 of record JAEOAE010001732.1, read on the forward strand.
CCCACAGACCCAAATAAACTAAGTAACATGGAGGGTTGAAGAGAGGATCCTTGAATCCCACTAAGAAGGGGAAATAAAATAGACATCACAGACATGGGAAGTGGAGGGAGAGAGGAAGTGGGTGGGAGAGGGGGGTGAAGAGAGCAACAGGAGAGGGGATCAGGTTTGGGTAAAGGGGGCAGGAGGTGAGATGGCTGGGAGAGAGGGAAAATGGTATTGGGGCATCTCTGAGACCAGAGGAAGACCTGGAATTTTGGAGGCACCTGGGAAGATATGGGGGTGACCCTGGCTGAGACTCCTAACAGTAGGGATATTAAGACTGAAGTAGATACATCCTGTAGCCAGAATATGGAGGGGGACACCAACCAATGCACAAAACCTTAGATGCAAATTTGTACCCCTACAAGATTTGCAGGGATAAATGATGGAAGAGAAATTGAGGAAATGGCCAACCAAGGACTGGCAGAACTTGAGACCCAACCCATGGGAGAGACCCAACTTCTGAGACTATTAATACTACTCTGCTATACTTGTAGACAGGAGACCAGCATTATCTGTCATCTGAGAGGCTTCATCCAGCAGATAATGAAAGCAGATGCAGAGACCCACAGCCAAATAATTAGGCAGAACTCAGGGAGTCTTGTGGAAGAGTCAGAGGAAGGATTTAGGATTTGGAGGGGTAGGACACCACAAGAACTACACAGCCAGCTCCCCTGGGACAGTGGGGCCTCATAGAGACTGAACCACCAACAAAATAACATACCTGGACAAGTCCTAGCCCCCCTACACATATGAAACTGATGGGCTGCTTGTCCTCAAGTGGGTCTCCTAACAACAAAAGCAGGGACTGTCTCTACCTTGGACTCTGTTGACCCCTTCTGGATTCCATATCCCTAGCAGGGCTGCCTTGTCTTGCCTCAGTGATAGAGAAGGTACTTAAACCTGATGTAACTTGATGTGCCAGGGCAGATTGTTTAGGGGAGTATGTAGGGAAAGTGGGTGAAAGGGTAGGACTTGGAAAAGAACAGGGAGTGAGGGTGTGAGTGGGATGTAAAATGAACAAATAAGTTAATGAAGAAAAAATATAACTGCCCCGCAGTCATCAAAAGTGACAAGATCATGAAAAAATGAGAGAACTCTTCCATATTCAATGAGACTAAAGAGATAAAGAAACAATGCAACACTGAAATGTACCAACTTCTTTCAACATTTATGTGAGTAATAACATAGTCAACAAAACCCAAATTAAATGGAATACTGTGTCAGTGTGAATTTCCTGTTTTGATAACTGAATTGTCATTATGTAGGACAACGTTGTTGTTTGCATAAAATTGACACTAAACCATTCTGAGTGACAGGGCATAAGGTCAGCAGCTTCCTCTCAAAATATCCAAAGTAAAACAGCAATTAACTGTGTACCATACTTGGAAATTTTTTCAAGTTTGTTATTGTTTTAAAATTGTTGTGGGGGAAGCTGGGCATTGTCTTTAACCCCAGCACTTGGGAGGCAGAGGAAGGCGGATCTCTGTAGGTTCAAGACCAGCCTGTACTACATAGGGAATCCCAGGACAGCCAGCCCAGAGTTCTGTAGAGAGAATTTGTCAAAAAAAAAAAAAAAAAAAAAAAAAAAAAAAAAAAAAAAAAAAAAACTAAATAAAATTATTGTAGGGGGAAGAACAATGTAACTGAAAACTGAACAAGATTAAAAACAAAACTGATTCTCCACACTAGCAGTCTGGGTAAGATTATGTCTGTAAGAGACTGACAAGTGAAATGACATGACATTTTGGAGCAGCAAGAATATTCTCTAAATACAGCCCAATGTGTGTTTTGTGTGTGTGTGTGTGTGTGTGTGTGTGTGTGTTCATGTTCATGATGCTGGTGAAGCATGCATACTAGGGAACACATAGGAAGGTTAGAAGACAACTCTGTGCAATCGCTTCTTGCCTTCCACCTTTTCATAAATTCAGGCATCAAACTCAGGTCTCCAGGCTTGCCCAGCAAGAGCTTTTATCTGCTGAGCCATCTCATCGACCTGCAAGCGGTTTTTTAAGTGACCTCAATTAAGCAGTAGTGAGAAAAAATTAGGAAGAATCCCTTCTCTTAAACAAATTCTTAGGAATGAATAAATAATAAACAGGGGTACCCTAGTGCTACCAGCGACTAACAATCAGCAAAACACAACCTAAGCACCTCCAGAGACAAGGGGCTGTAGGGCTGGTAGCTAAAATTCCTTGCAAATGTAAAACTGGAATTACCCTGAAATAAAAAGTTTCCCAGGCTCTACAGTAAACTTGTGATTACATCTTGTTTTATCTATACAACAAACACAAAGAGATAAAAATAAGAAAATAAGCCTGTGTGAACCCTGTATACTCCTGGTTGTGCAAGTCCATCAAAGTATAAACAACAGTGTATCTGCCAAACTGTTCCTTATGAAGAATTCTCTGATGAATAAAGAGAACAATCAAATCATGTGAAAGCTAAGTGAGAGAGAACACCTGCAGTGGCTGTCTTTACTTAAGAAGAGTCACTTCATTCTGGAATGCTGCCACATATGTCTGGAAACACTGTTCCTAGATATGTGCAAGGATCCTATGTCCTTTCCAAGTACCCAGAATTCTTTGGACCTGGATGTCCAAGCTCCCCCATTCCACCCCACCCCCAGGGCAGGAGGGAGGCAGCACGGACTCTCTTTACTTCCTTTCTGGGAGGACTGGCCCCAGCATCACTCTTCCTCAGGATGCAGGGCACAAGTGTATCCCTAGGAACTCCTCACAGTGTGCTCCGCCCTCCCAACCCTGGCGGCCGGCAGAGCCAGGGCCCGGGTACCCGCAGCAGCCTCCACAGAAGCTCTTGGCAGAACCTGAGCAGGCTCTCCTGACCCGCCCAGACCGCCAGCCCCCGGCTGTAACTCCGCAGCCATCCTGTGGGTTCCTCACACACGCCCGCAGCCAGCCAGGCTCCGCCGCTCTGGGATGGCCGACAACCGTGGACCCTCCACTCCTCCACCACGCGACCCAACCCTCTCTCCTCCCAGACTTCCAGCAACGAAGCCCCGCCCCGCAGAGCTCACTGGACTGTTGCCTGGGGCAGAGAGGAAGCGGAGCCGGGGGGGGGGGGGGTCAGGGAGGAGCCCGGGGGCATGGGCGGAGCCCGGGGGAGGGGCGGAGCAGAGTCCGGGGAGGCCATGGGCGGAGCCCTGGGGGCGGAGGCGGAGCCCGGGGAAGGGCGGAGGCGGAGTCCGGGCGGAGCAGAGGCGGAGCGCTCAGAGGGAGCAAAGGCAGAGCCTAGGGGCGGAGGCGGAGACCAGGGATGTGGGGGCGGAGCCTGCAGGTGTGGGGCGGAGCCCGGGAATGTGAGCTAGGAGCCCGGGGCGTTGGCATAGCTCCTGAAAGGATGGAGGCGGAGCCCCGAGGCGGAGGGAGCCCAGAGTTGCGGAGACAGAGCCCGGGGGTTGGATGTGGAGCCCGGGAACGGCGGAGGCGGAGCCAGGGAGAAGGAAGAACCCGGGGGCGGAAGGAGGAACTCAGGGGCGGAGGCGGACCCCTGGGAGATGGAGGCGGAGCCAGGGGAGGATGGAGGCGGAGCCCAGGAGATGGAGGCTGAGCCCGGGGGAGGAGGCGGAGACCGCGGATGGAAGAGCGGGGGGGAGGGGCGGAGACCGAGCCTAGGAAGGGCGGAGGCGGGGCCGGGGGGGGCAGAGGGGGAGCCTGGTTGGGCGGAGGCGGTGCCCAGGCGGTGCCCGCCCCACACCCTTACCAGGCTTCTCCGGGTCCCTGCCTACCATGAAGAAGTAGTTCACTAGCCAAGCCATGACCGCTGCCACCGCGCCTCAGAAGCGGGTTCCCGTCGCTGCCCCCGCCCACTATGCCTGGGAGGAGCTCAGCGTTTTCCCTTCAGCGTCTGTAGCCATAGCAACGGCGCTAGACAATGGAGGCGCTCACTGCGCCTGCGCCGTGCCTCGCGCAAGCCCCTCCCCCGCCCCACCCGGTAGGTTCTGCCTTCTGGGTCAGGGCGCTGTGAGGCCTGAAATTTCTGAAATCTTACTATTAAATTTACAGGACAAAAGGATCTTTGAGATAAGTGTACCTCAAAGCATTTCTCTCCTGTTTTCAAACCCCTTGTCTTAGTTACTTTTCTATCACTGTGCTAAGATATCATGACCAAGGCTGCTTATAGAAGAAACGGTTGGTTGGGTACCTAGAGTTTCAGAGGGTAAGTCCATGACCATCACAGAAGGGACCATGGTGGCAGACAGGAATGGGAGGCAGAGAACCAGAGAGAACAGTGGCTGTGAGCCTACATCCTGATCTACAAGTATGAGGCAAAGAGCTAACTGAGAATCGTGTGGGATTTTAAAACTTCAAAGCCCACCCACAGTGACACACCTCTTCAACAAGATCACACTTCCTAATTTTTCCAAAACAGTTCCACCAACTGGGGACCAGATTTTCAAACATATGAGTCTAGAGGGGTCATTTTCATTCAAAGAGCTACACTCCTCAATAGCTTCCTATATAGCCAAGAATTAAGATAAAAAAATTTTCAATGTCCCAAAGCATCCCAGACACTCAGATTCTTGTGTGGTTTTTGTTGTTGTTGCTGCTGTTTTGTTTTTAAGACAGAGTTTCATATAGTCCAGGTTGACCTTCATTCCTGACCTTCCTGATGCTCCATTTACAGGCATGTGTCATCTTTTTCTTACACTTAATTTATTGTTTTCTTGTTTGTTTTTTGTTTTGCTTTTTAAGACAGCATTTTCCCTGTTTAACTGGATTGGTCTAGGTCTGTAGATCAGGATGGCCTCAAACTCACAGAGATCCAGTGTGTGTCTGACCTCTTTTTTTTTTTTTTTTTTTTTTTTTTGGGGTATTTTATTTTTATCTTTTGAGTAGATGAGTGATAAGAGTATTTTACTTGTATAAATATTAGTGTACCACATGTGTGCCTTATATCCCAGGAGGTCATATGGCATCAAATTTCTAAAACAGGAACTACAGAAGATTGTCAGCCACCATGTACATGCTAGGAACTCTAAAAAAAAAAGGAGAGAATGTTTTTTTTAAGATTTATTATTTATTATGTATACAATGTTGTGTTTGCATGTACAACTGCATGACAGAAGAGGGCACCAGATTTCATTATAGACAGTTGTGAGCCACCATGTGGTTGCTGGAAATTGAACTCATGAACTCTGGAAAAGCAGCCAGTGCTCTTAAACTCTAAGCCATCTCTCCAGCCCCACAGAAAGTATTTTTCATCACTAAATCATGTCTTCAGCCCCTCTGGCTTCCTTTTTAATCTTTTTTATTATTATTATTATTATTATTATTATTATTATTAATTTCTTCTTCCCTATTATATTCCAAACAAATTCACCTTCTTTCATTTCCCTACTGAACTAAAATGTTCTCAACTTTGGGCCCTTGAATACATGTTTTCTTTATCCCTTCTAAGGTGTTAGGTCACCCCTTGCTTTTCTTTAGGTTTCATAGTGGATTTTATAGTGATGTATATGTTTCTATGCATGGTCTATGGTGGATTACCCCACAAGACTGTAAACTTATAGAGAAAGAATAGTGTTTGCATGAATCATTTTTTGTGTGTTCAGGACTTAGTACAGTATTGGGTACCTAATTCACAAACAGTAACTATCTGTGGAAGGACAAATAATCTTTTAAACAGTAAATGCCTTTAACAAAGTCTTCATAATCTGATAGTAATAAAGAATTCCTACCTAGAGCATGGGAACATGTAACATTTTATTTGCTAATGCCAGCCATTGTATCACCTGTAACAAACTTCTCCTGAAGTCTTTTTATCTTGTTCTGTTACTGCTGTTACTAGGACAGCCTTCTCCATGCCTGTTCCCTTCTGTGTTCTCTTTCATTTATCCCATAATAAATTACTTCCTTTAAGCTTTAGTGAAGTTTAGCATCTGGCTTTATCATATGCAAAGACTATCTGTATCTACCTGTTTTGTACAGAAGCTAGGAATACAGCTCAGAGGTAGAACATTTGTTCCACAAATACGAGTAAAAAAAAAGGAGGAGGAAGAGGAGGAGAAAGAAAAGGATAGGAGAAACAAAGCATTGCTTTTCTTTATGCAGATGCTCTGCCTTAAATACAGGTGTTAACAGTCTTTCTGTCTCTGCCTTCCAAACAAGATAGAAATTCCAGATACAGCAACAGTGCTACTTATTTGGTGTTAGTTTTTAACCTGGTCTCTCTCCTGACATTCACTGTGTACCTGCTATATGCATAGTTGGTTTTATGTACATGTTCATTTTCTGGGAAGAATTTATGTTTTCATTAGGTTTTATGGTTTATGGGAGGTTAGATCCTCAGAAAAAGGCCTGAGCTTTGCACCCTGCCATAACTATTTCTAGGAGACCATATCTCCAAAGCTGATTATGTCCTCTTTGTATATCATTTGATGTTGTGACTTCAGGATTCATCTTGAACCTTGTTTTCAACAAAATGTTGTAAACATGCCCTAAGCTTAACAGGTATTTTGTGGCTCATGAAAAAAAAATCATCATAAAATGTCTTGTCTGAAAAGAGCATCTGAGATCATTATACAAAGCACTTAGTTACTTTAATTTTGGTTATTAACACTATTAGTACTTCTTATTGTTTTTCATTAGTTTTTTTTAGTGATCCAAGTATGACAACCCTCATGTAAGGGACTGTGTACACACTATTAACCAAGAAAATAAAACCACACATTCAAAACAAGGAAAACCTCCAAATATTGATCAGAATTAGGTTTAGATTTAGGGCCCAAAAATAATTCAGTTGAAATGTGAGGAAGACATTAACACACCATTATCCAGCAAGCATTTAGTGTATGTATATGCATGTAAATATGATGAAAGGATGTACACATAAACACAACTTAAGAATTCTTGGACATACACACAAAAGGTGGAACTTAATTAAGCAGGATTTTTTTTTCTTTTTTGTTTTCTTGCCAGGAAATTTTTGAACATGTTCCTTCCCTCCCCTTCTGTTCCTTCCTTATTCAATGTGAATTTATAAACATTTGTCTTGAATGGATGCAGTTCTGTGAAAGCATTGCCCAAAGGATCCTGCTGACTCATGTCTAGACCTTGAACTCCAAATGCATTCTAACTTTTTTTTTTTTCTTGCACTGGTGATTAAGTAAAGGAACTCATTTTCGGGGGGAAGGGGAGCTACCCAGACATGTTTAATTCCTCGTCTATCCCCCCTTATGTTCTTTAGCACTTTGGGGAGCACATTGACAAAGGTTACCCACCCATGCAAACCACAATCATACCTGTGCATTCTAAGATTTTCTAACAAAATTCTTATAGTTACCAGTCTGGGACCTTGCCTAAAAAAAAAATAATTGGCTTGGTTCTCAGGTGACAATCTCTTAAGTGCCAATGCATGGAAGAGCACCCCGGCTAATAAGGCATGTGCCAAGGGGCTTAGGTGGGTATTCTTGGAACAGTGCCAGTACACTGGCACAGACCCAGGAGCTCGGTGGAGCCAAGCCTTCTCCTTTTGGGTTCTGTCCACTTTATAGTTGAAGTCATCTATGGCTCAAAAAAATTTGTTTGAGGATTAGGGATGTAGCTCAGTTGATAAGTGGTGGAGCAGAAAAATCAGAAATTCAAGGTTATCTTATAGCTGTTTAGTTTCAGGCCAGGCTTGGCTACAGGGGACCCTAACAAAAAAATAATAATAATAGTAATAACTACAATATGTTTCAGCTAAGAGCATTATTTGGCGGTCATTGTTCCAAGCCAGAGCTATCCTCAGGTCACCGACCTTCCTCATAGAGATAGCAAGGAGGCAACAAGGTCCATCCCAGCAGGATTTTCTGCACACAGACCCCTCTCCAACTGAGCCTTCCTAGCCAAATATGTGGAAATATGTGTTCCCACTGATGACCAGAGGTGCCCCAGCTTGTAGTGTTGGGAGCATGGGGAAGGCAAAGTCACAATGGAGCACAGCTGTTTGATCACCAGCCCACTGAGACCATCACAAGCAAACAAAAAAATCACAAAAGAACAACAAAGAAAAAAAATGTACTGGGTATGATACACTCAAAGAGAATGGAAGAAGAAAATACCAAAACTCAGAACAGTGGCCTGTCTCTCTATGGGCCCTCTATCCTGTTCCATTAGTGGTGACCTACCCCCAAATCAGGCTCCACCCAACTACACCAGAGTTTGGAATGGTGACCTGCATTCAACCAGACAGAGAATGGAGCAGTAACATATCTGTTGATCTCTACCAGACCAGAGGCCAAAGCACCAGCCAAACTCTGCCCAGACCAGAGACCCAGCAGCAGCAAATCAAATCCAGATCAGAGTCCAGAGCAGTGACCAAGCTCTGCCAGACCCAAGGTCAGAGTAGTGGCTAAGTTCTGCCAGACCAGAGACAAGAGAACATTGGCAGAGGTGCCAAGCCTGGGGCTCCACATACTGTATCTATCCCTTGGCACCTCCTAGCCACTCTCAATGGAGCCGGTGGAGCATGGATCAAGCTTCCCTGAAGTGGGAAAGAATCAAGTCTAGGGGATAGAAGGATTTGTCCGATGTCCTCAGTCAGTCCCAAAGACAAAAAACAAACAAACAAACAAACAAAAAACCTGGCAGCGACAGACAAAACAGTTAAACAAGACACAAACAGCTAGATCCCATTGCTTGTGCAGCAGAAAAATACAGAGAGCCAGACAGCAGATCCTACCACAACTGCAGTGGAAAAAATGAAAGTAGGATATCAGTGAATCTCTGATGCAGGAGCTACCTGCATTGTCCTTGTCCAAAGATCCAGAAATCACAGAAAACTGGGTACTCTACCACCCTTTCAGATAGGGGCACATTCGTCCTCTCTGAGGTCCAGAGAACACAGAAAACTCGGTGCTCAACCCTTTACAGATTTGCCCCTTCGAGTGGGGGTTCTAGAAAGTCTTCCAGGCCCCCTCTGGCCCACAGTTGTCCAAAGCATCAGCTCTAACCTTTCTGACCACACAGATTACAAATTTTCCCCAAGGCCAAAAAAAAAGGAAACTAGAGAAAACAGAGAGAAAGACCTAAACAGAGTGCTCACTTACTGGCTGTTGTTCAGCCCCATGTGCCAGGGGTACTTGGGAGACTTGGGGATCCAATATGAGACCCCAAATGTTATGCCTAGATCTTAGGGTCGCCAAAGATCATAAGGAGCTGGACCACATATGTAAGAGCAAAGAGTTTTATTTGAACTTAAGCTGGGTTTCTCCATCATCACCAACACAGTGGATCAGAGAGGAGAGCCCTGAGCAGCTGCATGGCAGGGTTTTGATTGGGGTTTTAGGAAGGACCAGGAAGTTCCAGTTTAACAGTTAAATGATTGGGTGACATTCAGCAAGGGCAAGCTTTTTACAAAGTGATTGGCTAGCTAACATAACTAACATTGAGCAAGCTATCTCTAGGCCTCAGGAATGTTAGGTATTTTTCTGTGTCATTAATGTTCTACTACAAGGTTGGTAGGCTGCTCAGCACAAATGCCCCATTTTGCTATAAGATATTTCCCATCCTTGTGGTTATCCTCAGGCTGTTCCTTGGATAGGGAATCTTACAACATTGTTTTTGGAATTGGTGACCCATGGCCCAATTCCTGGTGACCTTGGGGCAGACTCACTATTCTGGTGACCTTTGGTGACCTTTTTTAGGCCTAGTTCCTGGTGACCTTTTGGGGGTGTCAGATAGGTTCTCTCAGTTCTAAAAGATACATTTGAATTTTTTGTGGGGTTGTAAATGGTATGTCCTGTGTCAGAGCACTCCAATATTAAGCTGTGATATAGAAGAGTAGAACCAATGATATAAAGGATTTACTATTGCTGAGAAACTAGTGGTCCCAGATAGAATTTAGCTGAGGGAAGAATGTCTGTAAAATACTCCACAGATAAGTAGTATGCTAACCAGGCCTGTTAGAGATTAGGATCCTGGGATACACATGTTTGCTCACCAGGATTATCTAGAAATGTGGCAGGGTGAGGTTTTTTTTAATTTGTAACTTCCCAATGTGTATTTATTAATTTATGAATGCAAATGAAAACAGACCAGATTGATGGGTGTACAGTTTATGTCAGGTAACATGATCCAGTAAATATTGAATTTTGAATTAAGGGACTATCCTATGCCCATATGTACAATCCTCATTGACACAATTCTGCCAGTTCAAATTTGAGAAACAGGCTATTGACTAATGCTTTGTCAGGTTACTGGTCTCAGCAGGTAATATTGTACACAGGGAGAACATCGAACAGTATCTTATTAATGGATTTCCCTCTGCAAGAGAATAGCCTGTGTTTTTCAAAGTCAGTATGCCTATGTGTTTTCTTTTCAACTCTGAGGTTAAGAGCACTGGGTGCTCTTCCAGAGGTCAGGAGTTCAATTCCCACCAACCACATGGTGGCTCACAACATCTATACTGAGATCTGGTGTTCTCTTATGGTGTGCAAGTGTACATGCATGCAGAACACTGTATACATAATAAATAAATAAATAAATAAATAAATAAATAAATAAATAAATAAGCCAGTTGATGGTATTATTAAATTTTATTTTGTTGATGCATCACTTCTCTACTCTCTTATTCGTTACTATTCTCTGATAATCCCCAGTCATTAAGAATTCCATTCCTCTTTCTCTAGTGCTTTGATTTTTGTTTTTGTTTAAAGCAATGTCTCCTGTAGATCATGTTATGTAGCTTACACTTTATTTAAACACTGAATGCTACCTCTACTGCCCAGTGCCTAGAACATAATCCTGCAACTCTTTTCAGGTGGGCCCTGACTGGTCAGTGTGAGGTAAAAGAGATCAGTGAATGAGCATCCACTGACCTCCCTGGTTTTTTTGTTTGTTTGTTTGTTTGTTTGTTTGGAGGTGGGTGATTACAAATAAAGAGGGACCTGTGTAAGAATTGAGTTCACTGACCTACTTTGAAGCTGGTGTTGTCACAACACACAAAGGGAGGGGAGGAGGGAAGATGGCAATGATAATGGTAATCAATTTTAGATGGTCAGTAAATGTGAAAAGTGTACATTTAGGGCTGGGAGTTATACACAAAGAGAATCAAGAATATGGATTAGTTGCTGAACTTGTTTCTGGAAAGCAAATTTTACAGTTACACTAGTTCAAACACACAGAAGATCTGGACAAAGTGGGGTGGTAGTGCCTAACAGGAATGTTTCCCCCCCCCCCCATTTGAAAATGCACAACCTGAGAGAAAAAGTGTGAGTAATACTTTGTGTGCTCTAATATATACTTGAATTCCCTGAAGAATATTGGACCATAAAGCCATTTTCAACTTTTAAAAATAATTTTTAAGATTATAATGAAATCGTTTCAACATTCTTATTCCTCTCTACTCTTACGTCTCAAATGCTGGGATAAATGGTTAAGGTGGCTACTTAACAATCAAAGCAGATTTGGCTGTCAGGTTCTCCCAGCATCCCTCAGTCCTTACCTGTTACAAGGTATGGGTGTCAAACACAGATCTCTAGCCCAGGAGTTGAGCTGCCCTCCTCCCAGCTGTCCTTCCTATGTATTCCAACCATTTTGGTTACCTGGTATTTTTCATTTATCATTTATCCTCCTGGCCCTTTGTTCTGGCTCTCCACTTCCCTCTCTCCTCTCATCTCACATAGCTCAGGGTCATGTCAACTTTAGACTGTCCCAGATTTCCCTGTGTCTGACTATGTTCTCTGTCTATCTATAATAAACTTTCTACTCCAACATTCCTAGGTACAGCCATATCCTTTTTGTTTTATTTCTCATTTTCATTGAGCTCCCATTAACTACTCCTTGCTTTCAAATTCATGGCCATTTGTTTCTTTAATGGTTGTTACTGTTTGGCTTTGACTGAAGTTTGGCTGAAGGACTTCCCAACTATGAGGTAGAGATGACTGCACTGGACACTGATGTGTAATGGAATGTGCAACATAAATGACCTGTATCTTGGAAGATGAGCAGGTGCCCTGGGAAAGTGGAAGATTGTATTTTAAAACATTTCCAAGATGAGGATGTTGCAGGATTTTGATCCCAGTGTGATCCCTTAGATTGTGAACTGTAAAACCCTGTGCTTTGTTTGGTGTGGTTGAGCCCTAACACAAACCTTAATTCCAAGAACTTTCTGTTTATTGTAAACAGGTGATTATGGTATGGTTCCATCAGCCCTAGAACATACCTTTAATTCAAAAGCTCTCTGTGCACAGGATTAAATAATGTTAACCCTAGGTCAAGAGGCAAAGCAAGAAACCAGCTGACAGGGATTAAAGAGTAAGTGGAACTTTCAGCTGAAATGTATTTAAGACAGAGTGTAAAAGTGGAAGGAGTTTTAGCTTGGTAGATTTTTGGGCTTTTTGAGCTTTGAGCTAGAAAGCCTTTGGCCTTGGGTTCCTTTGGTCTATCCCCTGAGCTGTCATCTGAACTGGTGAGCTTTTGGGGCTTTTTTTCCTCTTGGAGGTGAGGTGAGTAGCAGGGTCAGATGGGTGCTTTCTCTGCCTCTCTGCGCTAGCAGGTTTTAAAATTGAATAATTGGGATTTTCATTTCTTTATAACAACACTAGGGTTCTGTGTGCCCATAGGGGTTAGGGCAAACCTAGAATGCCTCTGCTATCTGCATCATTTGATCTTTGATCCACTGGTAGAGGAACTACTACTGTCCTGAGACTCAGCTCCATTGTTCAAGCTAATGAGGGACTCTGGGCAGGCCTAGCAGTCAGGAGCAACAGTGGGAGGTAGTTTATGGTGTTTTTTCTGGGATTTTCCTCTGATGTAGCTCTAAAGAGCTGTGAGTGAGACCAGAGGCCATGTCATGCTGAGTGTGGGGCCATTGTCACCAGGCCAGGAAGAGCAGGCTGCTGAGCTATCACAGCCTGATCTGCTTTGAATGAGATGGACTGTGGTTCAGACTGTGGTGGTTCTGTTTGTTTTCTCCATGTGGTGATCTCAGCAGAGATCCTGGCCTCTGACCCTTCCTGAGTTTTGATTGTCCAGAGAAGTGAGGGGACCCTGTGGCCTGGGCAGTAGAAAGTTGTGGTGCTTATAATATCACTATCTAGTGTGCACACACAGGCATTGGTTTTGCAGTGGACAGATTGGAAAACTGAAGGTCTCATTTCTAGAAATGATGAATGTTGTATTCCACACATGGTTTTTTTGTAACAAATTTTACAAATAGTTTTGAAACTGGAAAAAAAAGAGGTGGTGGTGATCATCTTTCAGCAATACTTGATTATTTTTTTTTTTTTTTTTTTTTTTTTTCAACTACCACCAGGCACAATGGCATGATTTTAGAGAAATTCAATTCCAGGGTACAAAATGAATTTCTGAGATGCAGAATTTTTTGTCAGGTGTGCCTGGTTTTAGGTAAGTGGATAGGGCAGATTCCACATCTTGTGACATAATCCATGCATCAGAAAAACATATTAAATTATTCTCCAACATTGTTTTGTGTGTGAGTGTTGGCAAGGGCTGGGCTGTGCCTGAACCCACAAGGGGACATGAGGGACTGCAAGCCATAGCTTATCTTTATGATCACCTCCATTTTCCAAGAGACTTCCAGAGCAAAATGACTCTCTGGAAAGGAGGTTAGTAGTAGATGGAGGGTCAGAAATATAACAGTTTGGGTGTCACTTTGTGTTTGTCTTGTAGCAGTTATGAAATCTGTGTTTATATAATTTGTATTAATTAGAAAATCAAAGGTATCTCTGGTCCAGTGCACATTTTTCATGCTAGAGTTTCCTTAGGTATTTTCATGTAAACTTGGCTATATTTTAGGCTTATGTATTTGGCTTTTTTTCTCACCTACTCATTCTTTCACAAACACTGTACACATTCTTGATTATTGAAGTTTGTGTTAAGTACAGAAGTCACATCATGCCAGAAGATTATGAGATTTGTGACAATAGAATCATCCTTTATTTTTCTGTTTTCCTCTGTTTCTTACCAGGTGGTTTTTCTGATATGAGATAGAGATTTTGGATTGTTCTTTAGCAATCACATAAAGACAATTTGCACTTATGTCTGTAGAAGGCAGAAGAGACAACATGAAGGTGAGTGATACCAGTTGGCCAGTTTACTCCTTCTCTTTTGACAATTTCTTTTGGTGACCTGTCATTTTCTTCAGAAGTTTCACGTTTCCAGTGGTCTCCATATTCTTAGGTGGATGATTTTATTCTCCTGAAAAGATTAAATCAAAACCCTGCCCCATCCAATCCCTAATTCTGGGGTGAGGGTTATACCTTTTTAGGCATGTTATACCTATCTTTTATAGGGCAAAATGTTTTTTGGAAATAGAAAAAGTATAATAACTCAATTAAAGTTAAAAATTCTTTGAAAGTTTACAAATATATCTTAAAGTGTATTTATTTCTAGATAATAAAGGGCATTCACTTTGATTTTCAGCCTGCCTTTTACAAGCAGCTTTTAAATAAAATCACTGTAAATCCTATGTGCCTGCCTCTGCCTCCCAGGTGGTATGTAAAAGGCATGTGCCTCCCAAATGCTGGGATTAAGGCTATGAACCACCAACACCCTGTCACTGTAACTCCTGAATTTAGAAAACAACTAATTAATATAGAATTGCTTGTCTCTGCTGGGATTAAATGCATGGTCTATCACCACACTGCTCAAATATGTTATATTCACTCCAAATTATTCCAACTCAAACAAGTTTATACCTTTGAATTTACTTAAAACATTTTAAACCTCTTAACTGTTTTTTTTTTTAATATGAAACAACAAAAGTATCTTTTTTTTATTTAAAAAAAAAAAAACTTTAGTCTTTATTAAGTTAGTTTGGACTGAATGACCACACTGTCTGATGAACAGTTACCTCTGATTATTCAGGGGATCTCTACTATTCAAATCTAATCATTATCAATTTTGATAAGATCCACCATCTTTTTCCTGTGGAAACATTCGGTTTTACCAGTGAAGAAACAGTTCAGTAGTTTCTCACTGTCTACTCCTTTTAGTTATGTTTACTTTTTTTTGTTCTAGAGTATTTAGGTGTGCTGTTAAGTTGCTACTAAGAGATCTTTCTGATTTTTTTTCTGAATGAAAAAAACTTAGTGCTATGAACTGTCTTCTGGTCAACACTTCCATTGTGTACTATGAGTTTTGATATGTTGTGTATTCATTTCATTGACTTCTAGAAAGTCTTTAATTTCTTTATTTCAGTTTTGATCCATTTTTTTTATTCAGTAGAGAGTTTTTCAATTTCTATGAGGTTGTAAGCTTTCTATTGTTTTTGTTATTGGTGATGTGCTGCTTTAAATCTTATTGGTCTGATAGGATGCAGGAGGTTATTTCAAGCTTCTTATATCTTTTGAGACTTCCACTGTTCAAGTATATCATCAATTTTGGAGAACAATATATGAGTTGCTGAGAAGAAGGAACAATCTTTTTTTTTTTGGGTGGATGTTCTGCAAACATCATTTGGGTATATTTAGTTTTTTGATGTTAGTTAGCTGGAGCATTTCCTGTTCAGTTTGGTCAGGAGGACCTGTCCATTGGTGAGAGTGATATATTGAAATCTTCCCCTATCGGTTTATGAGAGCCAAGATGTGATACAAGCTGCGAAAGGGTTTCTTTTATAACTTGGGTGCTCTTAGGTTGGGGGCATAGATGTTAAGTATTGAAATGTTATATTGCTGGATGTTTTTTTTAATATGTCATGTCTTTTGCCATCTTTTGATTAGTTTTTTTTGAAGTCTGTTTTGTTAGATATTAAAATTGCTATACCAGCTTGATACTCTAGTCCATTTATTTGGAATATCTTTTTCCAACCCTTTACCTTGAGATAATGTCTATCTTGATGTGAAGCTGTTTTTGTTGTATTTAGAAGAAGGGTGGATTCTGTTTTATCATCCATTTTGTGAGCCTGTGTCTTTTTATTGGTGAATTTGGGTCAATGGTATTAAGAGATATCAACAAACAGTGATTGTAAATCTTGGTATTTTTTTGGTGGTGGTGGTGGTGGTTTTAGCACCCTGTGTTGGGCTGTATTTATAGATACATATTGTTTAAATTTGACCTTTTCATGAAACATCTTATTTTCTCCATTTGCTGATTGAAAGTTTCTGGGCATGTTAGTAATTTGTGTTGGCTTCTGTAGTTTTTAGAGTCAGAAGCACACTGTCTAAGCCCTTCAACTTCTAGCATCTTTACTGAGAATACAGGATTAATTTCAATAGATCTGCCTTTTTGTTTTTTATTTATTTTTTTTGTTTTTTGTTTTTTTTTTTTGGTTGGTTGTTTGGTTGGTTAGTTTGTTTGTTTTTTTTTTTTTTCTGTTGCAGCTTTTCATATTCTTTCTTTGTTCTGTATATTTAGAGTTTTGATTATTCTCTGGTAAGAGGACTTTCTTTTCTGGTCCAGTGTCTTTGGTATTTTGTATGCTTCTTGTGCCTTGATAGACATTTAGGTTAAGAAATTTTTCTTGTATGATTTTGTTGAAAATATCTTCTGGACCTTTGATCTCATCCTTCTTCTGCTAATCTGATTATCAGCATGTTTTGTCTTTTCATAATGTCCCAGAGTTCCTGGATGTTTTTGGTAGGGAACTTTTAGATTTAACATTTTCTTTGATACATGTAGCTATTTCATCTTTCTTTCTCCCTTTTTTTTTGTTTAAACACACTATTTTTTCTTTTTCTTTTCAGACAGGTTTGTTTTTTTATAGGCTTTCTGTATTATGCTAAGCTCCCAAAATGATGGACTGTGATCTGACATTTACCAAACTAAATGAATAAACCCATTCATGAGCTGACATGCTTTTAGTTAGGGGATTTAATCACAGTGCAACAAAGTGGCAAATTGGAACTTTAAAAAATTATATCCAAAGACTGTCATTCTTTCACTGCTGGACAGAACCAGATGGAATGTTCTCATTTTTATGGAAAACATCATGATTTAAGATGTCAAAAGCATTAGAAAACTGTATACAGAATTTTCATCAGCTGTTCTTGTAAGACCTTTTAGAAAATCAAGAGTGTTGAGAATAATGCAGACAGAGGAAGTCCATTCATAGGACAACAGACTCCATGGAAAATTAAGCTAGAGGTCATTTTGGTGTGTGATATTTAAGCTGCAAATCATACTTACTCTGTGCATGCCTTGAGAAATTGATGTAAGGCAGAATTAAAAAATAATACCCCAGTTGGATTTCTTACTTGGAATACTAAATCTGTTGAATGGTTATTTTTAGTGAGACATTCAGGACCACAGTGAAAGAAAAAGACAAGTGGAGCAGAAATAAATGTAAAGTTTTTGTTTTGTTGAGAAAAGCATCACTAGGTAGGTTCAGATGGCAGTCAAGTGCTAAAACATAGACAGTAATTTTCAAGGAGATTATCAACATGAAAGAAAAGGTCATAGCTCTGGATTTGAAGCCTAAGATGGTATCCATACATTAATACTCCTCACTGTTAATTCTGTTAATGGAAAGAGTAGGCAGAGTGATTCCTAGTGTCAGGAAGGAACTTCATATAAAACCTGCTCCAAAAGTGGTCCAAGTGTGGTATGGTCCATCCCAATTTGTCCACCCCAATGTAGAATCCAACTTGACAGGCTCACCCATGTTGTGCTGGTTCTAAAAACAAAAAAATGCAAAATTTAAAGTAATAGATTCTTTCTTTGTGTTTTCAATTCAGCACAGTGCCAGCCATCTGTGTTTGGCAGAGTCAGATCCCCAGTGAAGATAATATAAAGGTTCATTGCATGAAGTGGTGAGGGTGAAGCCTGAGTTGCATCTTGACAGTACAAAGTTGTTGAGATACCTAAGTTAGGAGACACCTCCCATAGAGTGCTGCCTATAGGTAGTGGAAGTAACCAAACTGAGAGATGTATGAGATGTTGCAGGGATAGGACCATCTAAGCCTTTTGAAACAGCAACAGGATTTGTTGTTTTCCTTGCTGAACTTCTTTTCTTGGTCCAGTCTTCCCTCACTATATATGCATTCTCAATACTAGAATGGGAAGGGGTATTCTGTACATCTATGTTGGAATGATGTAACTTGCTTCTGATGTTACAAGATGTGGCACCCAAGAGATTCTCTTGTATATCAGAAGAGACTGTGAACATTTGAACAGTATATGAGCTATGGCAGAATTTTAGGATCATTGAAGTTAGACTACATTTTCATCATGGGATGACAATAATCCTATAGTGAATTTGGTCAGAACTTATTTGATTGAATCAAAAAAGCTCCCAGAGAAGATCATGTTTCTGTTTTTGACACTGAAGAAAAGTTTCTTTGTAGCCTTGGCTGTCCTGAAAGTTGGTATGTAGACCAAAAAGGTTTTGAACTTACAGATGTAACTCCAGTCTAGTGTTGGGCTTAAATTTAGTCCAACACGCCTGGCATCAACATCAATATCAACATTGGCTGCTGAGCCTGGAATATAGCATTTTTTTTTTAATTTTATTTTGTTTTGTTTTGTATATGCAAGCATAGGTTGTTGTGCTGATCTTCATCCACATCTTGCACTTGAAATTTGGCAGAGAGTATATTTAATTTCTTAGGATGGCATGTACTCATGACACTAACAGTGTCGGAGCTTTCTGAATTATTGAATTGCAGGTGTGTGACATTCTTTCTACCTGTTGTGTTTGGGTTTTTTTTACTTTATTTATTTATTTATTTTATTCACACTTAACTTGTTTTAATTTAAATTTGTTTTTCTATAACTTATTTTCTGACATGAACTCAGCTCTTTGAACACCTCCTCCTGGAGGGTGCACCCTTTTGAGGCCACAGAGGAATATGGTGCAGCCATCCTTGATGAGACCTGATAAGCTAGGGTCAGATAGAAGGATGAGTTCCTCCCCTATCAGGAGAATATGGAAAGGCATAGGGGGAGAAGAAGGAGAGTGGGTGGGACTGGGAGGAGATGATGGAGGGGGCTACAGTGGGTATACAAAGTGAATAAATTGTAAATAAATAAATAAATAAAATTTAAAAATAATTTATCCACTTAAGTTCCCAATTTTAGCCCCCTCCCTTGTCTCTTCCTGGTTTCACGCCTCTGTTCCTCTTTCACCTTTAGCCCATTTCCAATTCTCAGATAAGGGGAGCCCTCCTCTCCTACCATCTGACCCCAGCCTATCAAGGCTCACTAGTAAACTTGACTATATTTTAGGCTTATGTTTTTGGCTTTTTCTCTCACTCCCTCATACTTTCACAAACACTGTACACATTCTTGATTATTGAAGTTTGTGGTAAGTACAGAAGTCACACCATGCCAGAAGATTATGAGATTCGTGACAATAGAATCATCACTTACTTTTCTGTTTTCCTCTGTTTCTTACCAGATGGCTTTTCTGTTATGAGATAGAGATTTTGGATTGTTCTTTAGCAATCACATAAAGACAATTTGCACTTATGTCTATAGAAGGCAGAAGAGATAACATGAAGGTGAGTGATACCCGTTGGCCAGCTTACTCCTTCTCTTTTGACATTTTCTTTTGGTGATCTGTCATTTTCTCAGAAGTTGCATGTGTCCAGTGCTCTCCATATTCTTAGGTGGATGATTTTATTCTCCTGAAAAGATTAAATCAAAACCCTGCCCCATCCCTAATTCAGGGATGAGGGATGTACCTTTTTAGGCATGTTATATCTTTTAAAGGGCAAAATGATTTTTTTGGAAGTGGTAAAGTATAATATCTCAATTAAAGTTTAAAAAAAATCTTTGAGAGTTTACAAATATACCTTAAAGTGTATATATTTCTAGATAATAAAGGGCATTCACTTTGATTTTCCACCTGCCTTTTATAAGCAGCTTTTAAATAAAATCACTGTAAATCCTATGTGCCTGCCTCTGCCTCCCAGGTGGTATGTAAAAGGCATGTGCCTCTCAAATGCTGTGATTAAAGCTATGAACCACCAACACCTTGCCATTGGAACTCCTGAATTTAGAAAACAACTAATTAATAGAGAACTGCTTGTCTCTGCTGGGATTAAATGCATGGTCTATCACCACACTGTTCAAGTATGTTATATTCACTCCAAATTATTCCAACTCAAACAAGTTTATACCTTTGAATTTACTTCAAACATTTTAAACCTCTTAACTGTTTTTAATATGAAACAACAAAAGGATCCTTTTTCATTTAAGAAGAAAACTTTAGTCTTTATTAAGTTAGTTCGGACTGAATGACCACACTGTCTGATGAATAGTTACCTCTGCTTATTAAGGAGATCTCTACTATTCAAATCTATTCATTATTAATTTTGATAGAATCCACCTTTTTTTCCCTGTGGAAACATTCGGTTTTACCAGTGAAGACACAGTTCAGTAGTTTCTCACTGTCTACTCCTTTTGGTTATGTTTACTTCTTTTTGTTCTAGAGTATTTATGTGTGCTGTTAAGTTGCTACTAAGAGATATTTCTGATTATTTTTTCTGAATGTACTTAGTGCTATGAACTGTCTTCTGGTCAACACTTCCATTGTGTACTGTGAATTTTGATATGTTGTGTATTCATTTCATTGACTTCTAGAAAGTCTTTAATTTCTTTATTTCAGTTTTTTTTTTTTTTCAGTGCAGTTTATTCAGGAACCTTGAACAATCATCTGACCCTGGGGAAAGCCAGCCCACTTTAAATAGCCTCTGGGTAGCCAACCTCAGCATGCCACGTGGGCAATGCAGATAGGTCCACATACATGGAAGCAAGCCAGATCCTCAGCCTTAGCCAAATGTGGAGTTGTTTGTGGCAGAGAGCACTCACCATCGGGAAGGTGGAAGGCGGAAACCAGCTCCATCTTTCAGGCGCGGCATTACGCAGCTCTCTACAGTTCCCCCTTTTTGTTTTGATCCATTTTTTTCAATAGAGACTTGTTCAATTTCTATGAGTTTTTAAGCTTTCTATTGTTTTTTTATTGGTGATGTGTTGCTTTAAACCTTAGTGGTCTGATAGGATGCAGAAGGTTATTGCAAGTTTCTTATATCTTTTGAGACTTCCACTGTTCATCAATTTTGGAGAAAAAATATATGAGTTGCTGAGAAGAGGGAGCAATCTTTTGTGCTTGTGTGGATGTTCTGTAAACATCATTTGGGTATATTTAGTTTTTGATGTTAGTTAACTGGAGCATTTCTCTGTTCAGTTTGGTTAGGAGGAACTGTCCATTGGTGAGAGTGATATATTGAAGTCTTCTCCTATCAGTTTATAAGGGCCAGGATGTGATGCAAGCTTCAGAAGGGTTTCTTTTATAACTTTGGTGCTCTTATGTTTGGGGCATAGATGTTAAGTATTGAAATGTTATATTGCTGGATGTTTTATTTTAATATGTCATGTCCTTTTCCATATTTTGATTAATTATTTTTGAAGTGTGTTTTGTTGGATATTAAAATTGTTATATGATCTTGATACTCTATTCCATTTATTTGGTATATCTTTTCCAAACATTTACCTTGAGATAATGTCTATCTTGATGTGAAGCTGTGTTTGATGTATTTAGAAGAAGGGTGGATTCTATTTTATCATCCATTTTGTGAGCCTGTGTCTTTTTATTGGTGAATTTGGGTCAATGGTATTAGGAGATATCAACAAAAAGTGATTGTAAATCCTGGTATTTTGGTGGTGGTGGTGGTGGTTTTAGCACCCTGTGTTGGGCTATATTTATAGATACATATTGTTTAAATTTGAACTTATCATGAAACATCTTATTTTCTCCATTTGCTGATTGAAAGTTTCTGGGAATGTTTACTAATTTGTATTGGCTTCTGTAGTTTTTTTTTTTTTTTTTAAAGTCAGAAGCACACTGTCTAAACCCTTCAACTTCCAGCATCTTTACTGAGAACACAGGATTAATTTCAAAGATCTGCCTTTCTTTATTTCTTGGTTGTTTTTTGTTTGTTTTGGTTTGTCTGTTTGATTGGTTGGTTAGTGTGGTCTGTTTTATAAATTTTTCTCTTGCAGCTTTTCATATTCTTTCCTTGTGCTGTATGTTTAGAGTTTTGATTATTCTGGTAAGAGGACTTTCTTTTCTGCCTCCCTGAGTTCTGGTATTAAAAGAGTGTACAAACGCACCTGTCTTCCATTTCTTCTATTTGTTTTCAGTGCATATATTTCTCTCTTGATCTCTGTTTTGAATGTGAACCTTGGCTCTGTAATTCCTTGTTCTATTCTTTAAATATTTCATTTCCAGGATTCCCTAACTTTCTGTTTTTTTTTTTGTTTTGTTTTTTTTTTTTTTTGTTGTTGTTGTTGTTTTGTTTTTTCAATAAATTTCTTTTGGTTTTTTGAGGCTGGAATTCTCTGTGTAGCATTGGCTCTCTTGGACTTGCTTTTTACACCAGGCCCACCTCAATGTTACAAAGATCTATCTACCTCTGCCTACTCAAGGGCTGGGATCAACAGTGTGCACCACCATGGCCAGGTTGTTTGTATTTTCTTTATTGCTTCTATTTCCATATTTCCAGAATGTGTTTCATTTTGTCAATTCTGTCATTCTCCATTTGGGAGAGGCCTGGAGATCAGCTTCTAGATGGTGAATGGTGGTTCCATTTCTCTCAAGGGCAGCTAGACCACTTTAGGGCAACACCCATGTTCACTAGAGCAGAGTGAGGAATGAATTTTCTATTGACTATTACAGGTAGCTATCTCGTTTAGAATGAAATCACCAGGGGTAGTGGAAATTTGGGTGTTCCAGAGCTTATGACCATACCAAAGTCTTACCATCCTCAGTTAAGCTGCTGTGCCTTGCTCTGAAGACTTTCACCTCAGAGATGCAGGTGAAAGTCCATGCTTGGTTGATTTGCAACTAAGACATAGGCCTGGTGAGATCCAGATCCAGTGAGGCCTAGGCCCAGTGGGTCAGAGAGCAGGCCCAGAGGGGGATAAATGATGAATCTCAGAGGCCATGATGGAAGGCTGATGGTATCAGGTGGCATATAACCAGCCAGCATGCATGCACCTACAACTTGTTTATTTGAAGTCAGGGAGTTATAAACCTTGTGGAGAGGGAAGGATTTTGAGGATAAATGTCTGATTTGCTGTGGTCTAGGGAATCAAGGATATTTGGCCTACCTATAGTGCTACCATGCCTCATTTTCCATGCAGTAGCATGGTCCTATCACAAAAAGGAGAACACAGTACTCAATTATCCTATATGTGGGGAAAAATATCTCTGAGTACAGTTGAAAGTCACTGCTGAAGACTAAGATCCCTAGCAGGGTGATCCATTTCTAGGAATTCCCAGATGCTTGTTCAAGCAGTTGTCTTCACAGGAAAGGGTTTGCCTAATAATCTACCCTGAGGGCTATGTGAGACTCTTTATATGACCCAGGGTCATATAGATCAGGAGGCAGATTTTTCAGCCCTTCACTGAGATAACTGAGTTCACCATCACAGACTGAATGTAAATAAGTGGCTATCCAGAGATGTCAGACTTCACCCTAATCCAGCAAAGCTTCAAATCCCTCAAATATTTGTTGTTTCATGGCTTTATTTAAGGAATTCATTGGTTTCCTCCAATTGTTTGATTATGATTTGCCTGGATTTTCTTTATGGAATTTATTCATACCACATACCACAGCACATACTGAATATACAAACATAGCTTAAAGCACAAGAAAAGATCTTAAAACAAACTACATGAAGATTATATTGGTTGTTAAAGCAATTAGTGCAAAAAAGATGTTTAAGCGTATAATTCAAACACAGTTTCCTTAAAATTCTGCTTTTTTCCACTTGGCTTGAGAAGTTTCCATTTTCTTACACTGATGCAGACATATATCCAGTCATCAGTCATAGAAAATAATATGGTTTCCAAGTGATTGTAACAGATATCTTTTGCTTTATCATAAGAGTATGAGATAATTTTAGTAGTCAAAATAATTTATCTAATATTGAAACATTGTATGTTTTAATGAAATCTCTTCAATGGGAATAGCCCTCCACCTCCAATAAATATTTTATTGTTGCCAAAGGAAATAAGCATATTGCACAAGTTGAGTAATGACCAGTGATTTAATTGATTTTAATTTTAACTATAAACCTATTGTATTTGCTTATAGGACTAGGTTATATTTACAGGCCTATCTTTGTGTTTGCTTTTGACAGGGGTGATATGTATATTGTGTGATTTGATTAGTTATAATCTAACTATATTGTTTCTCTTGAAAGTCATAGACCTTTACATATTTTTGCCTTCTGAAAGTTTATTATATTATGCTATAATTCCTTTAGTTTTTGTTGATTTGGAGACTTGATTTGGAGAAACAGTTTTACTTTTCTCTTCTTGATCTTAAAGGCTTGCCTCTCCTCATTTCTTGGTATATCTGTGTTTTCAAGTTGTTGCAATCATCAATGTCTCGGTTTTTGCTTTTTAAGTGACTGATAGAATTAACACATTGTTTTTAGGCTTTTAAAACTTTCTCCTATATTGTTGTCTCTTTGTCCTCATTAGCTTCAGTTGTCAACATTTCAAAGCCTGCAGTCATCTGAGGTAGCCTCAATAAATGGCATGCCCTCATCAGAGAAGTTGTTTGCTATATCTGTGAGAGATTGTATTGATAGATGATTGATGTAGGAAGGCTCTTCCACTGAGAGATACAATATCCCTAAGCAAGTGGGCCTGAGCCACATTAGACAACTACATGAGCATGAGACAGAGATGAAACAATAGATCAACATAGGAAACATTTGCCCATTGCTTTTATCTTAGTTTTCTTAAAGCTTGACTTTCTATGCTAAACTCCCAAAATGGTGGACTGTGATCTGACAGTCCCAAACTAAACAGGTAAACCCATTCATGACCTGAGACACTTTTGGTTAGGGGATTTAGTTACAACAACAAAGAAGCAAATTAGAAAAAAAAGTTATATGCAAAGAGTGATTTTACTGCTGGACAGAATCTTGGAATGTTCTCTTTTTAAGGGATGGAAAACATCAGGATTTAAGATGGCAAAAGCATTACAATGCTGTAAACAGAGCTTCATCAGCTGTTCTGGTAGGACCTAGAAGTTCAGAGTATTGAGAGTAATGCAGACAGAGGAAGTCCATGTCAGAAGATTTCCGTGGACAACAGACTCTATGGAAAATTAAGCTAGAGGTCATTTCTATGATGTTTTAGCTGCAAATCATACTTATTCTGCCCATGCCTTGAAATTGAGTGAGGCAGAATTAAAAAAAAATGATGGAAAGGATTTCTTAGATAGAATATTGAATCTGTTGTATGGTTATTATTAGAGAGACATTCAGGACCACAGGGAAAGAAAGAGACAAGTCGAGCAGAAATAAGTGTACTTTGGTTTGTACAGAAAAACATTACTAGGTAGTTTCAAATGGCAGTCATGTGATGAAACAGAGGCAGAATTTTTCAAGGAGATTATCACCATCAAAATAAAGGTCCTAGCTCTAGATTTGAAGCCTAAAATTATATTCATAGAGTAAATGCCTTCCTGCTAATTCTTCTGTTAATGGAAGGAGGACTCAAAGTGATTCCTAGTGCCAGTAATGAACTTCATATAAAGCCTGCTCCAAATGATCCATGTGTGGCACAGTCCATCCCAATTTTGAATCCAAATTGACAGGTTCACCCATGTTGTGCTTTTTCTGAAACAGGAAAGATGTAAAATTTAACGTAATAGATTATTTGTGGTTTCTATTCAGCACTGTACCATTCTGTGTTTGGCAGAGTCAGATCACCAGTGAAGATACTGTAAAGGTTCATTGCATGAAGCAGTGAGGGTGAAGCCTAAGTTGCATCTTGACATTACAAGATGTTGAGATACCTAAGTTATGAGACACCTGTTATAGAGTGCTGCCTATAGGGAGTGGAAATAATCAATCTGAGAGATGTATGAGACGTTGCATAGATAGGACCCTCTAAGCCTTTTGAAACGGCAACAGGATTTGCTGTTTTCCTTGCTGGTCTTCTTTCCTGGGTACAGTCTTCCATCACTATGTATACATTCCTCTCTACTGGAATGGGAAGGGGAATTCTGTGCATCTATGTTGGAATGATGTAACTTGCTTCTGATGTGGCAGTCAAGCGATTTTCTTATATGTCAGAAGAGACTTTGGACATTTAAACAGTGTATGAGTTATTGCCAAATTTTAGGATCACTGAAGTTAGACTACATTTTCATCATGGGATGGCCATAAGCCAATAGTAAATTTGGTCAGAAATTATTTGATTGAATCAAAAAAGCTCCCAGAGTGATTCTGGTTTTGAAATTGAATGAAAAAGTTTCTGTGTATCCCAGACTGTCCTGAAAGTCAGTATGTACACCAGGCAGGTTTTGCACTTACAGGTCTAACTCCAGTTGAGTGTTGCGATAAAATTTAGGCCAACATGCTTGGAATCAACATCATCATTAGCTGCTGTGTCTGAAACGTAGGGTTTTGGATTTTTATTTAGTTTAGTTTAGTTTTGTTTATGTAAGCATAGGTTTTTGTGGCGATCTTCATCCACATCTTACATTTGAAATTTGGCTGAGAGTATTTAATTTTTTAGGGGGTATGTACTCATGACATTAACACTGTCTGAGCTTTCTGAGTCATTGAATTACAGGGGTGTTGTGTTTTTTTTTTAAACTTTATTCATTCATTTTATTCACATTTAATTTATTTTTAATTAAATTTGTTTATTCTAATTTATTCTCTGACATGAACTTGGCTCTTTAATCAATCCTCTTGGGGGATCCAGCCTTGCAAGGCCACAGAGAATGATGATGCAACCATCCTTGATGAGACCTGATAAGCTAGGGTCAGATAGAAGGGAAGAAGTTCCTCCCCTATCAGATTAGCTAAAGGACAAAGGAGAAAAGAAAGAGGGTGGAGGGGATTGGGAATAGATGATGGAGTGGGCTACAATGGGTATACAAAGTGAATAAATTGTAATAAATAAAATTTAATAATAATTTAACATCTCAATTGTAGCCTCCTCCCTTGTCTATTCCTCATCTCATCCTCCATTCCTCTTTCCCCCTTGTCCCATTTTATCAGATAGGGGGAACCCTCCTCTCCTACCAGCTGACCCAAACTTATCAAATCTCACAAGGATTGTCTACATCCTCTTCCTTCGTGGTATACCAATGCCTCCTCCACCATGGGGAAGTGATCAAAGAGCAGGCAACAGAGTCCATGTCAGAGCCAGCCCCTGCTCCCCTTACCATGTATCCCACATGGAGACTGAGCTGCCTATCAGCTACATCTGAGCAGGGGTATGAGTCCTCTTCATGAACGGTCTTTGGTGCATGCATCAGTCTCTGCATGTCCCCACAGTCCCAGATTTGTTGGCCTTGTTGGTCTTATGGAAGTCCTGTCAGCTCTGAGTTTTTCTATCCCCCCACTCTTTCCTATGACTCCCTGTGCTCTGCCCAAAGTTTGGTTGTGAGTCTTAGCATCTGCTTCAATCCCCTACCGGGTTGAGTCTTTCAGAGGACATGTATGTTAGGCTCTCATCCTGTACCCTCTCTTCAGTCATGTCTGGTATCAATTCTATTTGCACTTTTGAATGAGAATTGAGTATCCTCCATAGGGCCCTCCTTTTTATTTAGCTTCTTTAGGTCTGTGGATTGTAGTATGTTTGTCCTGTATTATAGCTATTATCCACTTAAAATTGAGCATATACCATGCATGACTTTCTGGTTCTGGGATACCTCACTCAGGATGATCTTGTCTAGTTCCATCCATTTCCCTGAAAATTTCATGATTTCCCTGTTTTTAATATGTGAGTAGCATTCCACTGTGTAAATGTACCACAATTTCTGTAACCGTTGTTCCATTGAGAGATATATAGGTTGTTTCCCAATTCTGGCTATTATGAATATAGATGCTGTGAACATAATTGAGCAAATGTATTTATTGAATGGTGGAGCATCTTTTGGAAATATGCCCAGGAATAATATATCTGATACTTGATGTAGCACTATTTCCAATTGTATGAGAAAGCATCAAAATGATTTCTAATGTGGTCATATAAGTTTGTACTCTCACCAGCAATGGAGGAGTGTTTCCCTTTCTCCACATCCTCACTAGCATGTGCTGTCTCTTCAGGTGATCTTAGCCATTCTGATGGAATATCAAAGTCATTTTGACTTGCATTTCCATGAGGATTATTGATATTTAGCATTTATTTAAATGTTTTCCCACCATCTGATATACCTCTATGGAGAATTCTCTGTTTAGTTCTGTACCCCAGTTTTAAAGTAATTTGTTGGAGTTTAATTTCTTGAGCTCTTTATATATCTTGTTTACTATCCCTCTCTGCTATATATAGGGTTGGTGAGGATCTTTTCCCAGGCTGTGGGCTGTTGATTTGTTCTACTGACAGAATTCTTTGATTCATAGAAAGTTTTAGTTTCATGAGATCTATTTATTAATTGTTGATCTTAGAGCCAGTGCTCTTGGTCTTCTGTTCAGGAAGTTATCTTCTATGCCAATGTGATCCAGGGTTTTCCCCAATTTTTCTTCTAACTGATTTAGTGTGTCTGGTTTAATTTTGGAAGTCTTTGATCACCTTGGACTTTAGTTTAGTGCGGGATGGTAAATATGGATTTATTTTCATTTTTCTACATGTAGACTTCCAGTTATACCAGCACCATTTGTTAAAGATGTTGCCATTTTTCCGTTGCATGGTTTTAGCTTCTTTGTGAAAAATCAAGTGTCCATAGGTTTGTGGGTTTATTTATGAGCCTCTGCTTCAATTCCATTGATTTACCAGTCTCTTTTCTGTAATAGTACCATGCTGTTTTTATTACTGTTGCTTTATAGTATAGTTTGAGATAAGGGATGGAGAAAACTCCTGAAGATCTGTTTTTGTACAGGATTGTTTTAGCAATTCTGTTTTTTTTTTTGTTTTTTTTTTTTTTTCTCGTGAAGCTGAGAATTGTTCTTTCAAGGTCTGTAAGAAATTGTGTTAATATTTTGATGGGGATATCATTGAATCTGTAGAATTTTTTTGGGTAATACGGCAATTTTAACTATGTTAATCCTAATGATACATGAGCATGAGAGATCTTTCTATCTTTTGTTATCTTCTTCAATTACTTTTTTCAGAGGGTTGAAGGTTTTTTTTTTCAAGGTTTTTCACTTGCTTGGTTAGGTAACACCAAGATACTTTTTTTTTTTTCTGGCTATTGTGAGGGGTGTTGTTTCCCTAATTCTTTCTCAGGCAGTTTGTCTTTTGCATACAGGAGTGCTACTGATTTTTTGTTAACTTTGTATCCAGCCACTTTGCTGAAGTGTTTTTCAATTGTAGGCATTCCCTGGTAGAACTTTTGGGGACACTTATGTATACTGTCATTTCATCTGTGAATAGTGATACTTTGACTTCTTCCTTTTCAATTTGTATTTCCTTAAACTTCTTTAGTTGTCTTATTCTCTAGATAGGACTTCAGATACTATATTGAAGAAATTTGGAGAGAGTGGGTAGCCTTACCTTGTCCCTGAGTTCAGTGGAATTTATTTAACTTTATTTCCATTTAGTTTGATGTTAGCTATAGGATTGCTGTGTATTGCCTTCACTGTTTTTAGGTATGTGCCTTGTATCCTCGGTCTCTTTGAGACTTTAAACAAGAATAAGTGTTGGATATTGTCAAATGTTTTTGCAGCATCTAAGGAAATGATTCTGTGGTTGTTTTTTTTTCATTTATTTATATTTATTATTGATGGATTCCATGTATTTAACCACTGCTGCATGCATGGGATGGAGCCTACTTGGTCATGGTGGATGATATCTTTAAAATGTTCTTGGATTTGGTTTGTGAGTATTTTATTTGAGTATTTTTAAGAGTGATTGGTCTGAAGTTCTCTTTCGTTTTTGGGTCTTTGAGGATTTATCAAGGTGACTGCAGTCTTATAAAAGGAGTTTGGTCATGTTGCTTCCATTTATATTTTATCAAATAGTTTGAAGAATATTGGTATTCTTTCTTCTTTGAAGCTCTGGTAGTAGAATTCTACTCTGAAATCATTTTGTCCTTGTTTGGGAGTCTTTTGATGTTTGCTTCTATTCACTGAGGGGATGTAAAATTATTAAATTTTTTATCTGATCTTGATTCAACTTTGGTAAGTGGAAACAATACAAAAATTGTATATTTCATTTTGATTTTCAAATTTTGTGGCATATAGGCTTTTGACATAAGAGTTAGTGGTTCTTTGGATTTTCTTAGTGTCTGTATATCTCTCTTTTTATCAGACTTGGTTGATTTGGATAGTGTCTCTCTGCCATTTTCTTAGTTTGGCTAAGAATTTGTCTGTTTTTATTTTCTCAAAGAACTAGCTCCTGGTTTTTTGATTATTTGAATTGTTCTCTTTGTTACTAATTTATTGATTTCAGCCCTGAGTTTGGTTATGTAGTGGTCTACACCTGTTGGGTGTGTCTGCTTTTTTTCTAGAGTATTCAGGTGTGCCATTAAGTTGCTTGTATGGGAAGTCTCCAATAGCTTATGAAGGCACTTAGTGCTATTAAATTTCTTCTTAAGACTGCTTTCATTGCATCTCATAAGTTTTGGTATGATGTGCCTTCATTTTCATTGAACTATAGGAAGTTCTTTGTTTCTTCCCTGACACAGATTTCATTGAGTAGGGAGTTGTTCAGTTTCCACGTATGTGTAGGCTTTTTGCTATTTCTGTTATTGTCAAGATCCACCTTTAGTCCATCATGGTCTGATAGGATGCAAGATATTACTTCAATCTTGTATCTGTTGAGGCCTGGTTTGTGACTACTGTATGGTCATTTTTAGAGAAGGGTCCATAAGGTGCTGAAAAGAAGATATATTCTTTTCTATTTGGGTAAACATTTCTCTAGATATCTGGCAGGTCCATTTAATTCATGACATCCATTAGTGTCATTATATCTCATTTTAGGTTCTGTTTCACTGCTCTGTCATTTGATGATATTGAGTTGTTGTGGTCTCTCACTATTAATGTGTGGAGACTGAAATGTTCTTCAAACTTAATTAATGTTTCTTTTACAAATGTGGGTACCCTTGAATTTGAGGCATAGTTGCCCAGAATTGAGACACCATATTGATGGAATTTTCCTTTTTTTGAGTTTGAAGTATCCTTCCTCATCCCTTTCAATTAATTTTGGTTGAATGTTTGTTTTATTAGATATTAGAATTGCTATTCCTGCTTGATTCTTGTGTCCATTTGCTTGAAAACCACATTCCTGCTTCAACATCCCAGGAACTTTTTTCAGGGATTAGCTCAGTGATCTGAGGTTGGAACCAATTTTTTCCTCACCATTGGGTTTCCTTTCACCTGGGAAACACAGTCAGTGGTGTTTTGTGGCCTACTGTTCCAACTGTTGGTCACTGTGCAGTGTCTGCTACCCTGCTGATCAGACACAGTGTGCAATCAGCTCTGCCATCTGGGATCTGTTTTTTAAATTTTACTGAATATGAGTATTTGGTTGTATGCATGACTATGCACCTCTTGTGTGTCTGCTCCTCACAGTAGTCAGAAGATTGCCTCAGAACTCATGAACATAGAACAATGGATAGTAGTGGGTATGTAAATGACAATTGAGCCCAATTATTTTTGCAAGAGCTCCTCACTGCTGAGCCATCTCTCCTGCCTTATGTTGCTTATTTATGATCATCATTTACATTGCTAATATTTTTCTCTTTCTATTTTTACCTGTTTAAACATGCATTCTTTTTAGTAAGATCTTATTAATGTTGCAGTTTAAGCTGTGGCACTGCTGGTTTCTGGAAGATTAATAAAGAATTGGATCGAATGTATAATTCCTTGTAGGAACTTCAGTAAAGAGCTCTGAGTTTTTTCTACCTATTATATTTGTTTGATTGACTTTTAGGGGAGGTTCTGTCTTACAATATAGGTCTGGATGTCCTGGAACTCTTTGCATAGATCATGGTGGCATCCAACTCAATGAGATTCACCTGACTCTGCCTCCTGAGTGATGGAATTAGAGGCATAACTGAATACACCCAGCTTGTCCATCATTTTTTGTAGTTAATAAATGTTCATAAATTTCTCTGATATGTAATCAGTACTGTTCATATGTTCATTTCTCTCTGTATCTCTGTCTCTATCTTTCTCTTTCTATTTCACTCTCTTCTCTGTTTGTCTTTGTCCACATTAATTGGCATGTCTATTCCAAGGCTATATCCTATTCAAAAAGTTCAGATATGACACAGTTATTCAGTTTTCTTCTAAGAATGACTTAATGATAACATTAGCACTTCTTTTTTTTAATATAAAAGCTTTAATATTTATTTTTTCAACTATAGACTATACATGATTTGGAAAGGAGAATATACAAAACAATTATCAAAGAAAAATCATGTGTTCTATGTTTTTCTTTTGTCTGGTCACTCACAAATATGATCTTATCAGCTATGATTGTTTTTGTTTGCCACCACCTCACATTATTTTTTATCCATGTATTCACTGTAGTCCACTTTCCATTTCCACAAATATATGAGCCCCCTTTTCACATACTGATATGCCATATCCCTGAGGCCTGGTCAAAACATGATATTCAGTGCCTTGTTGTCTTTGACTGATGCCACCCATCTGTTCCCTTCACAACATCTCATTTGTTGCTAGATAAAATATCATGACTGTGTTTTTTCCTTCCACCTGTCTCATGACAGGGTCCTGACCAACTTGCCCAAGTAACTGAAGACAATTCATAGATCACTCAAGAATCCAACAAATGGCTAATTTCATATTCATGTCTTACAAACTAATGAAACTCCTTTAACACAGGTTTTCAAAGCATGGCTTTGGTTTTCCCTTACAATTTAATCTTTAGGCTTTTTCTTCTCTCCTCCTTCACCTGATGCACAGCACCCAACTGTCTAACACTAGCACTTCTGTGTCAGAAAATAAATGGAAAAAGCATTAGAATTATATGATTATATTGCCAATGAAGTATAAATTTATATTGTTGCCACTGTTTCTGTTGTACAAATGTATGGCATATTTTAGAATTCAGTGACCTTCAATGATGTGCATGTGAAATTCAGCCAAGAAGAGTGGGCTTTGCTGGAACCTTCCCAGAAGCAACTCTACAAAGATGTGATGCTAGAGACTCTGTAAAAACCTCACTGCTATATAGGTAAGACTGCAAATTTTCTTTCACTTTTAAAATAAGGAGACAACTCTTACTTTGTTATTGATCCTCTTCTGTAATTCCAATTGAGAATGAGGAGGAATGAGGTGAATAAATCAGGCATGGTTCTAAGGGTCACAGAAGATAGTGATTTAAGTTTTTCCTTAATAATAATATGATATTTCCAATAATATATATTTTCTGGTACTATATTTTAGGCTACAATTGGGAAGACCATAATATTAAAGAACATTTTCAAAGTTCTACAAGTAATAAAAGGTAACTTTATGTGCATGTTGATACAGATATGAATCTTAAGAAATTTTAATGTGTCCTGGAAGTTTTGTTTTTTTTTTTTGTTTGTTTGTTTGTTGGCTGCTTTTTTTTTTTTGTTTTGAAATAGTTTTTTTTTTTTTTTCTGTGTACCTGTGGCTTGACTTAGACTTGCTTGTTAGAGCAGCCTAACCTCAACATCACAGAGATCTGCCTGCTTCTGCCTCCACAAGTTCTGGGATTAAATGCATGTAGAAGCAAACCTGGCTGTGTCCTGGAAGTTTTAAAGAAAAGCAACCATGTAAAAACATCACTGCTTTAAGTGTACTGATGATCATTAAAATCTCACAATTCCATGTACTTCAATGTTAGGTATCTGATTTATGTTTACAAGTCACTCCCCTAAGATAGAAGAAAATAAAATCATGTTGTAACAGAAAATACCATTTGAATCATATGGATATTACAGCTACTGACTTGAACTGCCAATCTGTTTATTCTCATTCTATCTACTCAGATATGGTAAGAGCTGCACACATTGAATTGGTGATCAGTATGTGTCCAAAACCTAATAAGCAAATATTTCACAGTACAACCAGTGATACACATTTTCATACAGTAACATTGTAAAGTTTAGTGAAAAGAGCAGCTTATGAAAGTCAAAAATGTTGTTGTGGAGTAACCTTAATCCCTATATGACATGTCTAAGATGAACAAAAAACAAACTGTGTTAATTCAATGTGGGAATATTTTATTATTCCTGTAATTTAAATAGGTATATCATATGTCACAATGTTTCTAAGACACATGAGCATAGGGATATTGAAAGAAACAGTGTACCTGTCTTTCTCCAAGAACAATTGATTTTGTAGTAGTACCCACTTTAAGTAGATTTTCTGAATGTGATAAATGGTTACTGTTAATTGGTTTTGCAACTTCACTGAGAATTCATCAGCAAACTCATACTGCTGAAAATACCTATGAATACTAGGAATTTGGAACTTTTTCTCTTGTCCTGGCTCACTTTGTTAATTATCATTCATTGTACAAAAATTTTGAATGGGATTGCTGTGGTAAAACTCTGAATTCTTACAATACTCTTGAATATATTTGGGCTCTTATAGAAAAAATGATGTTATAAATTTGAACCACATAACAAATGCTCTTACTATCACAGGGATCTTCAAAAATACCATAATGAAGAATACCATGAATGTAAATAAAGTGATAAAACGTTAAAATTTGATTCTTCTTTACCATTAGACCAAATTATGAAATTAATTCATATAGATAAATATATTTATTAGTGTAATGAAATGACTGTGGTAAATCTTTCACATGTGCCAATTTTCTTTGCAGGCATGAAAGCAGTCATACTGAGAGAAACCCTTTAAATGCATTCTATGTGGTAAAGCCTTCAGCTATATCACTGTTCTCATACAGCATAAAAAAACACACACAGGAGAGAAGTTTTACAAATGTAATCAAAAAGCCTTTGAAAAACACACAGCATAAAAGAACACATACTGGAAGCCTTTATGAATGTAACCAGTGTGGAAAAGCCTTTGCAAAAAAGTACTCTCTTAAGACATAAAAGAACACACACTGAGAGAAACCTTATGAATGTAACCAGTGTGGTAAAGCCTTTGCACAAAACAGTCATCTCATAAGCCATAAAAGAACACACACTGGAGAGAAACCTTATGAATGTAATCAGTGTGGCAAAGCCTTTGCAGAAAACAGTAATCTCAAACGGCATAAAAGAACACACACTGGAGAGAAACCTTATGAATGTAACCAGTGTGGTAAAGCCTTTGCAGAAAACAGTCATCTCTTAAGCCATAAAAGAACACACACTGAGAGAAACCTTATGAATGTAACCTGGTAAAGCCTTTGCAGAAAACAGTACTCTCTTAAATAAAAACACACACACTGGAGAGAAACCAGAATGTGGTAAAGCCTTTGCACAAAACAGTCATCTCATAAGGCATAAAAGAACACACACTGGAGAGAAACCTTATGAATGTAACCAGTGTGGTAAAGCCTTTGCAGAAAACAGTCATCTCATAAGACAGAAAAAGAACACATCCTGAAGAAAGAAACCTTACAAAAATATAATCTCATAAGAATAAAAGAACACATGATAAAACCTTATGAATATACCCTTTTGCACAGCAGAGTAGTCTCGAAAACATGAAAAGACACACAGTGGAAGAAGCCTTGTGAGGGTAATTAGTGTGATAAAGCCTTTGCATGTAACAATCATCTCCTAAGACAACAACACATTCTGGAGGGAAACCATATGAATATAACTATGTGGCAAAAGTCTTTGCACATAACATCTCCTAATACATAAAATAACACATACTGGAAAGATGTCTGACTGTAACCAATGTGAAAAAAACTTTTGGACTTCAGAATCATCTTCACACTCATGAAAAAAATCCTAATGGACAGAAAGCCTGTGAGTGTTTTTAACATGGTGAAACCATTCCACATTTGTATAATCTTCATCATCATGAAAGGATTCATAATGGAGGAAAAACTTATGAATGTGTTAAAATGGTGAGGCCTTGCACAAATCTAGAGTCATCATTATCATAAAAGTATCCTTACTGGAGAGGAATTCTGTGAGTATAAGCAATGTGGAAAACTGTTTGTGTTCTTTGGTCCACTGAGATCCAGCAGAACTGAAAAACTAGCTCAATGGAAATGACCTCCCTTTTCTGAAGGGGAAAGGGAATAGGGGCAATAGGAATAGAGGGTAGTACTGGGGGGAGAGAGGGAAGGGGACTATGATTGGAATGTAAAGTAAATAAACTTATTTTTAAAAAAATACAATGAATGGTAAATATCAATTACATGCAAAAATATTATATAATAAGGTGTTTTGGGAAGATTTATTGATAATACTGATTCTCAACATTTACTGTTTTCAGTTGCCTCACTTTACACAAGAAACTTTTAGTCCAGTGGATGAATATGTAGGGAATGGTGAACTAACACCAGCCAGGAAGTTCTCTGAGAGTATCACAACAGTGGTAGCCTGTAGAAGTTTCTTTTGTGTACACATACCTATTGTTCCAAGGGTACTATTGAAAAACATCACAACCAACACTGAATTTTGAGATATGATGGAGGAGGCTTTTTTTTCCATGTATGACCCTGCTTCTGGAGTAGATGTGTAACCATGTCAAGGGTGAGTTTTCTCTGCCTGACTTCATCTAGAGAGTGTCTTTAGACATAGACACCACCAATCAAATTTGATAGATGGCCTTTGACACAGATCCCTGATAACTCTCCCTCCCTTCAAATATAGGATAATTTGGTTCTGTGTTCTTGTTCTTATTCATATAATAGGAATGTGCTGTTTAATGCAAATCAAGCATCCTTGAATTGCCTAGTATTAAACAATTATCTACACCTATGCTTGGAGCATCCCAGGTACTCCCAAGGGATATAAGCCTCTGTTTTCTGTTTTCTGGAATTAAAGTTGAACTTACTTTCTAAGGTGGTTCCCAGAGTGGCTGACCACTGTTATGCTTGCAGGCTTTCCAAGCTTTATACCTCATCTTCTGCCCCTCATGCCTTCCTGGGCTGGTGGAAACAGCCCTCCAGGCAGCAAGAGAATCACATTCTCTGAAATGCCTGTGATAAAATGTTTCAGACATCATAGCATTTCAAATTTCACATGTTTCTGGATGGGAGATGGTCAATCAACAGTGTCTTGGAGTGGGACTCTTTAAAATGAGTTATACTTAGTGTTTAGTTCACAGTAAGGTTGCAGGCAAGCTTCATGGTATGAAATCTTCTGAGGTGAGTACAGTGGCCTATGGAAAAGAAATAAGAGCAGAAATTTTATTTCTCTGTTTTTAATAGCTGAGTACTGTTCTGATAATGTATGGGTGGATGGCAGAGGAGAGGAACTCCCCTTTTGAGTGGTCTAGGGAAAGGGATGGGGGAAGATGGAGGGATGGTGGGACCAGTAGGAGTTGAGGGAGTGACCTTCAATCAGCATATATAACAAATAAATTTTATTTTAAAAATAAAAACAATTAATAAAAAATAAAAATAGTAAGAAAAACAAAAAAAAAAAGCAAAAATTTTGAGTCTAGTTTGGGTAACTGCCCTCCTCAAAGAGAATAAAGAAGATATATAGAAAGAAAAGAAAAACATAATCTTTGTCTTTGTCACCTTTCTTCCCTGTGGGCTCACTTGAAGATCATTATCCAATGGAGACCATGCTTCTCTCTCTGAAGTTTATGTTACCATAAAAGTAGGATTCAAACCTGGAACTAATGGCAGAGGTTCCTAGTTAACATATCAAATCAAATCTACCTGCCATTTTCTCCCAGCAATCCTTCAGTCCTTCCATGTTATCTGTTCCTCCAGGATAGTATAGCCCATGAAATGCCCTGAATTCTCCTTCCCAGGGCCTGAGCTAACCTTACCCCCCCTTCACCCATATATAGGCAAACTATTTTGGCTACCTGGTCCTGTCAAGAGCCATGCAAGAGCAACAGCAAACAGCTGTAGAACTCATGGAATATGGCTCTCCTGTTAGCATAGTCATGTTGAGTTTGTCTTGGAGAAGCATAATCCCAAGAACTGCTTTTTCTGAGGACTTTGTGCTCTTATGTAGCATATCTCTGCTTGTTGTCCTTATGATGCCCATATTCCTCATAACATGAGTTGTATGAAAACTATAAGGAGGCTTCTAGCCCATCACTGGGCAATATCACTGGCATTTAAAATTAACAATGTTTGATCTCTTTTCACATGTTTACTGGAGCAGATTAATGAATTAACCACTGCCCTTGAAAGGAGCCATAGATGTAGATTGTTAGCAATGAGCATTATACTTAGAAAGAATTTGAAAAAAGAGATTGTTTAACAAGGTCAGGGAAGATGTTTTTGCTAATGGCTCTGATGTAAAAAAATCTTAAAGAACAATTTAAAGTTAAGAAAAGTTCACTGTTAATAGAAAAGCCAGGGATATTTTAAGGTTGGTGAGCTGAAACAATAGCCCAAGGTAGCATTGGCTGTCTGGACTCCTCAAACTGGGTCTAAAACTGAGACAGCAGTTGATTCCCCTATATTTGTTTTTCCCTCAGCTTCTTGATATGATTTAATAAAAGTGATTAATGAGTAGATGCACACCCCTTTAAAATTTAAAGTACAGTTGCCAGTACCATGCCATTTTTATTACTGTTGCACTATTGTACTACTTAAGATCTCAGATAAAGATACCTCCAGAAAATCTTTTATTGTACAGGCATTTTTTAATCAATTCTTTTTTTTTGTTTTCCATATGAAACTGAGAATTGTTCTTTGAAGGTCTGTAATGAATTGTGCTGGTATTTTGATTGGAATTGCATTGACTCTGTAGATCTCTTTTGATAGAGTGGCATTTTTCCTATGTTAATCCTACCAATCCTGGAGTATGGGAGATCTTCTGATATCTTCCTTGAAGTTCTTTTTTCATACAAGTCATTCACTTGCTTGATTACATTCACACCAAGGTACTTTATGTTATTTGTGGCTTTTGTAAAGGGGTTTTGTTTCCCTACTTTCCTTCTGAGCCCATTTGTCTTCTGTATACAGGAGGGCTTCAGATTTTTTTAAATTTAATTTTGTATCCAGTCATTTTGGTGAAGTTGTTTATCAGCTCTAGTAGTTCCCTGGTTGAAGTTTTAGTGTTATTAATGTATACTATCACATCATCTGCAGCACAAGCTGGACTGCATTTGTAGAAAAGTGAACCCTCCTCCATTGCTGGTGGGAAGATAAACTTGTACAACCACTTTGGAAATCAATCTAGTGTTTTGTTTTTGTTTTTTTTTTTTTTCAGAAAATTATGAATAGTGCTACTAGAATATTCAGTTATACCAACCCTAGGCATATATTCAGAAGATTATCAACCATACAACAAGGACATTTGCTCAACTCTACTCATAACAGGTTTATTGATAATACCCAGAATCTGGAAACAACTTAGATGTCCCCAAACTGAGGAATAGACACATAAATTGTGGCACATTTATACAATGCAATATTATTTATCAATTAAAACAAGGAAATCAGCAGGCAAATGGATGCAACTAGAAAAGATCACTCTGAGTGAGGTATCCAGAAGCAGAAAGACACTCATGGTATATACTCACTTATATGTGGATATCAGTCAAATAAAGTAGGATTAAAATACTAAAAACTATAGTCCTAAAGGATCTAAACAACAGGAAAAACCCTAGTGAAGATGCTTAATCCTCATTTAGAAGGGCAAAATGGGATAGACATCAGTAATGGGAGAAGACAGGAACAGGGCAGGAACCTACCACAGAGGGCCTCTGAAAGAATCTACCTAGCAGGGTATTAAAGTAGATGACTAGACTCATAGCCAAACTTTGGGCAGAAAGCATGGACTAATATGGAGGATTCAGGAGATAGAAAGACCTGGATGGGAGAGGTCCTCCACAAGGAGGCCAATTGAGTCAAAAAATATGGGCCCTGGGGGTCCTGTTCCAACCAAGGACCATGAATGAAGAACACCTAGAACCCCTGCTCAAATGTAGCTCATAAGTATCTCAGTTTCCATGTGAGTTCGCTATTAAGGGTAACAACATCTGTCTCTGACATAAACTCAATGGCAGGCTACTTGATCACCCACTCCTGGAAGGTGCAGCCTTGCCAGGCCACAGAGGAAGACGGTGCAGCCATTCTTGGTAAGACATGAGAAGATAGTAGGAAAGGAAGACTTCCCCTATTATTGGACTAGGAGAGGGGTATAGGGGTAGGAGAGGGAGGTAGTTTGTAACTGTTGGAAGATGAAGGAGGGGCTTACAGCCAGAAAACAAAGTGAATAAATTGTAATAATAAAAAATAAAAAAAATTAGGTGTTTTTTTTTTTTTTCCTGAATTGGCTGGACTCAGGCAACTGTCTCTTAAAAACAACTAGAAAGAATAGTATTTCATCTCTACTCATTTTCCTTTTTCCTGTAATACTATATATAATAAATACCCTTGATTAAATTCAGTGGTTTGTCATATATTCCTAGTATTATAATATTGTAAAATATTGCACAAATCAAATTTTGATATATTAAGTGTGTAAAAATAGTTTATGAAAAAGTGGCTTGAATTTTCAAAAGAGCAAAGGATGATTACTCAAAACTCAGGAGGGTGAAAATGGAAGGAAAATTGATGGAAGAATAAATAATATATAAATAAATTAATATCTCTTACACAGTAATTATAACATTTGGTCATTGAGATTTAAAAAATATACACAGAATATTTCTCAAGTAAACAATGCTATTATTAATAAAAAAAGCTATTATTAATAGCTTTTATGCATGCACGCTGAAGTATTTCTTTATATTATTCCTCTTGTCACTGAAATGTGTTCTTTGACAAGTCATGCCACTACCGCCTGATGTTCAGGCTCTAATACTGACTATTCAGTTCTTATTTCAGAGTACTGACTTCTTTTAGCCCAATTAGGACTGAAGTCAGACAATGTTTGATTTCTGTGTCTAGCTCAGGTCTTAACTTTTGATGATACATGTTGAGTTCATCCACAATTTCAAAGTAAAATGATTGCCTTTCTTGAAATGTTAAATGTTCTCTCTCCCTCTCTCACACACACACACACACACACACACACACACACACACATATGCACACGCATGATACATGTAATAGCAGTTATTGGCAACCTAAGACTTGAAATTGAAAGAGCCAAAAGAGGGATATATGAGAGATTTTGTAGGTAGGACAGATAAATGAGAAATAATGTGATTATATTAAAAATCTCAAAGAACAAAAGTACATGTGTTCCATGAATAAAAAAAAATGAATAAGATTATATTTTGCACTCATGTGATTCCGGACAATCAAGTCCATTCTATCTTAGCACACGGTAAGCTTTGCTTCAGTAAACATGAGTGTAGATGAGTGCTGGACCAGTCCAAGTCATCTGTTTCATATGGATAATGGTGGAACTCCTCATTCAGTGTGTACAGTCCATACTCTCTTTTAAATCGACTCAAGAATTTTAGTATTTGTTTGTGTGAACTTTATAAAATAAAGTTCCACTAAACTTCTTTTTTGGTCCACTTTCTTCTACTGTCTCCTTTCATCCTTTTACACAGAGATGCTGTCCAATCTGGATGATAAAGAGTGTTCAGTAGATGCAGCAGAAGAATGGACATTGTTGTCTAGTCCATTCTGTTAGTTCCTGTCTTTCTATTGGAGAATTGAACATCCAAGTTGAAAGATTTCAATGAGCAATGTTTATTATTTCCCTTTATTTTGTAGTAATGGTGTGGGGTTTTGCCTCCTGAATTGATGCTTGGGATTATTCATTCTTTGTGTTGTCTTGGGTGTGGTTAACACTTTAGATTGGAGTGTTCGATTGATTGGCTTCTATAGTGAAGTTTTACAGAGATACTGCTCATATTTGGTTTTATTATGCAATATATCTTTATTCATCATTTATTATTAAAAGTTTACTGGATATACGAATAAGGGTCCCTTAAAGATTATATGTAATCTGTCTCAGCCATTCTAGGTTTAGAATCTCTCTTGAGAGATCAGGAGTTATTCTAAAGAGCTTAAATTATATGCAACTTAGTATTTTCAACTTATAACTTTTAATATCCCTTCTTTGTTTAATATACTTTTCTTTACATTTAATGTTTTGATTTTGTGTGCTGAGCACAATTTCTTTTCGGTACACTTTAATTGTTGTTCTATATACTTTTTGTACTTTTACAGGCTACCCCTTCTTCATTAGGTTAAGGATACATTCTTCTATTTTTTTTTTTGAAAATATTTTCTAGGATTTTAATGTGAGTTTTTTCTTCTTTTTCTATTTCTATTAGTCATGAATTATTTTTTTTCACTTTTTAGATTTTCTGGATCTTTTGTGCATGGCTATTTAACATTTCTTTTGACACAGTTGTTGTTGTTGTTCTTCTTCTTCTTCTTCTTCTTCTTC
The DNA here is from genome assembly GCA_036365155.1 of Meriones psammophilus. Taxonomy (NCBI): domain Eukaryota; kingdom Metazoa; phylum Chordata; class Mammalia; order Rodentia; family Muridae; genus Meriones; species Meriones psammophilus. Next base: position 97,440 of record JAEOAE010001732.1, read on the forward strand.
ATCTGCTCATCCTTCTCCTCCTCCAGTTTCTCTTCTTTCTCCAACTCTTCCTTCTTCTTTTTCTTTCTCTTCATCCTCCTCCTTCTCCTTTCTTTCTTTTAAAAATTGTCACTTTACTTATATGTTCATCTGGATTAAAGTTTTCCCTTCCTCTAATCCTGGCAACTCTTTCCCATCTCCCCTTCTATCCTGTCTAAATTCACCCTCATATTAAAAAAGGAGGGATATAATTTATAATAAGAAAATAAAATAGCAAAAAGACAAAAGTAAACACATCTGAGTAGGAAAAAAAAACAAAAACAAAAAGAGCCCAAGTTGAGAAATGATGCAGACTTGTTCATACATGCAGGAATCTCATAAAATATTAAACTTGAAACAATGGTATACACACAGAGGACATGTAGCTTTAAAAATAGAAAAAATCTTCAGCAAATTAAAATGAGAACTATGATAAAAATTTTAAATGAATGCCAGAATTCTAGGACATGAGAATCCAAACTTGCCAGTGAAGGAAATTTTTGGCCATCTACCTTTTGGAATGTATTCTTAAAAATATAATTAAGAGTAGTCCCGTAGATAAAATGAGTGTCCCTTGGAGAAAACTACATTTTCATTTGCAAGCACTTATCAATTAGAGATAGGGCTAGGGACAGAACACTAAAGGCCTTGTGCATGCTGCCTCAGTCTCTCACAGTTTATCTATTCTTCAGTCCTCTTAATTTATAGTGCTTTGTTCTTTGATATTCTCTATCCTTTCTGGCATTTACACTCCTCTGGCTGAATTACTGAACAGCCTGAAGGGCATATTCTGAGTCTCTCGTTGACTGTCTATTTTCTCTATGGGTCTCTGCATTTGTCTCCATCAGATGCAGGATGACATTTTTTTTGATGATGGCTGAACAAGATACTGGTCTATGAGTATAGCAGAATGGTGGCAATGGTCATTTTATTACTTTTAGTAGAATGTAGTATTTGCTTTTTCCCCAGAACCATGGGCTGTGTAATTTCTTTTTCTTGATCAATAATCCAGTGTCAGGTGTGGATTGCATCATGTGAAGTGGGCCTTAAGTCAAACTATGGATTGGTTATTTACTCCTACAACTCTTGCACTAATATGTCTTACAGGTAGGACATTGTTATACTTCAAAAAATTGGTAGCTGGGTTAGTGTTTATATTTCTCCTCTTGTAGTTGCAGAGTACTTCCCATATCAAAATTGCTACAATTTAAGTGTGAAGGTTCTATGTAGGCACAAGCTCTATTTATCTATGTTCCATGTAAGTGTAAGTGTTGTCTCCAGCAAGAGGGCATTGCAGTCAGTTTGTAAAGAGCAGCATATAGTCTTGGCAAAAGCCTGTGTTGTTTTGGCATTACAATCACACTACTTTGGCCAATACCTCAGTTAAATATAAACCATTACCAGTACTGGATGCTTAATTTAGTGACAAGAGATTTCCAATTGGGACTTTCTCCTTGTGTGGTGATTTTATTTATATTGGCTTCTTATATGTATATATTTTAGAAAGTTTCTATTGCATTGCTTCCACTGTACCAAACAAATGACCCTTAATTTTACCTTTCTTTCCTCATGTTACCTTTTCATTGCCCTCTTCCTTTCCCAATCCCTTTCAATTCTATCTTTTTAGCCCACCTTCCACTTGTACCAAGTATTTTATTTCCCTTTCCTATGGAGAAATCTCTGCCTCCCCTAACCTCCAGTTCTTAATCTGTATGTATGCCATGTGGTATTATATTCAGTTGCTTGCATAGCATACATCTTGCAACTAATTTATATGTAAAAGCAAATACATACCCTATTTGTCTTTGGGGGTCTATGTCCTCTCACTCTCAGTTACCTGCAAAGGTGCATTTACCTTCACATTTCATGATTTTATTTTTTAAATGTCTGAGTAATATTTGATTATGTAAATACACTAGTACTATAACAAAAATTGAAATACACACTGGAAAAACAGATAAAATCTTCACAAATGGTGCTGACCAAACTAGATGTCTATATGTAGAAACAGAGAAATAGATGCTTATTTTCACTCAAAAGTCACCTCCAAATGGATTAAAACCTCACCAGAGTTTATATACAGTTAAAGTCTTGAAGTCAGCACAGCTATTTGACAAAGATCGAGCATAGCTGAGTTGCATGTTACAATAGCCTTCATGCTATCTTTCAGGCTTGGTCTTGATCTCCACTTGCTACATTGTTAGAGGGTTTTCAATACATGTACAACCTGGGGACACTGGAACAATGGGAAATTTTTAATGAATCATTTATGCATTCACCCTGGAGTACTGCTTCTAAGCTTCCCCAGAAAAATCCTGAGCATACTGCTCCTCTCATTTTTAGGAGAAATATCAATTATCTGGCCCTACATGAATGTCTTCCTTGTGGAAGTTGTCACTCACATAAAAATGGCAGATAATTCCTTATGAGACTAAATCTACCCCTGTGCTTCCTTAAGAAGAAAATAATCAGAACAACATTTTCTTAAAAAGGCAAACAAAGATTGTAGTGCTAGGAGAGTTGATAGCATTTGAGATTAAATACCTCATACTGTTGTATCCTCAGATGATTACTTGGCATATAAGATCAGGAGAACATACATTAGGTATGTTCTCAATGACTAGATAAAGATGTAAATGAATGGCTGGAGACATCTTCACCTACACTAGGGTCTATAATGATGGACAAAGAATGTCTTGTAAAAATGATTTTTAAAGTGAGGTATTAGGACCTCTTTTTCTTAAAAATATCAGCTTTCACAGTATCACTGTGGTGTTGTATGACCAAAATAATGAAAGAATACTTAGATTTAGCACATTAGTAAATTCTACAAAGATATGAGGTATAGACAATGCATTATGCCAGGAATTTAATAATAACTGTTGCTGCTTTGGCATAAATGGTTTTTCTTGAGGCTGTCCATTAAAATATAATATACTTCTTGGGACAAAGCAATATGCCCAAGCCTGCTTAAAGATTTTCTATCTATTGCCATTGAAACTGATAATGCTTCCAACCCGAGAATGGGCTTTCAGGCTGTGGCAAATATGCCTCCAGATTCTCAAAAATGTCAGGTTATGGCATTGATGAAGAAAAATGATAGTAAAATAATAAGGTTTATCAATGATGACTAAATTTATGACCAAGAGACAGTTAAAACACCTGTCTGGAAACAAAAAAAGATACCATCTATGTTTTAGAACAATGTGAATCTACCTTTTATTATTAAACTCTGTCTAAATAAAGAAGTACTCTGACTGTCAGTCAGTCAAGACTCTATACAAAATTTTGTGCTCTATACAAAATTTTGCTGTGGGTCTCTCCATCTGCTTCAATCACCTGTTAAGTGGAGTCACTTAGTGCTCATCCTTGAAAGGCTCCTATCCTGTTCTCTCTCTTCTATGTGCTCTGGCATCTATCCTGTTTTCTTTCCTGAATGAGAATTAAGCATCTTCCCTATGTTTCTCCCTGTACTTTAGCTTTTTAAAGTCTGTAGATTTTAGTATGTCCAATCTATATTGTATGGGTAATGTCCACTTGTAAGTGAATATATACCAAACATGTATTTCTGCTTCTGGGATACATCACTCAGGGTGATCTTTTTTAGTTCCATCCATTTGTCTGCAAATTTCATGATTTTCTTGTTTTTAATACCTGAGTAGTATTTCCTTGTGTAAATGTACCACAATTTCTGTATACATTCCACCATTGACGGACATCTAGTTTGATTCCAGATTCTGGCTATTATGAATAAAGCTGTTATTGTCATATTTGAGCACATGCCCTTGTTGTATGGTTGAGCATCTTTCTGATATATGTCTAGGAGTTGTTTAGCTGAGTCTTAGGGTAGCAGTATTCCCAGTTTTCTGAGAAAGTGCCAGACTGATTTCCAAAGCAGCTGTACAAGTTTAGAGTCTCACCAGCAATGGAGGAGGGTTCTCCTTCTTGCACATCTTCTCCAGCATGTGTTGTCCCCTGAGTTTTTGATCTTAGCCATTCTGATGGGTGTGAGGGGGAATCTCAGAGTCAATTTGATTTTCATTTCTCAGACTTTTAATGACGTTGAGCATTTTTAAGTGTTTCTACACCATTCAATATTTTTCTGTTGAGAATTTCTCTTTAACTCTGTATCCAATTTTTAATTGGATTATTTGATTTGTTGGGTTCTTTTTATATTCTGGTATTAGCTTTCTGTCAGATGCAGAATTAGTGAAGATCCTTTCCCAGTCTGTAAGCCATCATTTTGTTCTGCTGAAAATATCCTTTGCTTTAGAGAAGCTTTTCAGTTTCATGAGGTCCCATTTATTGATTTTTGATCTTAGAGCCTGTGCTCCTGGTGTTCTGTTCAGGAGTTGTCTCCTGTGCCAATGTGTTCAAGATCTTCCTCACTTTTTTTAATAACAGATTAAGAGTGTTAGTTTTATATTGAGGTATTTGATTCACAAGGACTTTACTTTTGTGCAGGGTGATAATTATGGATCTATTTGTATCTTTCTATATATGGACATCCAGTTAGACAAGCACCATTGGTTGAAGATATTATTTTTTCCATTGAATGGTTTTGGCTTCTTTGTCAAAAATCAGGTGTCGTAGGTGTGTCGGTTTATTTCTGGGTCTTTGATTCAATTCCACTGATCCACCAGTATGTTTCTATGCCAGTACCACACTGTTGTTACTGTTTCTCTATAGTACAGCTTGAGATTCAGGATGGAGATACCTCCAGAAGTTTTTTAACTATTCTAGATTTTTTTTTTATGTGATGTTGAGAATTGTTCTTTCAAGGTCTTTAAAGAATTGTGTTCATATTTTGATGGGAATTGCATTGAATCTCTATATTTCTTTTGGTAGGATGTCCATTTAGCTGTTATTCCTACTGATCCATGAGTATGGGAGATTGTTCCATCTTATGATATCTTCTTCAATTTCTTTCTTCAAATACTTGAAGTTTTTTATACAGATTTTTTAAGTAAAAAAATTGATTAGAATCACATAAGTGCACTTTATGTTATTTGTGGCTATTGCAAGGTTGTTTTTTCCCTAATTTCTTTCTCAGTCTCTTGTCTTTTCTATACAAGAGGGCTTCAATATTTTAGCAACTTTGTATCCAGCCACTTTGCTGAAGATGTTTATCAGCTGTAGTAGTTCTCTGGTAGAATTTTTAGGGTTACTCATGTAACCATATCATACTATCATATCAACCGTGAATAGTGATAGTTTGACTTCTTCCTTTCAGCTTTGTATCCCCATGATTTCCTTTAGTTGTTTTACTGCTCTAGCTAGAATTTCCAGTACTATGTTGAAGACAAAGGAGAGAGGGGAAAACTTGACTTGTCTCTGATTTCAGTGGGATTGATTTAAATTGCTTTCCATTTAGTTTGTTGTTTGCTTTACACTTGTCGTATATTATCTTTACTGTGTCTAGGCGTGTGCCTTTTATCTCTGATATCTCCAAGACTTTAAATATTAATTGAGCTTGTATTTTATTAAATGCTTTTCAGCATCTATTGAGATGATCATGTGGTTTTTATTTTTCAGTTTGTTTATGTGGTGGATTGCACTGATGGATTTCTGTATATTGTACCTCCCCTGCATACCTAGAATGAAGCCTACTTGGTCATGGTAGATGAGATCTTTGTTGTTTCCTTGGATTCATTTTGTGAGGATTGTATTGAGTATTTTGGTTTCAATATTCATAAGAGAGAAAGGGTCTGAAATTAACTTTCTTAGTGTATCCATGCCTTTCAGTTATCTTTTGTGAGGTTTAGGTATCAAGGTGAATGTGGCCTCATAGAATGAGTTTTGTAATGTTCCTTCTTTTTGTGTTTTGTGAAATTGTTTGAAGAGTACTGGCGTTACCTCTTCTTTGAAGGTCTGGTAGAATCCTCAGCTGAAACCATCAGGCTCTGGGCTTTGTTTGACAGGGAGAATTTTGATGACTGCTTCTATTTCATTAGGGCATATAGGTCTATTAATTTAGTTACCTGATCCAGATTCAACTTTGATTAGTGGAATCTAGCAAGAAAATATTCCATTTCATTTAGATTTCCAAATTTTGTGGCCTATAGATTTTTAAGCTAAAAACCTAATGAATCTTTGAATTTCCTCAGTGTCTGTAATTATACCCCCTTTTGTTTTCTGATTTTGCTGATTTGTATAGTGTCTCTCTGTGTTTTAGTTAGGCTAAAGGTTTTTCTATCTTTGTCATTTTCTCCAAGAACCAGCTCTTGCTTTTGTTTATTCTTCGACTTGCTTTCTTTCTTTCTTTCTAATTTATTGATTTCTGCCCTAGGTTTCATTATTTCTAGCCATCTACTTCTCTTGTGTATGTCTGCTTCCTTTTGACTAGGTCTATCACATGTGTTGTTATGTTGATTTGATTTGAGAAGGCACTTACTTCTATGAACTTTCCTCTTAGAGTTACTTTCATTATGTCTCATTAGTTTGGGTAAGTTGTGTCTTCATTTTTGTTAAATTCTAGAAAGTCTAATTAGTTCATTTCTTCCATAATCCAGCTGTCATTGAGTAGAATTCAGTTTCCATGCATATACAGGCTGTTTACTATTTTTTGTTACTATTGAGGTCTAGTTTTAGACCATGTTGTTCTAATATGATACAAGGGATTATATTGGTATAATGTTCTTTTGTTGGAATGTATACAATTTACCCTTCTTCATTCAAATGGTGATTTCTCTCCTCCACTGTCTGGTTTCAGATATTGCATTGTGATGTTTCTTCTAAGCATTACAGGTTTCAAGTTTGCATAAACATGCCACCATTTGTTCTCTATATTGTCAATTAAAACAACCAGCCCCAATACTGAGTAATGGAGAGGATAAGGTGAGACATCCTGGTCCAGAGTGGGAGTAAGAGGAAGGAGACAGGAGAGGAGAGGAGGAGAATCTGCAAGAGAGGTATTGGCACCACATGTAGAAATGAACTGGAACTAAAATATCACAAAACGGAAGTATGATGGGTGAATCTGAATGGTAGGAAACTCTGCGGGCTTGGAGGTTTAGGATGAAGTAACTGTTGGCCAGAATTGTGCTCTAGGTTAATTAATTAAATCCTAGTCTCTCTGTGGTGATTTGGTTATACAGCTGTTTAGGAATAACCACTGCTTAACTAAAAGATTTATCAATAGTAAATATTAATAATCTACAACAAATGGCACCCAACTAATCTAAGTATCCACACCCTTTAAATCCTACTTTAATTTAATTTGGTGGGGGAGAGGAATAAGCTCTCAGCGATACAACCCAAACTTTAAACCTAAAAACTCCCAGATAAATTACTGGCACTTTAAGAGAGACTCTTGAACATGCCTCAGAGCAAAAGACAGCCTACTGTGGGCAGACCTGAGACTGAACAAAACTGGTTGCCACTACAGTCTAACAGGATGAGAGAAATATTAAAACAGACTTCTTTGAGCTTGGCTGATAATCTCTTCTACGGTTTTAAGACAGAAATAAAGGAAAGTTTAGAAATTATGACTATGGTTACATTCCTATTCCTCAATTTAACTTTAACAATCGATTTAGCCTTTTATGTCTTCTCAAATACAAAGGCTTTAGAAAAGATACTGGAACAACACAAAAAACAAGTAGAACAATATGAAGAAAAAAATGAAGGTTGGAAATAGGACATAAAACAAGAGATACAAAAACTTACATACAGAACATGATAAACAACAGAAAAAGAGGGCAGAGGTTTTAGAAAAGATACTGGAAAACACAAAGAACAACTAGAATAATATAAAGAAAAAATTAAAAGTTAGGAGCAAGGCATAAAACAAGACATTCAAGAGATTATTGAACAAAACAACAGAGAAATAGGTGTGAAATATGGGTACCGACCTTAAAAGAAGAGTTTAGAATATTAAGTAAAGAAAATACTCAGGCAGACGAAAAAAGATAATAAAGAAAGCCAAACAAAGGTGGTTAGAAAACAAATGTTAGCTTATTTAGTCAGTGTACAACAGAGACAAGCAGAAGATGATCACTCACAGGATTACCATGAGGCTGAATGGCACCCTGTGGAAGTGCTAGACCTGAGGTGGATATTCAATTTCAAAGAGTTGGAACTTTATCTAAAGTGAAACAAAGTGTTAGATGGCTTAAATGTATAGGAACTGAAGGTCAAATAAGAAAACTAAGACCATATGTGGCTGAGATAGCCATAAACTTATGGAAAAGAGATCTGTTACAACAATGGAAGACCCAGATTAACATCCCCCCAAGTTCTGAGACAAGCCAAAAAAACAGGAAATACTCTTGATAAAGAAGCTAAAATTATTTTAAAATATCATCAAAAGCAGTTTCAGACTGTCCAGACTGTCCATAAACAAAATACAGCAGAGGCCATCTTTTCAACTGCCTGTTACATCCGGAATCCCATTGCCTTCCTTGTTACCTAAAGAATGGCCTATTATAGTGATTGATTTAAAGGATTGCTTTTTCACAATTCCTTTACATGAACGTGATACGGAAAGTTTTGCTTTCTCAGGACCCACTTTGAATAGAAGCTGTTCAATAAAGAGATATCACTCGAGGGTCTTAGCACAGGGGATGTTGAACAGTCCTACTTTGTGCCAATATTTTGTACAACAGATGTTGGAGATAATCCATAAGCAGTTTCCTCAATCCATAATTTACCACTATATGGATGATATCTTATTGGCTGATTCAGATAGAAAAACATTAGAAAATATTTTTGATGAAATAAATAGAACTTTGCATTGTTGGGATTTAGAGATTGTGCCCGAAAATGTACAAAAGGGAGATTCTATTAATTACCTAGGATACAAAATGGGCCTACAAAATACTTGACCACAAAAAGTATAAATTAGAACCCAATTAAAACTCAATGATTTTCAAAAATTGCTGTGAGATATTACATGGCTAGAGCCTACCTTTGGTTTAGCTACTCAAGAGCTAAGTAACATTTAAAATTTTACAGGATGATAAAAACTTTAAAAGTCCAACAACATTATCAACTGAAGATGAAAGTGAATTGGCTCTGGTAGAAAGGAAATTACAAGATGCATATATAAACCATATTGATCCAAAGAGGGCCTGTATTTTGGTTATCTTGCTTTCCACTCATTCTCCCACAGGAATTATTATGCAGAGGGAGGACTGTCTTAGAATGGATATTTTTGGCACACAAACAAAATAAAACCTTAAAAACTGAATCCTTATGATTCAGTTCAAAATTCAAAATTGTATAAATTCTTTTGGTGTTATCATATTTTCAAGAATCTCTTAATATAGCCACTGACTCTCAATATGCAGAAAGAGGTTTTTTTTGCATATAGAAACTGCTGATCTAATTCAGAATAATTTGGACTTAACTTCACTGTTTCTTCAATTACAACGAGTAATCAGAAATAGTAATAATCCACTGTATATAACATAGATCAGATCTGATATGAGTCCACAAGGCCTTCTAGCACAAGACAATGATGAAATTGATCAACTATTGATAGGAAGTGTGTTAGAGGCCTCAGAATTTCATTAAAACACCATGTTAACAGCAAAGGTTTCAAAAGAGAGTTTTCTATCACTTGGCAACAAGCCAAAGAAATTTTGTGAAAATGTCCCACTTGTTCATTATATGACTAAACTCCACTAACTGCAGGAAGTAACCCTAATGTAACCAAAGAAATGAAATTTGGCAAATCACGTATTTTATTTTATAGAGTTTGGTAAATTGAAATCTGTGCACCATACTATAGACACACATTCAGGGTTCCAATGAGCAAAAGCCTTAAGTTCTGAGAAGGCTGATTCAGTTATTACATATTTATTAGAAATTATGGAAGTAATGGTTATGCCTACACAATTTAAGACTGATAATGCTACAGCATATGTCTCTAATAAAATGGAAATATTTTTTTTTACATATTATAAGATAAAACATGTAACAGGTATACCTTACAATCCTGCCAGTCAAGCAGTCATTGAAAAATCGAATCGTACTTTAAGGGACATGCTTAACAAACAGAGAAGGGTATTAAAATACCACAGAGATAGATTACATAATGCTTTATTGACGTTGAGTTTCTTAAATGTTAATGAACAACAAACAACAGCTGCACAAAGACACTGGGTTATAGAAAAAAAAAACTGCTGAATTATTTCAGCCTATATATTTCAAAGATACCCCAACTTCACAATGTACAGTAGGGATTGTGTTACACACTGAGGAAGAGGTTTTTCATATGTTCATACAGGAGAAGAGAAATTATGGGTTCCTTCAAAACTAATAAAAATCAGATTTCACAGAGGAAGACCACCTGAAGACTTAGGTCACGCACAAGAAAAGAGAAATCAAGAAGACCAAACAAAATAGTTAATATAAATTGATAATCCCTTCACCTGGGAAAAACTCTAAAACTGACTGAGACATAACAAAAAATGTCTCTATCCAGAACTTCAGCAATACATGGCCAATAAATCCTTGGCTATAATATCCTCAGTATCTATTATGCCATTCTTTTTAATTGGCATTGATAAAATTGGTTTACAGTTTAATTTCATTCTGAATATCTCTTACATTTATACTTTTAGAACCGTATAATGCTTGTGAGAAATTATATGTTTTCAGAACAAAAGGAGTGAATACTGGAGATGCTGAACCAAACCTGACAGAATCTTCCTTCCAGCATGCTGAGACATTGACACATCTGTTTCAGTATCTTGCATGTTCCAGAATTCTGCTTGTTCCTGCCTCAACTGCTTCAATTGCTGTTTCTCATCACGGCCATTGCCCAAGAGAGCTTTGAAGAAAGCTACAAATCTTAGTTGGTCCCGCATTTTAGACTGTTCTAAACAGGACTTTTATTAACTTTCATTATTTTCTCAACATTCAAAGACTGGACCACAAATATTGCTTATTTAATTAAACATTTTTCCAATTTTCTTTGGGTCCCCAAAAGTATTTCTGCATGTCCAAAATGTCAGCTAGATGACATCAATGAGAATGATGTCCTATGTTCCTTAAGGGGGATTGGGTCGTTTTTTGGGTTGTTTCCTGTAGCTACAAGTGTTTATTGTCATTGGGAGATGTTTATAAATTTCTAATGGTCTTATTCAGCGTGGGACTGTTATGCCCAGTTTGGGAACCCCAAAAGCCCAGGGGTACACTCTACTGTAAATACATGAGGTTTTTAAAATTGTATACATGTTCAGACATGGGACACAAACTTCCTGTGGACACAGGAGAGGAATGTAGCCCTGAGATCTAGGGAAGCAAGGTTTTTATGGGGCAAAACCGCAAGCAGGGACTTACATGCTTTGGTGTTACGTGATTGTGAAATGGAAACTGACTTTTGAAATGGTTGGTCCACTTTGGGCAGCAAGAGTACAAACAGTTCTGGCCTGGCCCTATGGGCCAGTTTCCTAGCAACTGTATAATTAGTGGGCAGGAAAGAATGTAGTAAGGCTAATTCTTCCCCTCAGGGCATTCCCCGAAGGAGGCTGGACATATTTCCTACTAACTAGCCTTTATTCATGCTTCTGCTTACAACTTTAAAACAATACCCACTGATTTTTAAGTCTTTGGTCTCTCAAATCCACTAAGAATTCATGTAATTGAGATTTTAAAAATGAAATAAAATGAAGTTTCAAATCTTTCTTCCATCTGCTATTTTTCCCATAAACTCTATTGTGTGCCTTCCTTGTGAAAGGAACCTGGCAATGTGCCAGCAGGCCTGGCTCTGATTTTTTTTTATTTCAATCTTATTATTATTAATTTGGGTTTTTGAGACAGGGTTTCTCTGTGTAGCCCTGGCTGTCCAGGCCTCTTTGTATACCAGGCTGGCCTTGAACTCACAGACATACTCATAGACATCTACCTGCATCTGCCTTCCAAGTGCTGGGATTAAAGGTGTGTGCACTGTGCTTGGCAGGACTTTCTTATAGCCTGGTTGAAGTCATACTTTATGACTTAGGACATGGCTAGACAAGTGAGTGTGAAGAGCTGGCAGGGGTTCAAACCCTTGCTTTTGGAGAGAGGGTTTCTTTTGTGGCCTTGCATGTCCTGAACTCATTTTGCAAACCCAGATGGCCTGGAACTCACACCAGTCTCTGGTTGCCCCACTGACAGTCACAGGCATGCAACATCACACCTGGCTTCTTGTTATAGTCTTTAAAAATGATTTGTAAACTCTGCCTGCCTTCCTGAGACCAGATTTTTATATTATTAAATTAAATTATTAAATTATTTAAATTAAAAAGGGAATGAGTGTTCTTTTTGAGAGAGAAACATTATTTATGTTTCATGGTGTAGTTCTCTTTATTATGGAAGATTTGTTTATTATTTGTACACTATTCTGTCTGTTCACGCCAGAGGATTTGTACACTATTCTGGTGCCAGGTCTCAGGATAGATTGTTATGAGCCACCATGTGGATGCTGGGAATTGAGCTCAGCACCTCTGGAAGAACAGTCTGTGATTTTAAACTCTGTGCCATCTCTCCTGCCCCCACATTTTTATTTTAATTTTAAAATTTTTATTTATTCATTTTACATCCCTGTCTTAGACCCTCCCTCTTCTCCTCCAAGTCCTACCCTCCCTGTTTCCTCTATCATCCATCACCTGGCTCTTCAGAAAAGGGGATCACACTGCCTCTCCTGTGCATACCCACCCACTCCAGCATATCAAGTGGCATCAGGACTGAGCAAATACTCTTTGCCTGGCGAGGCAACCCCAACAGGGAAAGTGAAAGAAAAGCTAGTTTGTGGGTCAGGGTGCATTCATATGTGTGTTGGTCCTGCTGTGTTTACAAGGCCTTGTTACCCTTGTGTCCTTCATCCACTCTGGCACTTACACTCTGCACACAGAGTTTCTTGAGCCCTTAGGGCCATGGGTCTCTTGGAGACATCTCATTTAGGGTGGAATGGTCCAAGGCCTCTCACTGTTTGCATATCGGATGGAAGTGGGTCTCTATATTTATTCCCATTTGTTGCCAGACCAAGTTTCCAATGATGGCCTAGCAAGGCACCAATATGTGAGTATGGCTGCACTCCTTTAGCACAACTGCAGCATTTAGATTTCTCTTATGTCCTTGGCCTCTGTATACTCTGGCTCCTGGCTACTCAAGCAGTATTGAATCAAGGTTCCTTCTCATGGGAGTGGGCCTCCTGAAACCCAACTAGATATTAGTTGGTCACTTCCGTGATCTTTATGTCACAAGCACACCAGCAAATCTTGTAGGCAGGTCACTGTTGGAGAGTGAAGGGTGTATGGCTGTGTTGGTGTGTACTTTTCTCTTCTGGTGGCATGCAGCATATGTTCCAGTATCGAAAACAGCAGTGAAGGTTCTCGGTAGGTGTCAGCTGAGATTCGCTGTGTCCAATGACTTGTGAAGGTGTTGTCCTCAGCAACAGAATCTTACCATCAGGTTGGGGAGAGCACTGGAGGATGGACACAGGTTGGGTGGCCCCAGGCCTTGCTTTGATCTAGCACAGAGACCTCCTGCCTCCCGACTCCACAGGACACTGGGAAGCCTGCTCTCAAGACACGCCTTCCTTTGTTCTTACTAAATTGAAATAAATACATAGTATTAAATGAAAACATCATATATATAAAGGTAGTTATTAAGTGACACGTGTGCACCACCAGAGGGCACCACATTTCTTGACAGATGGTTTGAGCGCCACCGTGTGGTCCCTGGGATGGAACCTGGCACCGTGGTAAGAGAAGGATTCTCTATGTCACAGAGCCCTGGCTGTTGCGATGACAAAGGTCGGCTTTTTTTTTTAAGATTCATCCATCCATCTATTCATTCATCCATTCATTCATTGTACAGCATTCTGCCTGTGCACCAGAAGAAGGCACCAGATCCCATTATAGATGTCTGTGAGCCACTATGTGGTTGCTGGGAATTGAACTCAGAACCTCTAGAAGAGCAGCCAGCGTTGTTACCCTCTGAGCCATCTCTCCTGCCTCCAGTTTTTTTTTTAATCTTTAAAAAGATTTATTTTCCATGTGAGCGCGTTTCTGTCTTCCCAAGACTAGTCCTGCTTTGACTGGGAGACTCAAAAATCAATTTTAAAAGGGCAGGGACCCCAGGATGCCTTCTCCAGGGACCAGCTGGACTGCGTTTGATCAGGAGAATTCAAAGCGCACATTTGTCCTGCACACAAGTGGCTTCCAGCAGCCCTGTGTGTTTACTTCCAGTACCAGAGGGTGGGGCGATGGCATCACAAATTGGCTCCAAAGGCGACTGATCCTGAAAAGACAGAGGGGCGAAGGAGGGGACATTTACAGAACACCAGGGACCAGCGAAAACGCTGTGTGCATTTTAGCCCGAGGAAAGCGCTTCCCGGGATACTTCTGGGTCCTGACAAAGCTCCAGGCTAAGTAAGGAGGAGGAGGATGGCTTGTGAGGGTGTAATGCAGTGCGTACAGCATTCTGGGAATTGTATTTCTGCGTCTTCAACTCGGCAAAGCGGACGATACAGTAAGATCTGGCTGTGTTACTACAAACAATCCCAGAAGTCCTCACTCTGAGGCAGTTCTCACAGAGGCTCCCAGCCGGCACAATGCACTCTGGGATTATTTGTATTTCCCTGGGTATGGAGTGCTTGGCTTTAAGAATTTCCGTGTCTGGGACATTTCATCATGAGTTCAGTGCACTGTCATGAGGATGTTCACAGTCGTACAAAGATAAAACAGATTATTTATTTATTTATTATTTATTTATTTAGTCTATGAGACACCTATAATAAAACGTGAGTGGCTAGAAGTGGAGCTGAAATGCGGTAGATAGATTTAAAGCCTGGACAGCTCCTAAGAGGGTGGATGGGGTATTGGAGCTTTTGAACAGGACTGTGCTGAATGTTAAGTGGGACGCGAGCACCCACAAGCATACATGCCATGTCTTCAATGTGTTATGTACTGTTGAAAAAGCAGGCACTTGAGGAAAACTATAAGGTTATATTCCAAGAAGCTGGCAGTTGGTGGAAATTCAAAGTTCAAGAGTTAGCACAGCACCTCTTCATTTTCCTAGTACCTCATTCTGCATCCTGCTATTTTCAGGTATTTAAGACCTAACAAACAGCATCTTTTTGGGTTGGAAATGGAGTGTAGTTTTCAGTTCAGATAGGTAGTAACATATGATTCTTGATGATTCTCTTAGAAAACCCTTCCCAGTAACTCACAAGTTGACTTCTCATGCATGGTGTTGGAGTTTTTGTTAGATGGAAGGACAATTGTCATCACAGATAGCAAAATTTCATTGAAACTAAAGTTTAGTTTTATACAACAGCTTACATGGATTATATATATATATATATTATCTATCTATCTATCTATCTATCTATATATATATATATCTTAGATAGTTACTAGTTACTAGTTACATATATATATATGTATATATATATCTTAGATAGTTACTAGTATGATTTCATATTACTTTTTCAGACATCCTTACTGTTATTTTACCATCTTCCCTTTTGTATTTCTTTCTGTCTTACCCCCGAAATTATACCCCCTTCAAGTTTTTCCCAATTCCTCTTTCAAATCTCTATACCCTTCTACTTCCTACTGCCCCCACACACTTCCATTCTCACCTTGGAAATGGTCACTATTTCATTCTTGGTTTTTTAATTACTGCCGGATATAGACTCACATATGAGTACACACATATTCAGTTTAGAGCTGGGAAACTTAGAAAAGAGAATATGTGAACTTTGTCTTTCTGTGTTTGGATTACCTCATATAACATGATTTTTTTTCTAGTTCCATCTATCTACCTGCAAGTTTTATGTTTGCATACTACTCAATAATGATGCATTTTAAAATCATTACCTAAAGAGCTAATATTTAAGTCATTTTTAAGGTTATTTAATAATTACATCATTTTGTGCCTTCTCTTTTCTTCCCTCCAAACCTTCCCACAGACCTCTCCTATTTCTCTTTCAAATTCATCTTCTTTTTTTCAAATTGGTATTATGTTCTTAATATAAGTTGCTCAGTTTAATAATGTTACTTCCATGCACGTTTTCAGGATTGATTGCTTGTTATTGGATAACTGATTTTATGCACTTTTCTGGAAATAGTTTTTTTTTTTTTCTCACACTCTCAGCATTTATTAGTTCCCTGCATATTTTTTCATAGGATTAAAGACAATGTTTTCTTCCTAGACCACTTTTGCATATCTATTAGCATTTCCAATTTTCAGCTCGTTTTTATACAGGTATATTGGTAAGCATTTTTTCCTTTTTTTTTATATTGGTCCATCTTATGGGTGTAGCTTCTGGTATTATTAGGAGACACATTACCAGACAGTACTCTGAATCTCTGCCATATATATATATATATATATATATATATATATATATATATATATATATATAATATATTTTTTACCTCCTGTTATGCATGATCACTGAGTCTTAGATCTGGGAATTGTTTTGTAGATGTATCAGATGTGACTGTTCTCCAGAATTCTGCCTTGTGATTGGTTGTGGTTTTCAGTCATGATTGTGGTTCAAGGAAAAGCTTCATTGGTCAGTGTTGAACTATACGTATCTATGTGAATTATTAAAAGTATTTAGGTTGCAACATGTTTATATTCATGCATGTACTTACATGTATTATAGGGATTTATGTAGATAATTCACAGTATGATTGCTTAAAACTCTTTCAAAAATTTACTGTTATTTCACCCACTTCCCTCTTTTATATTTATCCCTAAAAGAGCTGGGGTCTTACAGCTCAGGAGTTCAATATCGCACCCTTCTCAGGAATTACCACAGAGCACAACTCGATGCAAAATCAAAAGCATTTTTTTTTATTTCAATCACGATAGGGTCACCCCTCAAAAGGCAGGAGATGACCCCAAGCATGCAAAGCACAGGGTTTTTATACTTAAAAATCTGGCCAATTTTGCTCTATAAATTGATTGGTCAGCAAGAATAGCATGAAGATAGTTTATGCCTAGTTGTTTGCAGTTTTTGGCCTTTTGTGAGTTTTCTCAAAACAACTCACCCTGCCCTTCAAGAGCTACCTGCCTCTGGCTTCAATTCAAGGCTATCTCAGAGCAGTTCATCTTCACATTTGAGAGCCATATGCCTCTGGCTTTAAATTCAAGGATGGGAATAGTAACAGCTGTTTTTCTTTTAGAGTTGTTTTCATTCTCAGTTGGGCTCTCATCCCCCTTTTCTTTGTGCTCCAATTTTAACCCTAAAATTGTGGATCAAGATCAGAGAGAGAGTGATACTGTCTCTGGAGCATCAGGACCTGAACCACCCTTACACAGTCCCTGATGAAGGCCAGTGATCAGTTAACAATACAGGGTACTATTGTGACAAGGAGCAAAAGGGTAGCAAAAGGTCCCAGTAAGAGAAGCACATAGGGGAGCATACCATTAAACCCATTCCAAAAAGGAGATTCTATTAATTCTCATCTCCTTTTTTCAAGATCTTTTTGTAATTTTTTAATCTTTCCTTTAACAATGCCTGATTTATTAGTGGAAAACCAGCATTACTCCTGTACGGCTAAGCAGATTCCTCCTTTTTCAGCCGTAAGGAGGTCCAATTCCCTCTGGGTCTGGAGAACTACTTTTGCTAAGGAATTGAGCTGGTCTTGGAGATCATTGATGGTGCTCAAAAGCAATTGTACAGCACTAATTTACTGTTGGGACAGTTTATTGTATTTATATAATAAAACACCCAAAGCTGCTGACCCAGCGCCTATGGAAGCAGTCAGCCCAATTCCCACTAACAGAGGAACGAACTGAATGGCTTTCTTCGTTCTTCCAGCCATTAAGTCGAAGCTGGGGACTGGGACTGGCTTATCCCCTGGAATGATGCTAATATCAGGGAGTTGCCTGTACACAGGTCCCAGTCCAATCTGTGGGCAAGAACGTATAGGCTTTATTATTCTTGCATAAGAAAACAGTGTTATTGTCAGGGCAAAGAGCTGTGGAGATGTCAATTGTTGAATCACAAATGGCAAAGGTAGCAACCCCTACAGGTAAATCTGAGCTATCTTTTTGTAGGGTTTTGTCAAACAAGTAACATTTTGCTTGAAGAGAGGCTGCACTCTCATAGGGGGTGCTGAATGTCAGGACCCCTCAGCAGTGGAATAAGTGGCATTGGGGTGGAGCTCCAGAGGAACAGGCTGCCCTTGTCAGAGGCGGAGCCAGAAGTCACTTGCAAGCGAAAGGTTGGTGTCATTTAGGAGGCTATGAGTGGCAGTAATAACATCTACAGTCTGGAGGTCTAAAATAAAGTTTCCTCTACTATCAGGAAGGACCAGAGGGTGGTAATTGAGGGACGAGTATTCTTTTTTCTATTAACTCTTCAATGCATTGTTTAACCTGTTCTTGTCTGACCTGATCCTGCACCCCTCCTCCATCTGAGAGGTGAATGGGAGGTACCTTTCTTCAGCATACAGGCTTTCCTACCATCCCTGAACAAGGGGCTTGGAGTAATTAAGATCCATGGACTCCTGTTGGCACACTGTGGAACCAATCGTCTATTCTCATCTCCTCCCTGACTTGGTTTAATATGGCAGTGAAATAGGTGATGTTATCTTTTCCAGTACATTGTTGCACAACCCTATAGCAACTCCTATGCACAGCCTGTTGGTAGGTATCACAAGGGTAAGGCATGGAGCACAAATTTACATAACGTATCATTTTAGGCTTGGTTACACAATGCCATTCTAAACTTGGAGTGCTCTCTGAAGGTTGTAAGGCTCTATATGTCCATGTATCACCACACTCAACTTGAGCATAGGCCTTGTTGGGCCCCCAAATCTCACCATTTAGTAAGACTCTGCCATTCATCACCCCATCCTTGCAATCACAGGGTTTACCATATATTGCTTCCAGGGCCTTGTGAGCCTGGTGAGGATCACCAAAGCTCCCATCAATAGTTACCCAATTGAGTACAAACAGCACCACCCAGAGGTACCATTGTCTGTCATTGTCCCTGATGAGTTTCAGTTTTAACAGGTTGCTGGAAGCTTGGACTTTCCAGGTGTCAGCAGGTTGATGAAGAGCAGGCTTGACATGTGACCCATGGATCCAAGCTGCAATGCTCTCTAGTTTGACTGCTGTTAGGGTGTTGAGCAGGACACAATAATGAACCTTCCACCGAGGTTCCAGATTCTGGCTGTGGTGTCATAACAAGTACACCATATACAACCTGGAACTGATGGGCACCTCCAAGGACCTGGGCTCATTTGCACTGCCAACCTTGCTCAAATTCTCTTTCTGAATAAGTTGCAGTCCATTCAGCATGGACAACAAGTCAGAGTTACCACTAGTTATGTCAAGGGGGTCCCCAAGAAGAGTCAGGGTAGCAGGAACCACATATAGTAGTTCGAAGGGAGTTAAGCCTAATATGGAGGGAGTATTTCTGACTCTAAAGAGGGGCGAGGGAAGAATCACTGCCCAGTCACCATCAGTCTCCATGGTCAATATGGTGAGAGTCTCTTTGAGAATTCTATTCATTCTCTATACCTGTTCTGAACTTTGAAGCCTATAAGCACAATGTAACTTCCAATCAAGCCCCAGAAACCTGACCACCTCCTGGCTTACCTGAACAACAAAGGTTGTCCCATAGTCTGACCAATTACCTTTGGAATACCAAACCGAGGAAAAATGTCTTCCAGAATTGTTTTGGCCATGACCAGGGAGGTTTCTTTCTTTGTGGGAAAAGCTTCTACCCATCCTGAGAAAGTGTCCACAAAAAACAGGAGATATTTATTGCCATACCTGGATGGTTTACTTTCAGTGAAATCCACTTCCCAATGCATTCCAGGTCTAGTTCCTTGTCACTGGCCAGCAGTGACAGCTGAATACCACCTGAGAGAGGGCTGAGAGAGAGAGAGAGACAGGGTGACACAGAGAAGTACACCAAGTCTACATGCTGATCCAGGTGTCAATTTAATGGACGATTTAAGTAGGCAGAAAAGTACAAGCAGTTTCTCATGTAGGAGCTTTACTTGGTCAGAACATAGGAGAGCTCACTCAAGGTTACACAGAGCCTGCTGTCTGGTTACTATGGTTGCACACAGTTTCTCAGGGTCAGAGCATTCTGCTGTAGGACCACCAAGGTCAGTTTATAAGAAACTGGACTTTGGAAAATAGCCAAAGTTAAGAGGCAGGGTTACACTGCTCAGATGCCATTAACACCAAATTTGCCATTAACTCCAAAAAGGCTGCCACAGTTCCTCTCAGCAGCTTCCCTGGGCTCTGGAAACTCTCACCTATGTTTACACACTGGCGAGGTTCACACACCCTAGTCACTCACTCACTCAAGGTGGTGAGGTTTAGTATTCGGTACTGGGATTGGCGGGCCACTTCAGCCAATTTCTTTGCCCTCAAGAAAGTCCATTTATACATCTGAGTTATTAATCTCTCAGCATCTTCCTGGGGAAGAATGATCTGACCTTTGGAGTTTATCCATGCCCCCAAGTCAGTGTCAAATATTCCCTTTTTTTGCCACATTAACTTTAAGTCACTTTCTGAGTAGTTTAGTCATTCTTCTCTGGGCAGTTCAGCAGTTAGTACCACTGGGACAGTGTTTCCTCTAGCAGCTGCTTTAGCCTCCTGATCAGCCACATTATTCCCCTTTGCTGCCTTGGAAGTCCCCTTCTGCTGTCCCGGGAAATGAATAATGCTTACCTTGTTTGGTAGCAGCAAGGCATTGAACAAAGCCAGAATCTTGCTTTTTATTTTTTATCTCTTTACCGGCTGATGTTAGCAGGCCTCTCTGCTAATAGATGGCACCCTGCATATGGGCTGTTGCAAAGCTGTACTGAATATCAGTGTAGAAATTTATCTTTTTACACTTTCCAAGAGTTAATGCCTGGGTTAAAGCAATCAATTCAGCTCTCTGAGCAGAAGTGCCATTCTGCAACGCCTGGGCCCATATTACCTATGTCCATCTACCACTGCAGCCCCTACCATTCTCTTCCTGTTCTCAAAAAACTGCTCCCACCCTTATAGTATGTTACCTCAGCATCAGGAAGAGGTTGATCTTTCAAGTCCTTTCACCATCCCGGTTCCTCTGCTAGAACCTGCAAACAATCCTGCTCCAGGGGCTGGATTTCTGGATCCTGCAATAAGGTGGCAGGGATTAGCTTCATAGCCGGGGCAAGGGTGACTCTATCGTTATTCAAGTGCAAAGCCTTGAATAATGTGTCATGTTGGTGTTCATGAGCCAGTAATCAGGTGGCTGCCTTATGACACTCTCAAGGGCATGAGGAGCATAGATCGTGAGGTCCTGTCCCAGAGTCAGTTTGTCTGCATCTTTTCCTAGTGCTGCCACTGCTGCTATTATTTGCAGGCAGGTTGGCCATCTTGCCACTACTGAATCTAGCTTTTTGGATAGATAGGCTACTAGTCTCTTCCAGAGTACAATTTTCTGTGTTAGCACCCCTTTGGCCATTCCCTGATTCTCAGACACATAGAGATGGAAGGGTTTGGTTACATTAGGGTGTCCCAATGCTGGGGCCGATATTAAGGCTTGTTTGATATTATCGAATGTGGCTTGTTCATCCTTTCCCCAAATGAAAGAGTCTTTGCCCTTCATAAGGACATACAGAGGGGCTGCCATCTTGGCAAATCCAGCAATCCACAGCTGGCAAAACCCTGCTGTACCTAAAATTTCCCTCAGCTGTTTAGTAGTCCGTGGAGGGGTAATATGAAATACCATCTCTTTTCTGGCCTCTGATAGCCATTTCTTTTCCTCTCTTAATATATATCCCCAATAACTGACCTGTTTGCTACAGAACTGGGACTTTTTTGCTGATGCTCTATAGCCGAGGTCACCCAGCTCTTTTAACAGCTGGTCGGTGGCTTTAAGGCAGGTTTCTTTACAATTTGCAGCTAATAGAATGTCATCCACATTTTGGTGAAAAGTTACCTGGGGATTGGTGGCCCAGAAATGTGCCAAGTCCCAGCGTAGGGCTTTATCAAATATAGTAGAAGAATTTTTAAACCTTGAGAAGTCGAGTCCATGTAAGCTGGCCTGAGACCCCTGAGTCTGGGTCTTTCCATTCAAAAGCAAAAATGTCTTGGCTGGTAGGGCTGAGTTGGAGATAAAAAAAAAATGTGTCCTTAAGGTCCAGGACCTTATACCAAACCCTGTCAGGGGGAAGGGAACTCAACAGGTTATATGTGTTGGGCGCAGTAGGGTGTAAGTCCATGACCTGTTTGTTAACTTCCCTGAAGTCCTGTAGGGGTCAATAGTCATTGCATCCAGACTTCTGAATTGGCAGCAATAGAGTATTCCAGGCAGAATGGCACCTTCTGAGAACCCCTAGGTCAAGGAACCTCTGTTTGTGAGGGTGGATCCTCATGGGTTTTCTTAGACATTGGATATTGTTGCACCGTGATTGGGGTAGCCTGAGGCTTCAGCTCTATTGGAACTGGAGCTGTTTCTCTGATTTTCCTAGGCCATCTGTTTCAGCCCATGCCCTGGGAATCTCTGTAGCCACCAGTCAATGTCTTTTTCTGGACTTACCACCTTTTCAGACAGGCGGTATTCATCTTCCAGTTGAATTGTCAGTACATGAATGGGATCTCCTTTATTGTCTGTCACCTGTGGGCCATCTGGTCTAAAATGGATATGGGCTCCTATCTTAGTTAGGATATCTCACCCTAACAGCGGGCATTCAGGGAGAACTAAGAATGAGTGGTATACCCGGTCCACTCCAAGGTCTACCATTCTTCGGTGTAGTCCATGTGTATTGTTTACATCCAGTGGCTCTTTGGACCATGATTTCTTCTCTTTTTTAGCTTTAAAGTCTTGTAACAGAACAGAATGCTGGAAGCCAGTGTCCACCAAGAAGTGGACTGGCTTCCCATCCATCTTAAGGGTTACGCTGGGCTTTGGGTGAGGGGTCAAACCCTGTCCCCCCTAATCACTGTCATTACCCAGGATTAGAACCTGGGTCTCCAGGGCTTGGGTATTAGGATTTTCTGGCTTTTTCTTCCTTTTAGGACAATCCTTGATCCAATGTCCTTTCTCCTTGCAATATGCACACTGATCCTTAGACAGAGGGCCTCCTGGAGTCTGGAGAGTCTTAATCTTGACAGCAAGCATCTTGTCAAGGTGAAAGGTGCCCTCCGCTGGCCATCCAGCCTGAAAAGTAGGCCACTCTGAGGAACAGAAAGTTTGCTATTTCCCCTTTTTAACTTCAACTGAAATGTTATGTACCCTATATCTCACCTCTGAGAAATTATCAAGGGTGAGGGATAAGGATGTAGTCACAGTCTATCCCATAATAAAGTAGTCTGTCAAGAAAGTCAAAGAGGCAACAACGATAGAGACAAAAAGAACAAGACAGGCTTTTAGACAAGGGCACCCTTGCGGGTGGTACCACAGAACTCTGATTGAGAGGCTGCCTGGTGGTGGCCATCTCTGAAAGGAAACAGATGGGAGGAGGACCGTCCTGGTCCTAGCCTCCCAATCTTGAGTGTCCTCCAGTTCCCAGTCAAGCGATATTCTAATAAGTCTGACTATCGCAATGACTGATCAGATGACTAAAAATGGTCCAGATAGGGGCCTAAACAGAAACATATTGGTAAGACAGAAACAAGCAAAGCAAAACAGAAATCAGACTAACCTGTTCCGAGCTCGACCACCGAGGCTCAGTCTGATGAGGGTTGGGAAGGGCATGCCCTTTCCGGTCAAACGCACCAAAAATGTAAGACCTGGGGTCTCACAGCTCAGCAGCTCAAGATTATGCCCTTCCCAGAAACTCTCACAGACCACGACTAGATGCAAAAGCAATTTTTTTTTTTTTTTTTTTTTTTTTTTTTTTTATTCCAATCGCGATAGGGTCCCCTCCAAAGACAGGAGTCGACCCTGAGCATGCAAAGCACAGGGTTTTTATACTTAAAAATCTGGCCAATTTTGCTCTATACATTGATTGGTCAGCAAGAATAGCATGAAGATAGTTTACAGCTAGTTGTTTGCAGTTTCTGGCCATTTGTGAGTTTTCTCAAAACAATTCACCCTGCCCTTATTTTTTAAAAAACTATCTCAGAGCAGTTCATCCTGCCCTTTGAGAGCTATCTGCCTCTGGCTTAAATACAAGGCTATCTCAGAGCAGTTCATCCTACTGTTCGAGAGCTCTGTGCCTCTGGCTTTAATTCAAGGATGGGAATAGTCACAGCTGTTTTACTTTTACAGTTGTTTGCATTCTTGGGTGGGCTCTCAGATGGAAATGAAGAGAGACAGAGCAGGAGAGAGCAGGACATGATAGGGGGAAGAGAGAGAGAGAGAGGGGCACCACAACAGAGAAAGGGGGAGGGCAAGAAGGCAAGCAAGAGGGCAAGAGAGGCCAAGAGAGAGACAAAGTGGGCAGGTAGATCCTTTTAAGGAGCAAAGTAACCACACCTGCCCTCCCTAGCTGTCGACATATAATGACATCACAGGTTGCTAGGAAAGACAGAAGCAGGTGCCTAAATACTAATAGTTGGCATAGGACTTTAATCCCAGCACTCTGCCAGGCAGAAGCAGGCCAGTCTCTGTGAGTTCAAGGTGAGGCTGGTCTACAGATCTAGTCCAAGATAGCCAGGGCTAAAAGGAGAAACCCTCTCTCAAAATACCAAAATGTTCATATGTATACTTAATATATACTCACTAAATATAGTAATATAAACCAATATATTTAATAAATATGTTATATATTAATATATACATTTTGTTTTGATCATATGTATATGTTTCAATTTATGTTTTAATCATATAGATACATGATTGAAATAAAAAATCTGAGCCAGGCTTTGTGGCACATATCTCTAATCCCGTCTCTCCAGGAGACACGAGCATGCTGCTTTGTAAATTCAGTGTCACCCTGGTCTACAAAGCAAGTCCATTACATGCACGGCTAGAGAGAAACATTGTCTAAAAAAACAGGCTAGATGTGTGGCTAGATATGTCTGAAATCACATAGTGTGACTAGGATATAAGAAAGTCTTGTCAGGCCTGGTGACACACATCCGTAGTCCCAGCACTTGAGAGGCAGATGAAGGTAGGTCTCTGTGAGTGCAAAGTCATCCTGGTTTACAAAGAGATTCCTGGATTGGCAATGATGCACTGAGACACCATGTCGCAAAAATAAAACATTAAATTAAATTAAAAAAATCAAAGCCTGGACTGTTGGCAAATGCCTCTAATACTAGCACTATGACTGACAGAGGGAAATTTATCTGTGTTAGTTAAAGGCCTGCCTGGTCTAGAAAGCATGACAGGTCAGTCAAGGCCATACAGAAAATCTCTTTCTCAAAAAACAACATCCAGGGATGTAAACAAAAAACTTCTAGTATCTGAAGGTTGTTTTTTTTTTTCACTTTTTAAAAATTTATGTTTTTGTAAATTACAGTTTATTTACATTGTATCCTCGCTGTGGCTGCATCCTTCATCCCCTCCTTTACTCAACCTCCTAACTTCCTCCCATTTCTGTCCCCAAGTTCACTGATAGGAGGTCCTCCTCCACTTCCATCTGACCCTAGCCTATGAGATCTCATCAGAACTGGCTGCATTGTCCTCCTCTGTGGCCTGCTCCCCATCAAGGGAGGTGACCAAAGAGCCAGACACTGAGTTCATATCAGAGATAGTTCCTGTTCCCATTACTAGAAACTCACTTGGAGACTGAGCTGCCATGGAATACATCTAGTCAGGAGTTGAATAGGTTCAAGGTTATCTCCATGCATGGTCTTTGGTTGGAGTATCAGTCCCCCAAAATACTCCTGTGCCCAGTATTTTTTCATCTGTTGCTCTCCTTGTGGAACTCCTGTCCCCTCAAAATCCTTCCTTAGTCATCAGGGAAATGCAAATCAAAATGAACCCGGGATATCACATTACACCTATCAGAATGGAAAACATCAAAAACTCAAATGACAACACATGCTGGAGAGGATGTGCGGAAAGGGGAACACTCCTCCACTTCTGGTGGTAATGTAAACTTGTACAACCACTTTGGAAATCAATGTGGTAATTTCTCAGAAAATTAGGAAGAGTGTTACCTCAAGATCCAGCTATATAACTCCTAGGCATATATCCAAAATTTGATCAAGTGTACAACAAGGACATTTGCTCAACCATGTTTGTAGCAGCTTTATTTGTAATAGCCAGAAGCTAGAAACAACCCATGTGCCACTCAGTTGAGGAATGGATATAGAAATTGTGGTACATTTACACAAGGGAATACTACTCAGCATTTAAAAATGAGGAAATCATGAAATTGGCAGGCAAATGGTGGGATCTAGAAAAGATCATCCTGAGTGAGGTATCCTAGAAGCAGAAAGACATAGGGTATATACTCACTCATATGTGGGTATTAGACATATAATACAGGATAAACATACTAATATCTGTACACCCTAAGAATCTAATTATGAAAAGAAACATGGCCTTGGATGAAGTAAATTATTTACCATGTTCACTTATAATGTTGTGGAGGAGGTCACCAATTGTGGTTGTGTTCTATATTTTGAAACAATGGAGTAGCTATCAAAGTTTGCTGTATGTGTATCAAATCCAATAACTGACATTTATTAGGTCATTCTGATATTCTTTCTGTGGCTGCTGTTGATCTAATGCATTTCCACTTGGTGATAGGTATTTTTCTGATGCAAAGTATAGAATGGGATTCCCATCATCTATGTAATCCATTGCTTATTTATATCAGGTAGTGTGTAATCATGCTTTTCAAGGAAGGGTCTCTGAGAAAGCATGGTGCTTGTGTTTTTCATTTTTAAAAATTCCTTTAAGATGTTTGTTTTCAAGCCTGATTTGGATGCCAGTAATTAAGCAAAGCTGCATTTGAAATCTTGATTCTCATGCCTTCTGAGTACACGTCCAATGGTGGAAGATGTTCCCTGGATGTGTTCTATTTTTACCAATATTAATGTTAAAATGCTTAATAGTGTGTATGTATGTATGACTGTATACATACATATATGTGTATTCATATACATATATATAAATATATATTGTTTAAAGTTCCATTCTTCTTCGTGTTTCCATTAGTTACTATACGGCACCTAATGTTGAAGTACTGCCTTCTGAGAGAATTATCTAGAGGTGTTAAATAATGTAACAGCAATGATATTTATTTCAAAAATGCATGTTGTGTGTTTGTAATGTTACTATGAGTTTTTAGGCCATGACAGATGTGTGAAGACTTGGTGACAGCTTTGTGGGGTTTATTTTGTTCATTGTTATATGATGTTCAACGTCATGTTGCCAGTTTTGCTTACCACATTGAGTTCATTGATACTCAAATAACCTTACTTGAAATATTACATCAGTAAAATATTGTCTTCTATCCAGATTATAAACTTACTATTATATAAGGATGGAAGAACATGAAATAATTTGAATAATAAATGCTATTTCCAAATTAAAATGATATAATCCTCTCGTGTTCTTTTGTTGGAAACTTGTTTCTGTGCTGTGTTGCGCAATATTACACTTTTCAGTTTTTCTGTTATCCTAATTGAAACTTGTTCTTAGTTCATTCTTAGGAGTAAAGTTTTGCTCATGACATTGTCTCAGATCTATAAGTGAATGTCAGAGAATTGTCTCAGTGGGAATAATTGGTTGTTTCTAAGCCTGATGTTTTGAGTTCAATTTCTGGGTAGCCCATATTACTCCTATAGATTTTTCTACTATTTTTATACTTGGGCTATTGTATATACAAAGTCACACAGCAGCACAAACATAAATCATTTTTAAACTTAAATAAGGGCCAGTTTTTTCACTGGTCAAAAGACTCTGGGTTTCATGTCGAAAACTCATATATGGGATGTAAACAGATAGCAAACAGGTTGTAATTTTGGACTGAAAACATAATTTTTTATCTCTCAGTCAGTTTCAGAGTTGTTCCCATGTAAAGGGATCAGCAATATAAGGTACCATATTATTGAACAAACAATCATTATCATGTTGAAATCAAAACAAGTTTGGAGAGATTAAAATATATATTTTGGGCTCTTGCAATGCCTGTTGTATTAGTCCAAGTTGCTACCTATTTTCCTAGAGAAGCCTCCCAATAGAAAGACAAGCTGGTTGCCTTGAGCAATATGAAAATGCATGTTTTAAGTAAACTTTATATAAACTCCTTTTTAATTTAGAATATAAGCACACTGTAGGTATCTTGTACCTGTTTTGAGGTTTAGGCCTAGATTTTTATATATGTTGTAGCTATTTTTCCTATCCCCATTTATATATAGACTGGGTAGTTATGCCTTTATAGCCAAACTTTATTTAAACTCCATCTTACCTTTCGCATTTAAGCATACCCTAGGCATCTTGTACCTGGGCTTTATGCTGATAGTGGCTATTTTTTGGCTTGCACCTAGGCATCTTATTTATACAGACTGGGCAGTTATGCCTTTATAGCCAAACTTTATATAAACTCACTTAGCATTAGCATATAAACTCTCTTACCCTTAGCATTAAGTATATCTTAGGCATCCTGTACATGAACTTTTACATTGGTTTTGGCTATTCACAACAATAAGTTGTCCTCTCACTCGCATGTACATACTCAAACATTTTTCAATGTATGAAATTAAAGCAAAGGAGAAAATTCACTTATTGACAACATCAGAAATTATTTGCAATTGTAAATAAATGTAGAATTTGAAGACTTATTACCGTTCATTAAAAGAAAAATGGTACCTTTGCACATCTTATTTTATCCTTTCATTCCTTGATTCAAGAATAGGTCATTAAAAATATCTTAGATTGGCTCACAGGTGCATCCCTGTCATCCTAGACCTGGGAGTCCATGGCAAGCTAATCTTTCTGAGACTGTGGTCAGCTTGGTCCACAGAGTGAGTTCTCTTTTGTATTTGTTCATTCATTCATTCATTCATTTGTTTGTTTTTTAGACAGAATTTCCTTGTGTAGCCTTGGTTGTCCTAGACTCACTTTGTAGACCTGGCTAGCCTCAAATTCAGGTCTTTTCTTCCCTGAGTGCTAGGATTACAGGTATATGCCACCATGCCCAGCTCCAAAGACTGAGTTCCAAAACAGGCATGGCTATGTAGAAATATCATGGATTTAAATGATCCCCCAAAATGTACTCTGTATCTCAAACTATAGGTTTTCCCCCTGCAGGGAGTGCCCACAGAGCTGGGTCCTGGTACTGTTCCTGGTCCTGGTCCTCAGAGCCTAGCTCTTGGCCCAGCTGTGGCCCCAAAAGTCTGCTGTCAAGCACTTGCCCTGTTGGGCTTTTTTTTTCTGGGGCTCAATCTATCCCAGTAGACCCCCTGGACACCAACTACACACCTGGCAGCATCTTCTATGGATGGATGTACATTCCCAACTCTCAGGAAACTCTCAACAAAAAACAGGCTCCATACCCCTTGGCTCATCAAGGACCACAGCCCAGGAATGGCTCCACCTACTGTGGGCAGATGGGAAGGCGCTATCTCCGAATACATCACTTAAGTTGAGTAAGCAACCTTTTTAATAATAAAATGAAACCAACAACAATAACGCAACAGTGAAAAACAGCAATTTAAAAATATACAAAATAAAGGGAATCTTTTCTCTAAGGGGAGCAGGCGCTGGGTGCAGCTCAGCCAGCAATTGTACCAACTATATGTCTACCTCGGGCAGCGGGGACAGGGGAATGGGTGACCCCAAGTGCACTACAGTGGAGAGAAACAGTAGCTCATCCGCCAAGTCCACAAGGGCCTGTGCGTCCTCTGATGCTAAAGCCAGAGGTTGCACTGGTCCAGCTTCTGGCAAGACTGGGGATCCTGAAGCCATGGGATCCAAGAGCTCAGCATCCTCTTCGGGCTTAGCATCTGCCCCCAAAACCAGGCTCCGTTTCCCCTCTGCCACCAAGGTCTCTTGCATGGGCAGCTTTGCAGTTGAGGCCCCAAGTAGCTCAGGATCTGAGCACAGAAAGGGATGAGCCGTCATCTGGGATAAGGGAGCAGCCTGAAGGCTCACAGAATGGGGTGAGCTAACCCAAGATGGCCTCTCCATGCCAGGGAAGGCACAGTCCCCTCTCCTACCTGCAGGACGGTCGAGTTGACAGGAGTCCTCCTCTGTTTCATTCGACAGAGCTTCAGGAAAATTCTCCTGTGGGACACGGGGCTGGAATCAGCTGCTGCCTCACAAGGCGCCGCCCCCGGGGTCCTTCTCCTCCTCCTAATCCTCCTCCTCCTTCTCGGGCTTCAGCTTATCCCGGGTTTATACATTGCCCGGAGGATCCCCCAGATTGGCAGTCCAACTCTGCAGTGGGCACATGGATCCTGGCATAGTCAGCAGCCGCTTGAAGATGGCCAGGTCCGGGGCCCCAGAGAAATCCTGGAGGAATTTCTGCAGCCACTGGGACAAGAACAAGAAGATGGCACTGTGGGTGAGAGCAGGGCAGAGGGACATGGGTCGGGAGCCTGGCCTAGCTTTGGGGCTGTGGGGGGGGCATTGGTATACCCTAGGCCCTTCCTTCCTTTCCAGTCCCTCCCTCTGCTGCTCAAAACCCAGGAGCCCGTGGGAAATCTCTGTCCTCTACTAGCAGGTATGGTGTTGGGACAGTCCCTAGGGAGAGAACCCAAAGGTGAGGCTCCTGACCAAAATTGGCCCTCCACCCTGGCCCCAAACGCCCCTTCCCCTCCCTCCCCCTCCACCCCAATCCCATTCATGTCTTTGTCTGCTGGTCAGCCTGAAGGATCTATACCTGTGACAGTCCACGGGGGTGTCACCCCTAAGGCCCCATGTCCCCAACCCACCCAGACATCTAGAAGAAACTATTAGAATCTTCCCAGGGATGGGTTTGGGGGTGCTAGGGGCTCCATCCATAACAAACACCGCAAATATGGTCCAGAATCCTTTACACAATCAGGGAAAGGACGCTCAGGGCATAAGAAAGGGTGGTGTCTGACATTCCCTGGGGAAGGTGAGTGGCACCTGCTAGAGCCTCACCTCTGTCCCAATTGCCCATGTATGGACATGTCACTTTAAAGGGCTAGGCCCGGCACCTCTGTTGCCTCACTTCTAGACCTTGAACACAAAATGCATTCTAGCTATTTTTTTTCTTGAACTGGTGATTTTTTTTCTGGGGGGCGGAGGGGTAGACACCAGACATGTTGAATTCCTCACTTATCCCTCCCTTCTTCCTACCCCAGCTTATGTCCTTTAGCACTTTGGAGAGCACACTGACAGAGGTTCCCCACCCATGCAAACAACAATTATACATGTGCTCTCTCAGATTTTCTCACATAATTCTTCTAGTTGCCTAGGGTGCTGCAACTCAGTCGTCCCGGTTCTGTGTGGGCACAGGCCCTAGGAAACAGCAGGAGGAGGTCTGAGGGCTGCATCCCTGGTGGAGCCGCTCAACTGCCTTTTCAGGATCAGGTCCAGAACCACTCCTGTGGTCGCAAACTTTGGATAAAGGGCCAGAAAGAGTGGTGTGCAAATAGGGGATCATCTGCTCCATGAAGTTCACACCATCATTGCTGAGCAATGGGGATACCATGCTGGAAGGCTCGCTTTCTTTCTCTCTGAGAAAGGACCAGGGCAGGAGGGAGGCGTGAAGTGTGCAAACACCGAGGGGCACCAATGACCCCTTTGCCTACACCAAAGCGGGCTTGAAAAGTGTTCCTCAGTGACCCAATAGGAACACTTGCCCAGGCCGAGACCACGGTGGATAGGGGGTGGGAGTGGACCAGAAAGCTCCCCCACCAAATAGCGGCCATGGTTACCTTGGTCTCCCGGTGGGGAACAGGCCAGAAACGTGTCAGTGAGCACACCATATGTCTCCAGCAGCGGCCCAGGCGACCACCGCTGACTTCCAAGAGACCTGAGACCCTGGAAGTCTGGAAGCAGAACAGACTCCTCTCTCCAGCTACTCTGGACCAGCTGGTCTGTACAGGCAGCTGTTGCTGCTACTGGCGTCTGGTTACCTGGCAACCAGGATTCCGAGTTCCACCTGGAACAATGCTGAGGAAGCATGGTCACTTCCTGGAGTCACCTGCCCAAGCCTCCCCCTCATGGGCTCTCCGTGGGTGCTACCAGCCCTGCAGGCTCTGCAACAGTTCCAGAGAGAAATAATGGAGAAGTTGCCTCCTGTCACCACTAGAGGGCAAAGAGGCACATGAGAGGGTGCAAGGATGAAAATAACAGCAGCAGCAGAGAGGGATGGCTATCATCCCTCTTTAATCTTTATTATTGTTATTATCATTATTATTATTATTATTATCATCATCATCATCATCATCATCATCATCATCATCATCATCATTCATTTCTTTCTTCTTCCTAGTATACTGAAAAAAAAATTCACCTTCTTTCATTTACCCTACTGAACTAAAATGTTCTCAGCCTTTGAATATGAATGTTCTTTATCCTTTCTGGGGTGTTAGGTACCTCTTGCTTTCCTTTAGGTTTCATAGTGGAATTTATGTGATGTATACATTTCTATGCATGGTCTATGGGTTTGTTTATGGTGGATTACCCCACAAGACTGTAAGCTTATAGAGAAAGAGTAGTGTTACATCAATCATTTTTGTGTGTTCAGGACATAGCACAGTATTGGGTACCTAATTCACAGTAACTATCTGTGGAAGGACAATTAACCTTTTAAAAAGTAAATTCCTTTAACAAAGTCTTCATAATCTGATAGTAATACAGAATTCCCACCTAAAGGATGGGAGCATGTAGCATTTTATTTGTTAATGCCAGCCATTGTGTCATCTGTAAAAAAACTTCCTGGAGTCTTTTTATCTTGTTCTGTTACTGCTGTTACTAGGACAGCCTCCTCTATGCCTGTTGCCTTCTCTGTGTTCTCTTTAATTTATCCCATAACAAGTTACTTCCATTAAGCTTTAGTGAGGTTTGGCATCTGGCTTTATTATATCCAAAGATTTCTGTTTCTGCTTGTTTTGTACAGAAGGTAGGAATACAACTCAGAGGTATAACATTTGCTTCATATATAGGAGGTAAGGAAAGAGGAGGAAGGGGAGGAGAAAAAAAGGAACAGGAGAAGTGAAACATTGCTTTTCTTTATGCAGATGCACTGCCTTAAAAATAGGGTTTAACAGTCTTCTTGTCTCTGCATTCCAAATAAGGTAGAAATTCCAGATATAGCAACAGTGATACTTATTTGGTGTTAGTTAATCTGGTCCCTCTCTGACATTTACTCTGTACCTGCTTTATATGTAGTTGGTTTTATGTACATGTTCATTTTCTGGGATAATCTATATTTTTATTAGGTTTTATGAGAAGTCATATCCTCAGAAAGTGTCCTGAGCTTTGAATCCTACCATACTTATCCCTAGGAGACCATATCTGGAAAGCTGATTATGTCCTCTTTGTACATCATTTGATGTTATGACTTCAGGATGCATCTTGAACCTTGTTTTCAATAAAATGTTGTAAACATGCCTTAAGCTTAACAGGCATTTTGTGCCTCATGAAAAAAAAAAAATAATCATAAAATGTCCTGTCTGAAAAGAGCATCTGAGATCACTGTACAATGCATTCAGTAACTTTCATTTTAGTCACTACCATTATTAGTACTCTTTGTTGTTTTTCATTGCTTTTCTATAGATCCAAGCATGATGACCCTGGTGTAAGGGACTGTGCACACACTGTTAACTCAGAAAATAAAACCATACATTCAAAGAAATCAAAACCCCTAAATATTAATAAGAATTAAGTTTAGATTTAGGGCCCAAACATAATTCAGTTGAAATGTGAAGAAGACTATGAAAAACCATCATTCAGCAAGCTTTTAGAGTATATACATATGTGTGTGTGTGTTGGTGTGTGTGTGTATAAATATGATGAAAAGATGCACACATAAACACAATTTAAGAATTCTTGGGCACACAGACAAAAGATAGAACATCATTAAGCAGGATTTTTTTCCTTTCTGTTTTCTTGCCAGGAGATTTTGAACATGTTCCTTCCTTCCTCCCTTCCTCCCTTTCACTTTCTTCCTTGCTCAGTGTGAATTTACAAACATTGCACTTGAATGGATGCAATTCTGTGAAAGCATTGCCCAAAGGCCCTCTGTTGCCTCACTTCTAGACCTTGAACACAAAATGCATTCTAGCTATTTTTTTTTTCTTGAACTGGTGATTTTTTTCTGGGGGGCGGAGGGGTAGACACCAGACATGTTGAATTCCTCACTTATCCCTCCCTTCTTCCTACCCCAGCTTATGTCCTTTAGCACTTTGGAGAGCACACTGACAGAGGTTCCCCACCCATGCAAACAACAATTATACATGTGCTCTCTCAGATTTTCTCACATAATTCTTCTAGTTGCCAGACTGAGACCTTGTCTAAAAAAAGAATTGGCTTGGTTCTCAAGCAACAATCTCATAAGTGCAGCCAGGCTATTAAGTCATGTGCCAAGGTGCTCAGATGGGTATTCTTGGCACAGTGCCAGTACACTGGCACAGACCTAGGAGATCAGTGGAGCCAACACTTCTCTTTTGGATTCAGTCCACTTTCTAGTTGAAGTCTCCTATGGCTCAAAAAAGAAGTTTGAGGGATTAGGGATGTAGCTCAGTTGATAAGAGGTAGAGCAGAAGGATCAGAAATTCATGGTCATCTTATAACTGTTTAGTTTCAGGCCAGGCTGTGCTACAGGGGATCCTAACCAAATAATAATAATAGTAATAAACAGAATACATTTTGGCTAAGAGCATATTTGACGATTATTGTTCCAAGCCAGAGATAACCTCAGGTCATCAACTTTCCTCAGAGAGGAAGCAAGGAGACAACAAGGTTCAGCCCAACAGAATTTTCTGCACACATACCCCTCTCCAACCAAGCCCTCCCAGCCTACGATGTGGAAATATGTGCTCCCACTGAGACCAGTGGTGCCCCAGCTTGTAATGCTGAGTGCATGGGGCAGGCAAAGTCACCATGGGGCACAACTGTTTGGTCACTGGCCCACTGAGACCATCACAAGCAAACAAAACTACAAAAGAACAACACAAGAAAAAATGTACTGGGTACAATGCGTGCAAAGAGAATGGAAGAAGAATAAAATACCAAAACTCAGAACAGTGGCCTGTCTCTCAATGGTCCCTCTATCCTGTTTCTTGTTAGTGATGTCCTACCCTGAAATCAGGCTCCACCAAATTACACCAGAGTTTGAAACGGTAACCTGCATTCAGCCAGACCAGAGAATTGAGCAGCAACATATCTGTTGATCTCTACCAGAACAGAGGCCAAAGCACCAGGCAAACTCTGCCAGACCAGAGACCATGGCAGCAGCAAATCTCTGCAAGATCAGAGTCCAGAGCAGGGGACATGCTCTGCCAAACTGGAGGCCAGAGTAGTGGCTAAGCTCTGCCAGACCAGAAACCAGAGAACATTGGCAGTGGTGCCAAGCCTGGGGCTCCACATACTGTATCCATCCCTTGGCACCTCCTTGCCACTCACTGGAGCCTGTGGAGCATGGCTCAAGCCTCCCTGAAATGAAAGAATCAAGTCTAGGGGGATAGAAGGATTCTGCTCCATGTCCTCAGTCAGTCCCTCAGAGACAAAAAAAAAAATGGCAGTGAGAATCAAAACAGTTAAACAAGACACAGACAGCTAGATCCCATTGCTTGTGGAGCAGAAAAAATATACAGAGCCAGACAGCAGATTCCACCACTCCTGCAATGGAAAAATGAAAGTAGGATATCAGCGAATCTCTGATGCAGCAGCTACCTGCATTGTCTTTGTCCAAAGATCCAGAGATCACAGAAAACTGGGTACTTTACCACACTTTACAGATAGGGGCACATTCATCCTCTCTGAGGTCCAGAGATCACAAAAATCTCAGTGCTCAACTCCCTTTACAGATTTGTCCCTTTGAAGGGGGTCTGGGAAGTCTTCCAGGCCCCCTCAGGCCCTCAGCTGTCCAAAGCATCAGCTCTAACCTTTCTGACCACACAGATTACACATTTTGCCTGAGCCCTGAAAAAAAGAAATACAGAAACAAAGAGACAGAAACAGACAGATACTGACAGAGTGCTCACTTACTGGCTGTTGTTCACCTCCATGTGCCTAGGGCATGTGGGAGCCTTGGGGATCCAATATGTGAACCCATATGTTATGGCCAGCACTTAGGGTCACCAAAGATCAACAGGAGCTGGACCACATATGCAAGAGCAGAGTTTTATTTGGTCTTAAGCTGGGTCTCTCCATCATTACCAACACAGTGGATCAGAGAGGAGAGCCTGAGCAGCTGCATGGCAGGGTTTTGATTGGGGTTTCAGGAAGGACCAGGAAGTTCCAGTTTAACAGTTACAAGATTGGGTGACATTCAGCAAAGGCAAGCTTTTTACAAAGTGATTGGCTAGCTAACATAACTAACATTGAGCAAGATATCTCTAGGCCTCAGGAATGTTAGGTATTTTCTGTGTCATTGAATATTCTACTACAAGGTCAGTGGGCTGCTCAGCACAAATGCCCTACTTTGAGATAAAGATACCTTCCCATCCTTGTGGTTATCCTCAGGGTATTCCTTGGGTAGGGAATCTTATGGCCTTGTTTTTGGAATTGGTGACCCATGGCCTAGTTCCTGCTGATCTTATGGTAGAATCACTATTCTTGTGACCTTTAGGGAACCTTTTTTAGGCCCAGTTCCTGGTGACCTTTGGTGGTGTCAGGTAGGTTCTCTCAGTTCTAAAAGATCCATTTGAATTTTTGGGGGTTTGTAAATGGTGTGTCCTGTGTCAGAGAGCACCCAATATTAAGCTGTGATATAGAATAGTAGAATTGATGATGTAAAGGATTTACTATTATTGAGAAATGAATGGTACCAGTTAGAATTTAGCTGAGGGAAGACTGTCTGTAAAACACTCCACAGATAAGTTATATGCTAACCAGGCCTGTAGGATCCCGGGAGATTATGGATCCCAGGATTATCTAGAACATGTTTGTTTGTTTTTTTTCACCAGGATTTTATCTAGAAGGCAGAGTGAGGTGGGTGTACAGTTTAGGTCAGATAACTTGATCCAGTGAATCTTGAATTTTGACTGTCCTATACCCATATGTACAATTTTCATTGACACAGTTCTGTCAGTTCAAATTTGAGACACAGGTTATGGGCTAAATCTGTGTCTGTAAGGTTACAGGTCTCGGCAGCTAATCTTGTACACAGGGACAGCATCAAACAGTATCATTTAATGGCTTTCCCTCTACAAGAGAATGGCCTGTGTTTTTCAAAGTCAGTATGCCTATGTTTTTTTTTTTTTTTTTTTCAACTAAGAGGTTAAGAGCACTGGCTGCTCTTTCAGAGGTCACAAGTTCAGTTCCAAGCAACCACATGGTGGCTCACAACCATGTATAATAAGATCTGGTGCTCTCTTCTGGTGTGCAAGTGTACATGCATGCAGAACACTGTATACATACTAAATAAAGAAATCTTTTAAAAAGTGAGTTATTGGGGTTGGGGATTTAGCTCAGTGGTAGAGTGCTTGCCTAGCAAGCACAAGTCCCTGGGTTCGGTCCTCAGCTGGGGAAAAAAAAAAGCCAGTTATTGGTATTGTTAAATTTTATTTTGCTAGTGCATCATTGCTCTAGTCTCTTATTAGTTAATATTCTCTGATAATCCCCAGTCATTAAGAATTTCATTCATTTTTTCTCTACTGCTTTTCTATTTGTTTTTCTTTAAAGCAATGTCTCCTGTAGATCAGCCTTCCACATGTTATGTAGTTTACACTTTATTTGAACACTGAATCCAACCTGTACTGCCAGTGCCTAGAACATAGTCCTGCAACTCTTTTCAGGTGGGTCCTGGCTGGTCAGTGTGAAGTAAAAGAGACCAGTGAAAGAGTGTCCACTCATATTCCTGTTTTTGTTTGTTTGTTTTTGAGGTGGGTAATTGCAAATAAAGAGGGACCTGTGTAAGAATTGAGTTCACTGACCTACTTTGAAGCTGGTGTAGTTACAACACAAAAAGGGAGGGGAAGGAGGGAAGATGGCAATGAGTCAGGTAATCAATTTTAGACAGTCAGTAAAAGTGAAAACTGGACATTTCGGAGGATTCACAGACAACAAAATCAACTATATGGATTAGGAGCTGAGCTTTTTTCTGGAAAGCAAATTTCTATAGTTGAACCAGTTAAAACAGCACAGAAGTTCTGGAGAAAGTGGTGTGGTAGTGCCTAACAGGTATGTTTTCCCCCTGTTTGAAAAAGCACAACCTAAGAGAAAAGGTGTGAGTAATAATTGATATTTCCTAACACATACCTGAAGTCCCTGAAGAATATTGGACCATAAGGCCATTTTAAACTTTTAAAAATTATTTTTGAGATTATAATGAAATAGTTTCAACCTCCTAATTTCTCTCTACTCTTATGTCTCAAAAGCTGGGATGAATGGTTGAGGTGCCTACTTAAAAAATCAAAGCAGATGTGACTGTCAGGTCCTCCCAGCACCTCTCAGTCCTTACCTGTTACAAGGTATGAGTATCATACCCAGATCTCTAACCCTGAAGTTGAGCTGCCCTCCTCCCAGCTGTCCTTCCTTATGTATTCCAACTGTGTTGGTTACCTGGTCTTTTTCATTTATCATTTACTCTCCTTTATTTTGGTCTGGTTCTCCACTCACCTTTCTCCTCTCTTCACACATTGCTCAGGGTAATGTCAACCCTAGACTGTCCCAGAAGTTCCTGTGTCTGACTATGTTCTCTCTTCTAGCTATAATAAACTTTCTACTCCAACATACCTAGCAATAGCCAAATTCTTTTTCTTTTCTTTTTCATTTTCGTTGAGCTCTCAATAACTACTCCTTGCTTTCAAGTTAATGGCTACTTATTTCTTTAATAGCTGTTACTGTTTGGCTTTGACTGAAATTTGGCTGAAGGACTTCTGATCTATGAGGTAGAGATGACTGCAATGCACACTGAGTGTGTAATGGAATGTGCAACATAAATGACCTGTATCTTGAAAGATGAACAGATGCCCTGGGAGAGTGGAAGATTGTATTTTAAAAAGTTTCCAAGATGAGGGTGTTGCAGGATATTTGATTCCAGTATGATCCCTTAGAATGTGAACTGTAAAATGCTATGCTTTGTTTGGTCTGGTTGAGCCCTAACACAAACCTTAATTCCAAGAACTTTCTGTTTATCGTAAACAAGTGATTATTGTGTAGTTCTGTCAGCCCTAGAATATACCTTTAATACAAAAGCTCTCTGTGCACAGTATTTAATAATGTTAACCCTAGGTCAAGAGGCAAAGCAATAAACCAGCTGACAGGGATTAAAGAGTAAGTGGAACTTTCAGCTGAAATGTATTTAAGACAGAGTGTAAAAGTGGAAGGAGTTTTAGATTGCTAGCTTTTGAGCTTTTTGAGCTTTGAGCTAGAAAGCCTTTGGCCTTGGGTTCTTTTGGCTTATCCCCCCTGAGCTGTCATCTGAACTGGTGAGCTTTTGGAGCTTTTCCTTCTTAGAGATGAGGTGAGTAGCAGGGTCAGATGGGTGCTTTCTCTGCCTCTCTGAACTAGCAGGTTTTCTCCCCAGTATCTGGCTCCTGGGTCTGTATTGGTAAAATCGACCAATTGGGATTTTCATTATTTTATAACAACACTAGGGTTTTGTGTGCCCATAGGGGTTAGGGAAAAGCCTCTAATATCTGCATCATTTGATCTTTGATCTTTGATCCACTGGTAGAGGAGCTACTACTGTTCTGAGACTCAGCTGTATTGTTCAAGCTAATTGAAGACTCTGGGTAGGCTTAGGAGTCAGGAGCACCAGCAAGAGGTAGCTTACTAGGTTGTTCATGGATTTTCCTTTGATGTAGCTGTAGGAAGCTATGAGTGAGTCGCCATGCCATACCATGGTGAGTGTGGGGCCATTGTTCCCAGGCCAGGCAGAGCAGATCTATTGAGCTATCACAGCCTGATCTGCTTTGACTGAGATGGTCTGTGGTTCAGACTGTGGTTCTGTTGTTCTCCATGTGGTTACCTGGGCAGAGAATCTTGGACTCTGACCCTTCCTAAGTATTGATTGTAGAGGGAGGAGGGGACCATGCAGCCTGGGAAGTAGAAAGCTGTGGTGCTTATAATATCACTATTTAGTGTGAACACACAGGCATTGCTTTTGGTGTGCAGTAGATAGATTGGAAAAATGAAGATCTCATTTCTAGAAATGATGAATGTTGTATTCCACACATGGTTTTGTGTAACAAATTGTACAAATAGTTTTGATACTGGAAGAAAAGAGCTCGTGGTGATCATCCTTCAGCAATACTTGGTTATTTTATTTTTATTTTTATTTTTATTTTTATTTTTATTTTATTTTTTTTTATTTTTACCACATCAGGCACAATAGCATGCTTTAGAGAAATTCAATTCCAGGGTGCAAAATGAATTTCTAAGATGCAGGTGTGCCTGGTTTTAGGAAGTGGATAGGGCAGATTCCACATCTTGTGACATAATCCATGCATCAGGAAACATTAAATTATTCTCCAACATTGTTTTGGGTGTGAGTGTTGGCAAGGGCTGGGATGTGCCTGAACCCACAAGGGGACATGAGGGACTGCAAGCCATAGATTATCTTTATGATCACCTCCATTTTCCACTTCCAGAACAAAAGGACTCTCTGGAAAGGAGGTTAGTAGTAGATGGAGGGTCAGAAATATAAGAGTTTAGGTGTCACTGTGAGTTAGTCTTGTGTGAGTTGTGAGTTTTGAAATCTGCACATTTTTTTATTTGGTTTATATTAAATAAACAATCAAAGGTTTTTTCTGGTCCACTGCATTTTTTTCAATGTTAGAGTTTCCTTAGGTCTTTTCACTTTAAATAAACTTAGTTAACCTCATATTTTAGGCTTATGTTTTTGCCTTTTTCTCTCACTCCTTATTCTTTCACAAACACTGTACACATTCTTGATTATTGAAGTTTGTGGTAAGTACAGAAGTCACATCATGCCAGAAGATTATGAAATTCATGACAATAGAATCATCCCTTATTTTTCTGTTTTCTTCTGTTTCTTACCAGGTGGCTTTTCTGATAAGAGATTGAGATTTTGGATTGTTCTTTAGCAATCACATAAAGACAATTTGCAGTTATGTCTGTAGAAGACAGAAGAGATAACGTGAAGGTGAGTGATACCAGTTGGACAGTTTACTCCCTTTTGACATTTTCTTTTGGTGATGTGCCATTTTTTCAGAAGTTTCATGTGTCCAGTGGTCTCCATATTTTTAGTTGGATGATTTTATTCTCCTGAAAAGATTAAATCAAAACCCTGCCCCATTCCTAATTCTGGTTTGAGGGTTGTAGCTTTTTAGGCATGTTATCTTTTATAGGGCAAAATGTTTTTTTGGAAATAGAAAAAGTATAATATCTCAATTAAAGTTTAAAAAAATCTTTGAAAGTTTAAAAATATACCTTAAATTGTATTTATTTCTAGATAATAAATTGCATTCACTTTTATTTTCAGCCTGCCTTTTACAAGCAGCTTTTAAATAAAATCAATGTAAATCCTATGTGCCTGTCTCTGCCTCCCAGGTGGTATGTGAAAAGTCACGTGCTTCCCAAAATCTGGAATTAAGGCTATGAACCACCAACACCCTGTCATTGTAACACCTGAATTTAGAAAACAACTAATTAATTAGAGAACTGCTTGTCTCTTGCTGGGATTAAAGGCACTGTCTATCACCACACTGCTCAAATATGTTATATTCACTCCAAATTATTCCAACTCAAACAAGTTTATACCTTTGAATTTACTTAAAACATTTTAAACCTCTTAACTATTTTTAATATGAAACAACAAAAGTATCCTTTTTTATTTAAGAAGAAAACACTAGTCTTCATAATTTTTTTTTTTTTGGACTCAATGACCACGCTGTCTGATGAACAGTTACCTCTGCTTATTCGGGAGGTATCTACTATTCAAATCTAATCATTATCAATTTTGATAGGATCCACCATTTTTTTCCTGTGGAAACATTCGGTTTTACCAGTGAAGACACAGTTCAGTAGTTTCTCACTGTCTACTCCTTTTAGTTATTTTTACTTCTTTTTGTTCTAGAGTATTTAGGCGTGCTGTTAAGTTGCTACTAAGAGATCTTTCTGATTATTTTTTTCTGAATGTGCTCAGTGGTATGAACTGTCTTCTGGTCAACACTTCCATTGTGTACTATGACTTTTGATATGTTGTGTATTCAATTCATTGACTTCTAGGAAGTCTTTAATTTCTTTCTTTATTTCAGTTTGGATCCAGTTTTTATTCAATGGAGTGTTGTTCAATTTCAATGAGTTTGTAAGCTTTCTATTGATTTTGTTATTGGTGATATGATGCTTTAAACCTTAGTGGTCTGATAGGATGCGGGAGGTTATTGCAAGTTTCTTATATCTTTTGAGACTTCCACTGTTCAAGTATATCATCAATTTTGGAGAACAATATATGTGTTGCTGAGAAGAGGGAACAATCTTTTTGCTTGGGTGGATGTTTTGTAAACATCATTTGGGTAGTGCTTTGATGTTAGATAGCTGGAGCATTTATCTGTTCAGTTTGGTCAGGAGGACCTGTCCATTGGTGAGAGTGATATATTGAAGTCTTCCCCTATCAGTTTATGAGGGCCATGATGTGATGCAATCTGCAGAAGGGTTTCTTTTATAACTTTGGTTCTCTTATGTTTGGAGCATAAATGTTAAGTATTGAAATGTTATATTGCTGGATTTTTTTTTAAATATGTCAATCC
Source organism: Meriones psammophilus (assembly GCA_036365155.1). Lineage (NCBI taxonomy): Eukaryota > Metazoa > Chordata > Mammalia > Rodentia > Muridae > Meriones > Meriones psammophilus. Next base: position 140,109 of record JAEOAE010001732.1, read on the forward strand.
TTTTCCGTCTTTTGATTAATTATTTTTTGAAGTCTGTTTCGTTAGATATTACAATTGTTATATGAGCTTGATACTCTAATTCATTTATTTGGAATATCTTTTCCAAACCTTTACCATGAGATAATGTCTATCTTGATGTGAAGCTGTGTTTCATGTATATAGAAAAAGGGTGGATTCTGTTTTATCATCTGTTTTGTGAGCCTGTGTCTTTTTATTGGTGAATTTGGGTCAATGGTATTAAGAGATATCATTGAACAGTGATTGTTATTTTTGTGGTGGTGGTGGTTTTAGCACCTTGAGTGGGGCTGTATTTATAGATACATATTATTTAAAATTGACCTTTTTATGGAACATCTTATTTTCCCCATTTGGTGATTGAAAGTTTCTGGGCATAGTTAGTAATTTGTATTGGCTTCTGCAGTTTTTTAGAGTCAGAAGCACTCTGTCTAAGCCATTCAACTTCTAGCATTTTTACTCAGAATACAGGGTTAATTCCAATAGATCTGCCTTTTTTGTTTTTTGGTTGGTTTTTGTTTGTTTTGGTTTGTCGGATTGGTTGGTTAGTTTGGTTTGTTTGTTTGTTTGTTTGTTTGCAGTTGCAGCTTTTCATATTCTTTCTTTGTTCTGTATACTTAGAGTTTTGATTATTCTCTGTTAGGAGGACTTTCTTTTCTGGTCCACTGTCTTTGGTATTTTGTATGCTTCTTGTGCCTTGATAGACATCTTCCTCTTTAGGTTAAGAAATTTTTCTTGTATGATTTTGTTGAAAATATCTTCTGGACCTTTGATCTCATCCTTCTTCTTCTAATCTGATTATCAGCATGTTGTGTTGTCATAATATCCCAGAGTTCCTGGATGTTTCCTGAATATTTGTATGTAGACCAGGCTGGTTTTGAACATACAGCTCTAACTCCAGTTGAGTGTTGGGCTTAAATCTAGGCCAACATGCCTGGCATCAACATCACCATCATTGGCTGCTGATCATGGAATATAGAGTTTTAGGTATTTATTTTCTTTTCTTTTGTATATGTAAGCATAGGTTATTGTGTTGATCTTCATCAACATCTTGCATTTGAAATTTGGCAGGGAGTATATTTAATTTCTGAGGATGCCATTTATTCATGACACTAACACTATCTGAGCTTTCCAAGTCATTGAATTATAGGTGTGTGACGCTCTTCTTACCTGTTGTATTTTTTTTTAAATTTTGTTTGTTTTATTCACATTCAATTTATTTTTTAATTTAAATTTGTTATTATTATTTATTCTCTGACATGAACTTGAGTCTTTGATCACCTCCTCCTGGGTGTTGCAGCCTTGCAAGGCCACAGAGGAAGATGATGCAGCCATCCTTGATGAGACCTGATAAGCTAGAAGGGAAGGAGTTCCTCCTCAATTAGGAGACTAGAGAAAGGGCATAGGGGCAGAAGAAGAAGGGTGGGTGGGACTGGGAGGAGATGAGAGAGGGGGCTATGGCAAGGATACAAAGTGAACACATTGTAATAAATAAATTAATTAAATTAAAAAATAATTTATCCACTTAACATCCCAATTGTAATCTTCTCCCTTGACTCTTCCTTGTCTCACCCTCCATTCTTCTTTCCCCTTATCCCATTTCCTATATCTCAGATACAGGGAGCCCTCCTCTCCTGCAATGTGAACCCAGCCTGTAAAGTCTCAGTAGCAATGCCTGCATCCTCTTCCTCTGTGGCATAGCAATGCCACCTCCACCAAGGGGAAATGATCAAATAGCAGACAACAGAGTCTATGTCAGAGCAGGCACCTTCTCTCCTTACTATGGATCCCACCTGGAGACTGAGATGCCTATCAGCTACATCTAAGCAGTGGTCTGGGTCCTCTTCATGAATGGTCTTTGGGGGTGCATCAATCTCTCCAAGTCCCCAATGGGCCAAGATTTGTTGTCCTTGTTGGTCTTCTTATGGAGGTCCTGCCAGTTCTGGGTCTTTCTACTTTCTATCCCCCTACTCTTTCCTATGATTCCCTGTGCTCTACCCAAAGTTCACCTGTGAGTCTTAGCATCTGCTTCGAACCCCTGCTGGGTAGAGTCTTTCGGACAATATGTATGTTAGGCTCTCATCCTACGCCCTCTCCTCAGTCACTTCTGGTGTTGATTCTATTTGCCCTTTTGAATAAGAATTGACCATCCTCCATAGGGTCCTCCTTTTTATTTAGCTCCTTTAGGTCTGCAGATTGTAGTATGTTTATCCTATATTATGGCCATTATCCACTTACAAATGAGTATATACTGTGCATGTCTTTCTGGTTTTGGAATAACTCACTTAGGATGATCATTTCTAATTCCATCACTTGCCTGAAAATTTCATGGTTTCCTTTTTTCTTTTGTAAATACCCGAGTAGCATTGCACTGTGTAAATGTACCACAATTTCTGTAAAACAATGGTTCGTTTGAGAGACATGTAGTTTGTTTCCCTATTCTGGCTATTATGCATATAGGTGCTATGAACACAGTTAATCAAATATCTTTGTTGAATGGTAGAGCATCTCTTTGATATATGCCCAGGAATGGTATAGCAGGGTCTTGAAGTAACACTATTTCAAATTGTCTGAGAAAGCATCAGATTGATTTCTAAAGTGGTTGTATAAGTTTGCACACCCACCAGCAATGGAGGAGTGTTCCTCTTTCTCCACATTCTCACTAGCTTGCTATTAAATTCAGGTTTTGACCTTAGCCATGATAGGTTTAAGATGGAATGTCATTTGCATTTCCATGATAACTACAGATATTGAGCATTTAATGTCCACCATTTGATATTCCTCTGTGGAGAAATCTCTGTATAGTTCTGTACTCCAGTTTTAAATTGGATTTTTTGGATTATTGGAGTTTAATTTCTTCAGCACTTTATATATATTGTTTATTAGCTCTTTCAGTTGTATGTGGGGTTGGTGAAGATCTTTTGCCAGGCTGTAGGTGGTCATTTTATTCTATTGACAGAGTTCTTTGCTCCATAGAAGCTTTTTGTTTCATGAGATTCTATTCATTAATTCTTGATCTCAGAGCCAGTGTTCTTGGTGTTCTGTTGAGGAATTTATCATCTATACCAATGAGATCAAGGCTCTTCCCCACTTTTTCTTCTAACAGATTTACTGTATCTGGTTTTATGTTGAGGTTTTTGAACAACTTGGACTGCAGTTTAGTGCAGGGTGATAAATATGGACCTATTTTCATTTTTCCACATGTAAACTTCAGGTTAGACCAGCACTGTTTGTTGAAGGTGCTGTCCTTTTTCCATTGCATGGTTTTGGCTTCTTTGTCAAAAATCAAGTGTCCATAGGTGTGTGGGTTTATTTATGGGTCTTCACTTCAATTCCATTGATCCACTGCTTGTTTTTATTATAGTACCATGCAATTTTTATTACTATTGATTTACAATAGAGCTTGAGATGAAGAATGGTGATACCTACTGAAGATCTCCTATTGTACAGGATTGTTTTAGCTATTCTGGCTTTTTTTATTTTTCCATATGAAGCTGAGAATTGTTCTTTCAAGTTCTTTAATGAATTGTGTTGATATATTGATGGGAATATCATTGAATCTGTAGATTGTTTTTGTTACAATGGCAATTTTTATTATGTTGATCCTACTGATCCATGAGCATGAGAGATATTTCTATTTTATGGTATCTTTTACAATTTTTTTCTTCAGAGGCTTGAAGTTTTTGTTTTTGTTTTGTTTTGTTTTTTTTTTTTTTTTTTTTTTTTTGTTGTTGTTGATATAGGTTTTTTTTTTACTGGCTTGGTGAGGATAACACCAAAATACATTTTTTTTGTTTGTCTGTTTGTTTGTTGTTAACTGGCTATTGTGAAGGGTGTTATTTTCCTAATTTTTTTCAGTCCATTTGTCTTTTGCATACAGGAGTGTATTTTTTTGAGTTTTTTTTTTTTTGTTTCTTTGTTTTGTTAACTTTATATCCAGCCACTTTGCTGAAGTGTTTTTCAACTGTAAGAGTTCCCTACAGTAGAAATTTGGGGTCATTTTTATATATTGTCATATCATCTGTGAATAGAGATACTTTGACTTCTTCCTTATCAATTTGTATCCCCTTAATCTCCTTTAGTTGTCTTATTGCCCTAGATAGGACTTCGAGTACTCTATTGAGGAGATTTGGAGAGAGTGTGTAGCCTTGTCTTGTCCCCAAGTCCAGTGGAATTGACTTAACAATCTTTTCATTTAGTTTGATGTTAGCTATATACTATTCTGTATATTTTCTGTATACTATCTTTACTATTTTTAGATATGTGCCTTTGTCCCTGGTCTCTCAACGACTTTAAACAAGAATAACTGTTGGATATTGTCAAATGCTTTTACAGCATCTAAGAAAATGGCTTTTTTTTCAATTTGTTTATACAGTGGATTACATTGATGCATTCCATATACTTAACCACCCTTGCATGCCTGGGATGTTGGCTACAGGCTTGCTGTATATTGCTTTTACTATGTTTAGGTATGTGCCTTGTATCCCTGATCTCTCCAATAGTTTAAACATGAATGGATGCTGGATTTTTTCAAATGCTTTTTCAGCATCTAAGGAGATTATCAAGTGTTTTTTTTTTTCTTTCAATTTTTTAATATTGTGGATCACATTGATGGATTTTTGTATAGTGAACCACCCCTGCATACCTGTCATGAAGCCTACATAGTCATAATGGATGATATATTTGATGTGTTCTTGTATTGGGTTTGCAAAGTATTTTGTTGAGAATTTTTACATCATTGTTCATAAAAGAGATTGGTCTGAAGTTCTCTTTATTTTTGGGGATCTTTGAGGATTTATCAAGGTGACTGTGGTCTCACCAAAGGAATTTGGTCATGTTGCATCCATTTCTATTTTGTGAAATAATTTGGAGAATATCAGTATTCGCTCTTCTTTGAAGGTCTTGTAGAATTCTGCTCTGAAATCATCTGGCCCTTGGATTTTTTTGGTTGGGAGTATTTTGATGGCTGCCTCTATTGCCTTAGGCACTATAAAACTATTTAGTATCTTTACCTGATGTTGTGGAATTTAAAGAGATTTGTATATTTCATTTAGATTTTCAAATTTGGGGGCATATAGGCTTTTGACATAAAAGTTAATGGTTCTTTGGATTTTCTCAGTGTCTATTATATCTTTTTCTTTCAGACTTTGTTGATTTGGATAGTGTCTTTCTGCCATTTACTTAGTTTGGCTAAGAATTTGTCTGTGTTGTTTTTTTTTTTTTTTTTATTTTCTCAAAGAACTAGCTCTTGGTTTTGTTGATTCTTTGAATTATTTTCTTTGTTTCTAATTTATTGATATCAGCCCTGAGTTTGGTTTTTCCTAGTGGTCTACTCTTGCTGGGTGTGTATGCTTCTTTTTTCTTAGGTCTTTCAGGTATGCTATTAAGTTACTTGTATGGGGTGTCTCCAATAGCTTATGACGGCCTTTGTTGCTATTCAAACTCCTCTTAGGACGGCTTTCATTGTATCCCATATGAAGTTGAGAAATCTTCTATCAAGGTCTGTAAAGTATTCTGTTGGTATTTTGATGGAAATTGGATTGAGTCTGTAAATTGCTTTTGGTAAGATGTCCATTTTTACTATGTTAACCCTGCCAAGCCATGAGTATCGGAGATAGTTCCATGTTCTGATATCTTCTTCTAATTCTTTCTTCAGAGACTTGAAGTTTTTTTCATGCAAGTCTTTGACTTGCTTGGATATGGTCACACCAAGGTACTTTATGTCCTTTGTGGCTATTTTGAAGGGTGTTGTTTCCCTAATTTCTTTCTCAGCCCTTTTATCTTTTTTTTTTTTTTTTTTTTAATGCAGTTTATTCAGGAACCTTGAACAATCCTCGACCCAGGGGAAAGCCAGCCCACAGCTTAAATAGCCTCTGGGTAGCCAAACCCAGGCGTGCCACGTGGGCAATGCAGATAGGTCCACATACATGGAAACAAGCCAGATCCTCAGCCTTAGCCAATGTGGAATTGTTCGTGACAGAGAGCACTCACCATCGGGAAGGTGGAAGGCGAAAACCAGCTCCATCTTTAAGGCATAGCATTCCGCAGCTCTCTACAGTTCCCTTTTTGTTTTGGACGCATCAGGCAAGAGTAGAGGTCTGATCTCTGATATTAGAAATAAATTGGGACTTTGTACTGATGTTCATTTAGGTGTCATCCACCCAAAGAGCATCAGACCCGTCCGATACCTTTTTCTCAGAGGCGGGACCTGGGGCATCAACCCGCATGCAATCAGACATGCTCTTCTCTGGGTCGAAAGCGGCCGACCCTGAGTGCAGTGCTTAGCCTCGCATCCTGAGCGTAACATTTTAGCTTTTTATGGTATCCAACCATGCTTGGGGAGAATGTCCTGCTTCAATGGCTGTAAAGGCCTGAATGATCATGGCTGCATCACACTGTTGTGAGACTCTAATCTTGCATATATACCACAGGCAAACCAAGGTGACCAACACCAGAAGGCCTGCTAACGCTCCCATGCCCGCCCATTCCTTCAGATGATTCATGGCTGCAGCAATCCATGATGATAATCCTGTGGCTAGTCCTGCGTCCACTCTGGTAGAATTTACCATGACAATGGCCACTCTCAGCTGGTCCATCGTAGTATCGAATTCTCCAGTCCAATTACCTAAAATATAGCTTGACAATTGTTTAGACAGAATTGCAGCACAGGAAAAATTATGCTAGTAACAAAAAGTCCAGCATACTTTCATTGACAGCCAAGTTGAGCGATTTGCCATACGGTATCAGTTTGCTCCTGCACGAGGTCAAACCTCTGATTGAACACCATCAAACCTCCTTTTACTTGAGCATTAATTCCTTTTTGTACATCTAAGGCATGAGCTACATTGGCTAAAAGGTTATTCAGGGTCTGAGCAGTCTGCCCAGTATGACTCATGGCTAATGCCATGGTGCTAGCTCCAACAGCCGCCAATGAGATGGCACTAAAAATGGCAGCTGTAATTCCAAAATCCCTTTTCTGTCTGAAGAGAGTCATAGCGTGAGGGCATCAACGGGCACAGGCACCCAGCGAGGCATGTGAGTAACCAGCTAGTAAATTTACTAGTATTACAGCATTGGGCAAAAAAAGCAAGTATCATTACCATAATTACTTGGCTCTATCTGGCTAATAATGAATAAAAATGGGGGATGTAAACAAACAGGTGTGAGCTTATAGGAAATATTATGAGAAGCCTTAACCCCCTCGTTGGAACATCCTGAATCAGTTCTAGAACTAGCAGTGGTGGTGTCCGAGGTCTGAGTAGGTTCAGGAGACAATTGCCCCCAGGGGCGAGACGTGCTCCATGTAAATTGACTAACTCCATGTTTTCCTCCACTTTTGAAAGTCATTTAAGGCTCTTAAAATATTATCTTTTCCCCTTTTTTTAAAAATTTTTCATCAATTACACTTTATTCATTCTGCATCCCCCCATAAGCCCCTCCCTCCTCCCTCCCAATGACACCCTCCCTCCTCCCTATGCATGCATGCCACTCCCCAAGTCCACTGATAGGGGAGGTTCTCCTCTCCTTTCTGATCTTAGTCCATCAGTTCACGTCAAAAGTGGCTGCATTGTCCTCTACTATGGCCTGGTAAGGTTGCTCCCCCTCAGAAGGAGGTGACTAAAGAGCAGGCCAGTCATGTCATAGGCAGCCCCTCTTCTCATTACTATGTAACCCAACTGGGCTCTGAACTGCCCTGGGCTACATCTGTGCAGGGGTTCTGGGTTATCTCTATGAATAGTCCTTGGTTGGAGTATGAGTCTCTGGGAAGTTCCCTGTGTTCAAATTTTCTTGTTTTGTTGCTCTCTTTGTGGAGACCCTGTCCTCTCCAGCTCTTACTCTTTCCCAGTTCTTACATAAAATTCCATTCACTCTGCCCAACAGTTGCCCATAAGGCTTAGCTTCTGCTTTGATAGTCTGTAGAACAGAAGCTTTCAGAGACCCTCTGTGGTAGGTTCCTAGGTTGTTTCCTGTTTTCTTCTTCTTCTGATGTCCATCCTCTTTGCCTTTCCAGATGGGGGATTAGACATTTTAGTTAGGGTCCTCTCTCTTGCTTAGTTTCTTTAGATGCACAGGTTTTAGTGGGTTTGTCCTATGTTGTATGTCTATATGAGTGAGTATATACCATGTGTGTCTTTTTGCTTCTGGGACAGCTCAGTCAGGATGATCCTTTCCAGATCCCACCATTTACCTGCAAATTTCATGATTTCCTTATTTTTCATTGCTGAGTAATATTCCATTGTGTAGATGTACCACAGTTTCTGCATCCATTCTTCAGTTGAGGGGCATCTGGGATGTTTCCAGCTTCTGGCTATTACAAATAAAGCTGCTACAAACATGGTTGAGCAAAAATGTCCTTTTTCTGTACTTGATCCTCTTTTGGGTATATGCCTAGGAGTGGTATGGCTGGATCTTGAGGAAGCACTATTCCTAATTGTCTGAGAAAGTGCCAGATTGATTTCCAGAGTGGTTGTACAAGATTACAATCCCACCAGCAGTGGAGAAGGGTTCCCCTTTCTCCACAACCTCTCCAGCATGTGTTGTCACTTGAGTTTTTGATCTTGGCCATTCTCATGGGTGTAAGGTGAAATCTCAGGGTTGTTTTGATTTGCATTTCCCTAATGGCTAGTGAGGTTGAGCATTTCTTTAAGTGCTTCTCTGCCATTCGGTATTCCTCTACAGAGAATTCTCTGTTTAGCTCTGTTCCCCATTTTTTAAGTGGATTACTTGGTTTGCTGCTTTTCAGCTTCTTTAGTTCTTTATAAATACTGGATATGAGTCCTCTGTCAGATAAAGGGTTGGTTAAGATTCTTTCCCAATCTGTAGGAGGTCGCTTTGTTTTGATGACGGTGTCCTTTGCTTTGCAGAAGCTTTTCAGTTTCATGAGGTCCCATTTATTGATTGTTGTTCTTAGAGCCTGTGCTGTTGGAGTTCTGTTCAGGAAGTTTTCCCCTGTACCAATGAGTTCTAGGGTATTCCCCACTTTTTTTCTGCCGATTTAATGTGTCTGGTTTTATGTTGAGGTCTTTGATCCACTTAGACTTCAGTTTTGTGCAGGGTGATAAGTATGGATCTATTTTCATTTTTCTACATGTAGACATCCAGTTGGACCAGCACCATTTGTTGAAGATGCTATCTTTTTTCCATTGTATGATTTTGGCGTCTTTGTCAAATATCAGGTGTCCATAAGTGTGTGTGGGTTTATTTCTGGGTCCTCTGTTCGGTTCCATTGATCCACCATTCTGTTTCTATGCCAGTACCTTGCAGTTTTTAAAACTGTTGCTCTATAGTACAACTTGAGATCAGGGATGGAGATACTCCAGAAGATCTTTTATTGTAGAGGATTGTTTTAGCAATTCTGGGTTTCTTGTTATTCCATATGAAGTTGAGAATTTTTCTTTCCAAGTCTGTAAAGAATTGTGTTGGTAATTTGATGGGCATTGCATTGAATCTGTAGATTGCTTTTGGTAAGATGGCCATTTTTACTATGTTAATCCTACCAAACCATGAGCATGGGAGATCTTTCCATCTTCTCATATCTTCTTCTAGTTCTTTCTTCAGAGATTTGAAATTTTTTCATACAAGTCTTTGACTTCCTTGGTTAGGGTTACTCCGAGGTACCTTATGACATTTGTGGCTATTGTGAAGGGTGTTGTTTCCCAATTTCTTTCTCAGCCCTTTTGTTTTTGTATACAGGAGAGCTACTGATTTTTTTGAGTTAATTTTGTATCAGGCCACTTTGCTGAAGGTGTTTATCAGCTGTAGGAGTTCCCTGGTAGAGTTTTTGGGGTCACTCACGTATACTATCATATCATCTGCAAATAGTGATAATTTGACTTCTTCCTTTCCAATTTGTATCCCCTTGATCTCCTTCAACTGTCTTATTGCTCTAGCAAGGACTTCCAGAACTATGTTGAAGAGATATGGAGAGAGTGGGCAGCCTTGTCTTGTCCCTGATTTCAGTGGGATTGCTTTAAAATTCTCTCCGTTCAGTTTGATGTTGGCTATAGGTTTGCTGTATATCGCCTTTACTATGTTTAGATATGTGCCTTGTATCCCTGATCTTTTTCAGCATCTAGGGAGGTTATCATGTGTTTTTTTTCTTTCAATTTGTTAATATGGTGGATCACATTGATGGATTTCCATATATTGAACCATCCCTTCATACCTGGGATGTAGCCTACTTGGTCATGGTGGATGATATCTTTGATGTGTTTTTGTATTCGGTTTGTGAGTATTTTGTTGGAGTATTTTGCATCAATGTTCATAAGGGAGATTGGCCTGAAATTCTCTTTCTTTGTTGAGTCTTTGTGAGGTTTAGGTACCAAGGTGACTGTGGCTTCATAGAATGAGTTTGGCAATGCTCCTTCTGTTTCTATTTTGTGGAATAGTTTGAAGAGAGTTGGTGTTAGCTTCTTTTGAATGTTTGGTAGAATTCTGCGCTGAAACCATCAGGTCCTGGGCTTTTTTGGATGGGAGACTTTCAATGACTGCTTCTATTTCCTTGGGGGGATATAGGACTATTTAATTTATTTACCTGGTCCTCATTTAGCTTTGGTAAGTGGAATCGATCAAGAAAATTGTCCATTTCATTTAAATTTTCTAATTTTGTTCTTTATAGACTTTTGAAGTAAGTCCTAATGATTGCTTGAATTTCCTCAGTGTCCTTAGTTATGTCCCCTTTCATTTCTGATTTTGTTGATTTGGATGGTTCTCGCTGCCTTTTAGTTAGCTTGGCTAAGGGTTTGTCTATCTTGTTGATTTTTCTCAAAGAACCAGCTCTTGGTTTCATTGATTCTTTGAATTGTTATTTGTTTCTAATTGATTGATTTCAGCCCTGAGTTTGATTATTTCCAGTCGTCTACTCCTTCTTGGTGTGTCTGCTTCTTCTTTTTCTGGGGTTTTAAGTGAGCCATTAAGTTGCTTGAATGCGCTGTCTCAAATTTCTTCTTGAAGT
>JAEOAE010003704.1:0-18226 GCA_036365155.1 Meriones psammophilus
TGAAAGACTCCCGATGGGTGTCTTCTCTCTGGGAGACCCCCTCCCAGGATCAGCGAGACCAGATGTTCGGCTGCAAACAACAAGAGCTTTAGTGCATTTTAAAATTTACCGGGGCAACAAAGTCTCGGAAGACTTGTGCACCCCTGAGTGGAAAGCTGGGCTTTATAGGGTCTCAACCACACCAAGAGCAAGCGCGGGTACAGGCGAGAAGCATAGTTACAGGAGCTGATTGGTACATTTAAATGAGACCACAACTTGAGTCAGAGTTTGGCAGGGACACCATGATATCAGGAACTGGGTGATCAGAAGGTCATGATGGCTCTCAATCTTGGGACTGCCACCTGTTGTTTGTCTTAGGGCTCCTATCTCAGCTGGAACAGTCTCACTATTTGTCTTAGGGCCCTATCTCAGCTGGAACAGTCTCACAAACTTCTCATATGCGTGGTCAGCACAAATTGATTTTTAGCTCAACTGGGGCAGCCTGAGCATGAATATCCCCAGCAGCTGGGTCTCTTCAGCTAGTTCCCTCCTAGCCCACAGAGTTTCTCAAAACAGTGGTATCCTTCAGAGTTTCTCAAAACAGTGCTGTACAAAATGACATTAACTATTAGCTGCTTCTAATATTTGGTACTGAAGCGGGGGTCTTTCAGCACTACTTTGTAAACTAAATCACATGTGTGCCACTCCTCAATTAGGAATACAGGAAAACTGAAAAGTGATATATCGAAATGTATGGCAAAGAAACAAGTTTTCATCGAAAGAACAGAAGCATGAAGCACAACTTTGTAAACTAATGCACATTCGTTTACCGCCTCTTCAATTATTATAACAGGAAAACTGAAAAGTTATATAGCCTAACCTAACCTAGCCTAACCTAACCTAACCTAGCCTAACCTAACCTAGCCTAACCTAACCTAACCTAACCTAACCTAACCTAGCCTAACCTAACCTAACCTAACCTAACCTAACTTGTTTCCTAAGAGGAACAAGTTTCCATGAATTCTGACCCTGGGAAGAAACCAGCCCCAGCTTAAATAGCCTCCTGGGTAGCCAACCTAGCATGCCCGCGCGTGGGCAATACAGATGAGTCCACATACGGAAGCAAGCCAGATCCTCAGCCTTATACATATGGGGTTGTTTGTGACAGAGCACTCACCATCGGGAAGGTGGAAAGCGGAAACCAGCTCCATCTTTAAGGCCAGGCATTATGCAGCTCTCTACAGTTCCCCCTTTTTGTTTTTGGACGCATCAGGCAAGAGTAGAGGTCTGATCTCTGATATTAGAAATAAATGTTCATTTTAGGTGTCATCCACCAAGAGCATCAGACCGTCCGATACCTTTTTCTCAGAGGCGGGACCTGGGGCATCAACCGCATGCAATCAGACATGCTCTTCTCTGGGTCCCAGCGGCTGACCCTGAGTGCAGTGCTTAGCCTCGCATCCTGGGCGTAACATTTTGGCTTTTATGGTAGCCAACCATGCTTGGGGAGACTGTCCTGCTTCAATGGCTGTAAAGGCCTGAATGGTCATGGCTGCATTCGCTGTTGTGAGACTCTAATCTTGCATATATACCACAGGCAAACCAAGGTGACCAACACCCAGAAGGCCTGCTAACGCTCCCATGCCCGCCCATTCCTTCAGATGATTCATGGCTGCAGCAATCCATGATGATAATCCTGTGGCTATCCTGCGTCCACTCTGGTAGAATTTACCATGACAATGGCCACTCTCAGCTGCTCCATCGTAGTATCAGATTCTCCAGTCCAATTACCTAAAATATAGCTAGACAATTGTTTAGACAGATTTGCAGCACAGGAAAAATTCTCATGTTATATGCTAGTGACACAAAGTCAGCATATTTTTCATTGACAACCAAGTTGAGCGATTTGCCATAGGGTATCAATTTGCTCCTGCAGAGGTCAATCCTCTGATTGAACACCATCAAACCTCCTTTTAGTTGAGCATTAATTCCTTTTTGTACATCTAAGGCATGAGCTACATTGGCTAAAAGATTATTCAGGGTCTGAGCAGTCTGCCCAGTATGACTCATGGCTAATGCCCGGTGGTAGCTCAACAGCCGCCAATGAGATGGCAGTAACAATGGTGGCTGTAATTCCAAGATCCCTTTTCTGTCTGAAGAGAGTCATAGCGTGAGGGCATCGGGCACAGGCACCCAGTGAGGCATGCAGTAACCAGGGCATACCTAAATTTACTAGCATTCCAGCATTGGGCAAAAAAGCAAGTATCATTACCACAATTACTTGGCTCTATCTGGCTAATAATGAATAAAAATGGGGATATAAACAAACAGGTGTGGGCTTATAGGAAATATTATGGGAAGCCTTAACCCCTCGTTTGGACATCCTGCATCAGTTCTAGAACTAGCAGTGGTGGTGTCCAGGTCTGAGTAAGTTCAGGAGACCATTGCCCCAGAAGTGAGGCGTGCTCCATGTAAATTGACTAACTCCATGTTTTCCTCCATTTTGAAAGTCATTTAAGGTTCTTAATTATTTTTTTCCCTTTTTTAAAATTTTTCATCAATTACACTTTATTCATTCTGCATCCCCCATTCAGCCCCTCTCCCCTCCCAATCCCACCCCTCCCTCTTCCTCTCTGCATGCATGCCACTCCCCAAGTCCACTGATAGGGAGGGTTCTCCTCTCCCTTTCTGATCTTAGTCCATCAGTTCACATCAAAGTGGCTGCATTGTCTCTACTATGGCCTGGTAAGGCTGCTCCCCCTCAGGGAGGTGATCAAAAAGCAGGCCAATCAGATTATGTCAGAGGCAGTCCCTCTTCACATTACTATGTAACCCACTTGGACTCTGAACTGCCCTGGGCTACATCTGTGCAGGGGTTCTGATTTATCTCCATGAATAGTCCTTGTTTGGGTATGAGTCTCTGGGAAGTTCCTGTGTTCAAATTTTCTTGTTCTGTTGCTCTCCTTGTGGAGACCCTGTCCTCTCCAGCTCTTACTATTTCCCAGTTCTTACATAAAAATTCCATTCCTCTGCCCAACAGTTGCCCATCAGGCTCAGCATCTGCTTTGATAGTCTGTAGGGCAGAGGCTTTCAGAGGCCCTCTGTGGTAGGTTCCTAGGTTGTTTCCTGTTTTCTTCTTCTTCTGATGTCCATCCTCTTTGCCTTTCCGGATGGGGATTGGACATTTAGTTAGGGTCCTCTCTCTTGTTTAGTTTCTTTAGATGCACAGGTTTTAGTGGTTTTTGTCCTATGTTGTATGTCTATATGGTGAGTATATACCATGTGTGTCTTTTTTGCTTCTGGGACAACTCACTCAGGATGATCTTTTCCAGATCCACCATTTACCTGCAAATTTCATGATTTCCTTATTTTTCATTGCTGAGTAATATTCCATTGTGTAGATGTACCACAATTTCTGCATCCATTCTTCAGTTGAGGGGGCATCTGGGTTGTTTCAGCTTCTGGCTATTACAAAAAAAGCTGCTACAAACATGGTTGAGCAAATGTCCTTTTTGTGTACTTGAGCCTCTTTTGGATATCTGCCTAGGAGTGGTATGGCTGGATCTTGAGGAAGCGCTATTCCTAGTTGTCTGAAAGCGCCAGATTGATTTCCAGAGTGGTTGTACAAGTTTACATTCCACCAGCAGTGGAGGAGGGTTCCCCTTTCTCACAACCTCTCAGCATGTGTTGTCACTTGAGTTTTTTGATCTTGGCCATTCTGATGGGTGTAAGGTGAAATCTCAGGGTTGTTTGATTGGCATTTCTCTAATGGCTAATGAGGTTGAGCATTTCTTTAAGTGCTTCTCTGCCATTCGATATTCTGTTTAGCTCTGTTCCCATTTTTTAAGTGGATTACTTGGTTTGCTGCTTTTCAGCTTCTTTAGTTCTTTATATATACTGGATATGAGTCCTCTGTCAGATAAAGGGTTGGTGAAGATTCTTTCCCAATCTGTAGGCAGTCACTTTGTTTTGATGATGGTGTCCTTTGCTTTACAGAAGCTTTTCAGTTTCATGAGGTCCCATTTATTGATTGTTGCTCTTAGAGCCTGTGCTGTTGGTGTTCTGTTCAGGAAGTTTTCTCCTGTACCAATGAGTTCTAGGGTATTCCCCACTTTTTTTTCTAGCTGATTTAATGTGTCTGGTTTTATGTTGAGGTCTTTGATCCACTTGGACTTCAGTTTTGTGCAGGGTGATAAGTATGGATCTATTTTCATTTTTTTCTACATGTAGACCTCCAGTTGGACCAGCACCATTTGTTGAAAGATGCTATCTTTTTTTTTCCATTGTATGGTTTTGGCATCTTTGTCAAAGATCAGGTGTCCATAAGTGTGTGGGTTTATTTCTGGGTCCTCTGTTTGGTTCCATTGATCCACCATTCTGTTTCTATGCCAGTACCATGCAGTTTTAAAACTGTTGCTCTATAGTACAACTTAAGATCAGGGATGGAGATACCTCCAGAAGATCTTTTATTGTAGAGGATTGTTTTAGCAATTCTGGGTTTCTTGTTATTCCATATGAAGTTGAATTTTTTCTTTCAGGTCTGTAAGAATTGTGTTAGTAATTTGATGGGCATTGCATTGAATCTGTAGATTGCTTTTGGTAAGATGGCCATTTTACTATGTTAATCCTGCCAAGCCATGAGCATGGGAGATCTTTCCATCTTCTCATATCTTCTTCTAATTCTTTCTTCAGAGACTTGAAATTTTTTTCATACAAGTCTTTGACTTCCTTGGTTAGGGTTACTCAAGGTACCTTATGTCATTTGTGGCTATTGTGAAGGTGTTGTTTCCCTAATTTCTTTCTCAGCCCCTTTTGTCTTTTGTATACAGGAGGCTACTGATTTTTGTAGTTAATTTTGTATCCGGCCACTTTGCTGAAGGTGTTTTATCAGCTGTAGGGTTCCTGGTAAATTTTTTTGGGGTCACTCATGTATACTATCATATCATCTGCAAATAGTGATAATTTGACTTCTTCCTTTCCAATTTGTATCCCCCTTGATCTCCTTCAACTGTCTTATTGCTCTAGCAAGGACTTCCCAGAACTATGTTGAAGAGATATGGAGAGTGGGCAACCTTGTCTTGTCCCTGATTTCAGTGGGATTGCTTTAAGTTTCTCTCCGTTCAGTTTGATGTTGGCTATAGGTTTGCTGTATATTGCCTTTACTATGTTTAGATATGTGCCTTGTATCCTGATCTCTCAATACTTTAAACATGAATGGATGTTGGATTTTGTCAAATGCTTTTTCAGCATCTGGGGAGATTATCATGTGGTTTTTTTCTTTCAGTTTGTTAATAAGTGGATCACATTGATGGATTTCCATTATAATTGAACCACCCCTGCATACCTGGGATGAAGCCTACTTGGTCATAGTGGATGATATCTTTGATGTGTTCTTGTATTTGGTTTGTAAGTATTTTGTTGAGTATTTTGCATCAATGTTCATAAGGAGATTGGCCTGAAGTTCTCTTTTTTGTTGGTCTTTGTGAGGTTTAGGTACCAAGGTGACTGTGGCTTCATAGAATGAGTTTAGTAATGTTGCTTCTGTTTGATTTTTGTGGAATAGTTTGAAGAGAACTGGAGTTAGCTCTTTTTGAATGTTTGGTAGAATTCTGCTGAAACCATCAGGTCCTGGGCTTTTTTTTGGATGGGAGACTTTCGATGACTGCTTCTATTTCCTTGGGGATAAAGGACTATTTAGTTGATTTATCTGGTCCTGATTTAGCTTTGGTAAGTGGAATCGATCAAGAAAATTGTCCATTTCATTTAAATTTTCCAATTTTGTTGCGTATAGACTTTTGAAGTAAGTCCTAATGATTGTTTGGATTTCCTCAGTGTCTGTAGTTATATCCCCCTTTTCATTTCTGATTTTGTTGATTTGGATGGTGTCTCGCTGCCTTTTAGTTAGCTTGGCTAAGGGTTTGTCTATCTTGTTGATTTTCTCAAAGAACCAGCTCTTGGTTTCATTGATTCTTTGAATTGTTTTATTTGTTTCTAATTGATTGATTTCAGCCCTAGGTTTGATTATTTCCAGCCGTCTGCTCCTTCTTGGTGTGTCTGCTTCTTCTTTTTCTAGGGTTTTTAAGTGAGCCATTAAGTTGCTTGAATGTGCTATTGCGAATTACTTCTTGAAGGTACTTAGTGCTATGAACTTTCCTTTTAGCACTGCCTTCATTGTGTCTTCTAAGTTTGGGTATGTTGTGTCTTCATTTTCATTGAGTTCTAGGAAAGATTTTAATTTCTTTCTTTATTTCTTCCCTGACCCAGCTGTCTTTTAGTAGCAAGTTGTTTCAGTTTCCATGTATGTGTAGGCTTTTTGCTATTTCTGTTGTTACTGAGGTCTAGCTTTATTCCATGGTGATCAGATAGGATACAGGCGATTATTTCAATCTTCTTGTATCTGTTGAGGCTTGCTTTGTGACCAACTATGTGGTCTATTTTGGAGAAGGTTCCATGAGGTGCTGAGAAGAAGGTAAATTCTTTTGTGTTTGGGTGTAAGGTTCTGTAAATGTCTGTTAGGTCCATTTGCTTCATGACCTCTGTTAGAGATATTGTTTCTTTGTTTAATTTCTGTTTTGTTGACCTGTCCTTTGTTGAGAGTGGGGTGCTGAAGTCTCCCACTATTAGTGTGTGGGGATCTATGTGTGGTTTATGTTTTATCAATGTTTCTTTCACAAATGTGGGTGCCCTTGTATTTGGGGCATAGATGTTCAGGATTGTGATGTCTTCTTGGTGGAATTTTCCCTTGATGAGTATGAAGTGTCCTTCCCCATCTCTTTTGATTAATTTTGGTTGAAAGTCTATTTTATCAGATATTAGAATGGCTACTCCTGCTTTCTTCTTGCGTCCATTTGCTTGAAAAGCCGTCTTCCATCTCTTTACCCTCAGGTAATGTCTATCTTTGTGGCTTATGTGTGTTTCTTGTATACAACAGATTGTTGGGTTTTGAAAACTGCATCCATTCTGTTAGTCTGTGTCTTTTATTGAAATTAAGTCCATTGATATTGAGAGAGCGTAATGACCAGTGGCTGTTAGATCCTTTCAATTTGATGTTGGCTGTGGTCATCAGGTTTGTGGAAAGTTGCTTTTGTTTTACTGTAGTAGGGTTATTTATTTCTTCAATTGTTATGGGGAAAGCTGAAAAGTGATATATCGCGCACTGTATGACAAAAGAAACAGCAGTTTCAACTAAATAACCCGAAATGCAAAGAACTACTTTGTAAACTATTTCACTTACGTGTCGCCTGTTCAATTATTATAAAGGAAAACTGAAAAATGTGATATATGGCCCTGTACAGCACAGGCCTACCTGCCTGAAGAACCTGGCCCTAATTTAGAACAGAATCACACCTAACCTAGAAGCCAGCCTGGCGATATATACGCACTGTATGGCCTAACAAGTTTTCATCGAAAGAACAGAAAGCGAAAACACCTACTTTCTATTTCACCTACGTGTAGCCTGTTCAATTATTCTAACCTAAGCCTGAAATGTGATATAACCTAACAGGGGCTAATTTAACCTAAGCACATAAGCCTCCCTAAGTTCAACTGTAGCCTAAATCACATATGTAACCTAACCTAATTAGGAATACAGGAATCCTGAAACCTGATAAGCCTTTTCTTCAGCTACAGAAAACAAGTTTTCGACGAAAGAACCCAAAAGCATAAACACAACTTTGTAAACTAATTCCCATGTGTCATGCGTTCAATTATTATAACAGGAAAACTGAAAAGTGATATATCACTTTTGTACATTGCAAAAACAAGTTTCCAATGAAAGAACAGAAAAGCAAGCACAACTTTGTAAACTAATTCACTCGTGTCGCCCGTTCAATTATTATAACAGGAAAACTGAAAAGTGATATATCCCACTGTACAGCACAGTAACAAGTTTCCATCCAAGAACAGAAAGGCAAAGAACAACTTTGTAAACTAATTCACATGCGTGTCGCCCGTTCAATTATTATAACAGGAAAACTGAAAAGTGATATATCGCACTGTACAGCACAGAAACAAGTTTCAATGAAAGAACAAAAAGCAAAGCACAACTTTGTAACTAATTGTTATTGTGTGCCCGTTCAATTATTATAACTGGAAAACTGAAAAGTTATATATCGCACTTTACAGCACAGGAACAAGTTTCCAATCAAAGAACAGAAAAGCAAAGCACTATTTGTAAAAACGGTATCACATACATTGTCGCCCGCTCAATTATTATAACAGGGAAAACTGAAAAGTGATATATCGCACTGTATGGCAGAAACAACTTTCATCGAAATAACAGAAAGCAAAACTACTTTGTAAACTATTTCACATACGTGTCGCCTGTTCAATTATTATAACTGGAAAACTGAAATGTGATATATCCTAACTAACCTAACCTAACCCACCTAACAAGCCTGAAGAAAGAACACCTAAACAGCACAACCCTGCCTAAACTAACCTCACCTAACACAACCCGTTCAATTAGCCTAACAGGAAAACTGAAAAGTAAACCTAAACTGTACGTTTCAAAACAAGTTTGTAAAGAAAGGACATAAGCAAAAGCACAACTTTGTAAACTAAATCACATGTGTGTCGCTGCTCAATTAGGAATACAGGAAAACTGAAAAGTGATATCTCCACTGTACAGCACAGAAACAACTTTTCATAAAAGAACACAAGCATAAAGCACAACTTTGTAAACTAATTCACATATGTTATTTCGCCGTTCAATTATTATAACTGGAAAACTGAAAAGTGATATCTCCCACTGTACGGTACAGAAACAAGTTTGAATGAAAGAACAGAAAAGCAAAAGCACAACTTTGTAAACTAATTCACATACATACGTGTCGCCCGTTCAATTATTATAACTGGAAAACTGAAAAGTGATATATTGCACTTTACTGCACAGAAACAAGTTTCAGCGAAAGAACAGAAAAGCAAAGCACAACTTTGTAAACTAATTCACATGTGTGTAGCGCCGTTCAATTATTATAACAGGAAAACTGAAAAGTGATATATCCACTGTGCGCACAGAAACAAGTTTTCAATGAAAGAACAGAAAAGCAAAGCACAAATTTGTAAACTAATTTCACATATGTGTCGCCTGTTCAATTATTATAACAGGAAAACTGAAATGTGATATCTCACTGTACAGCAAAGGAAACAAGTTTCCATCGAGAAAGAACATAAAAGCATAAAGCACAACTTTGTAAAACCTAAATCACATACGTGTCGCCTGTTCAATTATTATAACAGGAAAACTGAAAAGTGATATCTCCCACTACCTTGCCTAACAGAAACCTAACCCTAACTAGAAAAACAAAGCACCTTCAGTAAACTAATTCACATAACGTGTCGCCTGTTCAACCTATTATAACAGGAAAACTGAAATGTTCCATATATTCCACTAACCCTAAAGCCTAAACAAGTTTCGTTCAGGGGCAAGAACATCGAAAGAACATAAGCAAAGCACAACTTTGCAAACTAATTCACATGTGTGTTGCCCGCTCAATTAGGAATACAGGAAAACTGAAAGTGATATATTGCACTCTACAGCACAGGAACAAGTTTCCAATGAAAGAACAGAAAAGCAAAGCACAATTTTGTAAACTAATTCACATGTGTGTAATCGCCCGTTCAATTTATTATAACAGGAAAACTGAAAAGTGTTATCTCCCACTGTAGGGCACAGAAACAAGTTTCCATCGAGAAAGAACAGAAAGCGCACAAAGCACAACTTTGTAAAACTAATTCACATCGTAAGCCCGTTCAATTATTATAACAGGAAAACTGAAAAGTGATATATCGCACTGTACAGCACAGAAACAAGTTTTCATGAAAGAACAGAAAGCACAAAGCACAACTTTGTAAACTAATTCACATCGTGTTGCCCGTTCAATTATTATAACAGGAAAACTGAAAAGTGATATATCGCACTGTACTGCACAGAAACAACTTTCGAACGAAAGAACAGAAACGCAAAGCACAACTTTGTAAACTAATTCACATACGTGTTGCCCGTTCAATTATTATAACAGGAAAACTGAAAAGTGATATATCGCACTGTACTGAACAGAAACAAGTTTTCAATGAAAGAACAAAACTAAAAAAACAACTTTTGTAAACTAATTCACATGTGTGTTGCCTGTTCAATTATTATAACAGGAAAACTGAAAGTGATATACCCTACTGTACTAAACAGAAACAAGTTTCCAGCAAGAAAGAACAGAACCTGCATAAAGCACAACTTTGTAAACTAATTTAACCTAACACCTGTTCTAATATAAGGAAAACTGAAAAGTGACCTCACTGTCGGCAAGAAACAAGTTTTCAATGAAAATATAAAAGCAAAGAACTACTTTGTAAGCTATTTCACATATGTGTCTCCTGCTCAATATGCCAGGGAAAACAGGAAAACTGATGTTTTGCACTCTAGCACAGGAACAAGTTTCAACAGAAAGCACAAGCAAAAGCACAACTTTGTAAAGCTAAATCACATGTGTGTAAGCCCGTTCAATTGGAATACAGGAAAACTGAAAAGTGATATCTCCCACTGTAAGCACAGAAACAAGTTTCAATGAAAGAACAGAAGCATAAAGCACAACTTTGTAAACTAATTCACATCGAAAAGTGTGTCCGCTCGTTCAATTATTAATATTAGGAAAACTGAAAGTGATATATCCCGCTGTGTTCAGAAACAAGTTTGACAAAAAAGAACATAAGCGCAAAGCACAACTTTGTAAACTAATTCACATCGTGTGTCGCCCGTTCAATTATTATAACAGGAAAACTGAAAGTGATATATTGCACTGTACAGCACAGAAACAAGTTTCCATGAAAGAACAGAAAAGCAAAGCACTAATTTGTAAACTAAATCACATATGTGTCGCTCGCTCAATTATTATAACAGGAAAACTGAAAAGTGATATCTCGCACTGTATGGCACAGAAACAAGTTTTCATCGAAAGAACAGAAAGCATAAAGAACAACTTTGTAAACTAATTCACATGATCATTCGCCCGTTCAATTATTATAACAGGAAAACTGAAAAGTGATATATCTAACCCTACAACTGAACAGAAACAAGTTTTCACAAAAGAACAGAAGCATAAAGCACAATTTGTAAACTAATTTCACATCGTGTCCCCCGTTCAATTATTATAACAGGAAAACTAAAAGTGATATATCGCACTGTACTGAACAGAAACAAGTTTACAGAACTAACATAAGCATAAAGCACAACTTTGTAAACTAATTCACATACGTGTCGCCCGTTCAATTATTATAACAGGAAAACTGAAAAGTGATATTTGCACTCTACTGAACAGAAACAAGTTTGAAAGAAAGAACAGAAAGCACAAAAGCACAACTTTATAAACTAAATCACATGCGTGTCATTTCGTTCAATTATTATAACAGGAAAACTGAAAGTGATATATCTCCCACTGTACTGAACAGAAACAAGTTTCATCGAAAGAACAGAAGCATAAAGCACAACTTTGTAAACTAATTCACATATGTGTCGCCCGTTCAATTATTATAACAGGAAAACTGAAAAGTGATATATCTCGCACTGTACAGCACAGAAACAAGTTTGAATGAAAGAACAGAAAGCAAAAGCACAACTTTGTAAACTAATTCACATACGTGTCGCCCGTTCAATTATTATAACAGGAAAACTGAAAAGTGATATATAGCACTGTACGGCAAAGAAACAAGTTTTCAATGAAAGAACAGAAAAAGCAAAGCACAACTTTGTAAACTAATTCCATCGTGTGCCTGTTCAATTATTATAAGAGGAAAACTGAAAAGTGATATATCCCACTGTACTGCACAAAACAAGTTTCCAATCGAAAGAACAGAAAAAGCAAAGCACTACTTTGTAAACTAATTCACATACGTGTAGCCTGTTCAATTATTATAACAGGAAAACTGAAAAGTGATATATCACTGTACAGAAACAAGTTTTCAAGCAGAAAGAACAAAGCAAAGCACTAATTACCTAAAGCTAATTCACAACCCCCATCCGTTCAATTATTATAACAGGAAACCTGAAATGTGATATAACTAACCCGGGCAGAAACAAGTTTCAATGAAAGAACATAAGCGCATAAAAGTTCAACTTTGTAAACTAATTCACATGTGTGTTGCCCGTTCAATTATTATAACAGGAAAACTGAAAAGTGATATATTGCACTGTACAGCACAGAAACAAGTTTCCATGAAAGAACAGAAAAGCAAAGCACAAATTTGTAAACTAATTCACAAACGTGTCGCCCGTTCAATTATTATAACAGGAAAACTGAAAGTGATATATTGCACTGTATAAGCACAGAAACAAGTTTCCAATGAGAAAGAACAGAAAAAGCAAAGCACAACTTTGTAAACTAATTCACATAACGTGTAGCCCGTTCAATTATTATAACAGGAAAACTGAAAAGTGATATATTGCACTGTACAGCACAGAAACAAGTTTGAATGAAAGAACAGAACAAGCATAAAGCACACAACTTTGTAAACTAATTCACATACGTGTAGCACGTTCAATTATTATAACAGGAAAACTGAAAAGTGATATATCGCACTGTACAGCACAGAAACAAGTTTGAGCAGAAAGAACAGAAGCAAAGCACAACTTTGTAAACTAATTCACATCACGTGTCGCCCGTTCAATTATTATAACAGGAAAACTGAAAAGTGATATATCACTTTACAGCACAGAAACAAGTTTTCAATGAAAGAAAGAAAAGCATAAAGCACAACTTTGTAAACTAATTCACATGTGTGTCTCCGTTCAATTATTATAACAGGAAAGAAACTGAAAGTGTGATATATCCCACTGTACACAGCACAGAAACAAGTTTCCACGCGAAAGAACAGAAAGCTAAAGCACAACTTTGTAAACTAATTCACATATGTGTAGCCTGTTCAATTATTATAAATGGAAAACTGAAAAGTGATATATCGCACTGTACAGCTAAGAAACAAGTTTTCAATGAAAGAACAGAAAAGCAAAGCACAACTTTGTAAACTAATTCACATCGTGTCGCTCTGTTCAATTATTATAACAGGAAAACTGAAAAGTGATATAGCACTGCCCCTAAGCACAGAAACTTGTTTTCCGTTTACAACAAAAACACAAAAGCAAAGCACAACTTTGTAAACTAATTCACATTTGTAGCCCGTTTCAATTATTATAACAGGAAAACTAAAAGTGATATATCTCACTCTGTATGGCAACAGAAACAAGTTTCCAATGAAAGAACAGAAAAGCAAAGCACAACTTTGTAAACTATTTCACATGTGTGTAAGCCTGTTCAATTATTATAACAGGAAAACTGAAAAAGTGATATATCCCACTGTATGGCACAGAAACAAGTTTCCATGAAATAACAGAAGCACCAAAGAACAACTTTGTAAACTAATTCACATCGTGTAAGCCTGTTCAATTATTATAACAGGAAAACTGAAATGTGATGTAGCCTTGCACTAACTAAACCTAACCACAGAAACAACTTTTTACAACTAACACAAGCATAAAGCACAAATTTGTAAACTAATTCACAATGTAACCTCGCCCGTTCAATTATTATAACAGGAAAACTGAAAATGTGATAAAGCCTAACCTGGCAACCTAAACAAGTTTCCAATGAAAACAGATAAGCATAAGTACAACTTTGTAAACTAAATCACATACCTAACCTAGCCGTTCAATTAACCTAACAGGAAAACTGAAAAGTGATATCTCCCACTGTACAGCACAGAAACAAGTTTCCAATGCAGAAAAAACAGAAAAGCAAAAGCACAAATTTGTAAACTAATTCACATGTGTGTCGCCCGTTCAATTATTATAACAGGAAAACTGAAAAAGTGATATATCCCCACTCTAACTGCACAGAAACAAATTTGAAGATCGAAAGAACAGAAGCATAAAGCACAATTTGTAAACTAATTCACATGCGTATCGCCCGTTCAATTATTATAACAGGAAAACTGAAAAAGTGATATATCTCCTGTACAGCACAGAAACAAGTTTGAATGAAAGAACAGAAAAGCAAAGCACAACTTTGTAAACTAATTCACATACGTGTCGCCCGTTCAATTATTATAACAGGAAAACTGAAAAGTGATATATCAACAGCTACAGCACAGAAACAAGTTTCAATGAAAGAACAGAAAAGCAAAAGCACAACTTTGCTAAACTAATTCACATGTGTGTCGCCTGTTCAATTATTATAACAGGAAAACTGAAAGTGATATAACACTGTACAGCACAGAAACAAGTTTTGAATGAAGAACAGAAAACCCAAAGCACTAACTTTGTAAACTAAATTCCTATCACTTGTTACCGTTCAATTATTATAACAGGAAAACTGAAAAGTGATATCTAAGTTTGGCTGTACAGCACAGAAACAAGTTTCTAATGAAGAACAAAAGCAAAAGCACAACTTTGTAAACTAATTCACATCACGTAACGCCTCTTCAATTGGAATAACAGGAAAACTGAAAAGTGATATAACGCACTGTATGGCAAAAGAAACAAGTTTCAATGAAAGAACAGAAAAGCAAAAGCACAAATTTGTAAAGCTAATTCACATACGTGTCGCCTGTTCAATTATTATAACAGGAAAACTGAAAAGTGTTATATCACTGTACGGAACAGAAACAAGTTTGAGCAAAAATAACACAAGCATAAAACACAACTTTGTAAACTAATTCACATCGTGTCGCCCGTTCAATTATTATAACAGGAAAACTGAAAAGTGATATATCGCACTGTACAGCACAAAACAAGTTTCCAAAGAACAGAAAAGCCAAAGCACAAGTTTGTAAACTAATTCACATATACCTAAGCCCGTTCAATTATTATAACAGGAAAACTGAAAAGTGATATCTCGCACTGGCACAGCAATAAACAAGTTTACAATGAAAAGAACAAGCAAAGCACAACTTTGTAAACTAATTCACATGTGTGTCGCCCGTTCAATTATTATAACAGGAAAACTGAAAAGTGATATATCGCACTCTACAGCACAGGAAACAAGTTTTCAATGAAAGAACAGAAAAGCAAAGCACTAATTTGTAAAACTAATTCACATGTGTGTTGCTTCGCTCAATTATTATAACAGGAAAACTGAAAAGTGATATCTCCCACTGTATGGCACAGAAACAAGTTTCCATCGAAATAACAGAAGATAAAAACAAACAACTTTGTAAACTATTTCACATGTGTCGCCTGTTCAATGGGAATAACAGGAAAACTGAAAAGTGATATATAAGATTAACCTTTACAGCACAGAAACAAGTTTTGAAAGAAAGACAAGCCTAAAGCACAACTTTGTAAACTAATTCACAGCCTAGCCCGTTCAATTATTATAACCAGAAAACTGAAAAAGTGATATACACTGTACAGCACAGAAACAACTTCGAGCAGAAAAAGAACAGAAAAGCATAAGCACAATTTGTAAACTAATTCACACACTCCCGTTCAATTATTATAACAGGAAAACTGAAAAGTGATATATATCTCACTGTACTGCAAAGAAACAAGTTTCCAATGAAAGAACATAAATGCAAAGCACAACTTTGTAAACTAATTCACATGTGTGTTGCCTCGTTCAATTAGGAATACAGGAAAACTGAAAAGTGATATATTGCACTGTACTGCACAAGAAACTTTTTTTCAATGAAAGAACAGAAGCGCAAAGCACTAATTTGTAGCTAATTTCACATCGTGTTGCCCGTTCAATTATTATAACAGGAAAACTGAAAAGTGATATAACCCTCACTGTAAGAACAGAAACAAGTTTCCAATGAAAGAACAGAAGCATAAAGCAACCTTTGTAAACTAATTCACATAAGCGTGTTGCCCGTTCAATTATTACAACAGGAAAACTGAAAAGTGATATATGCACTGTACTGCACAAAAACAAGTTTTCATGAGAAAGAACAGAAAGCGCAAAGCACAACTTTGTAAACTAATTCATCGATGTCAGCCTGTTCAATTATTATAACAGGAAAACTGAAAAGTGATATATCGCACTGTACTGTACAGAAACAAGTTTCCTATATGAAAGAACAGAAGCATAAAGCACAACTTTGTAAACTAATTCACTAACCGTGTAGCCCGTTCAATTATTATAACAGGAAAACTGAAAAGTGATATATATCGCCTGTACTGACAACAAGAAACAAGTTTCAATGAAAGAACAGAAAGCGCAAAGCACAACTTTGTAAACTAATTCACATGTGTGTCGCCCGTTCAATTATTATAAAGGAAAACTGAAAAGTGATATATCTCCTGTACTGCAAAAGAAACAAGTTTTCATGAGAAAGAACACAAGCATAAAAACATATTGTAAACTAATTCACATACGTAGCCGCCTGTTCAATTATTATAACAGGAAAACTGGAATGTGTATGTCCTACAGCTATTGGGCCCTAACCAGACAGAAGCAGCACACAACCTACTAATTCCACATCGTAATAGCCCATTCCTACCTATAACACTAAACTGTAAAACCTAACCTGCTGCCTAAAAGACTCAACCTTGTGCAGAAACCTGAATTCAACTTTGTAGCCTAAATCACTGCCTCGACTCGTTCAATTATAAGCCTGAAAGTGATATACACTACTCTAACCTGAACAGGAACCAAGTTTTCAATGAAAGAACATAAAGGCAAAGCACAATTTTATAAACTAAATCCATATGTGGAGGAAGGCTCAATTAGGAATACAGGAAAACTGAAAAAGTGATATCTCCCACTGTGGCCTGGCACAGAAACAAGTTTCTGATGAAATAACAGAATGGCCAAAGCACTGCCATTTGTGGCCTATTTCACAACGTAACCTCTCGTTCAATTTATAAGCCTAACCCTAAAGTGATATCTCCCAATGTATGGGACAGAAACAAGTTTCCAGCAAAAGAACATAAGCGCCAAAAAGGACAACTTTGTAAACTAAATTCACATGCGTGGCCATTCGTTCAATTATTATAACAGGAAAAACTGAAAAAGTGATATGTCGCCTCTACAGCACAGGAACAAGTTTCAATGAAAGAACAGAAATGCAAAGCACAACTTTGTAAAGCTAATTCACATGTGTCAGCCCGTTCAATTATTATAACAGGAAAACTGAAAAGTGATATATCTCGCACTGTACATGTACAGAAACAAGTTTGAATGAAAGAACAGAAAAGCAAAGCACAACTTTGTAAACTAATTCACATACGTGTAAAAGCCCGTTCAATTATTATAACTGGAAAACTGAAAGTGATATATCGCACTTTACAGCACAGAAACAAGTTTTTCCCAGCGAAAGAACAGAAAAAGCAAAGCACTATTTTGTAAACTGAATTCACATATTGTGGCGGTTCGCTCATTATAATGCAGGAAAACTGAAAGTGATATATGCTGCTGAACAGAACAGCTTACAGGCAGAGAACAGAAGCATAAAGCCCCAGCACATGAAACTAATTCACATCATTATCGCCCGTTCAATTATTATAACAGAAACTTCGAAATGATATCTTCGCGCTCATGCCAGACTTTAGAAACAGCTTTTGAGCGAAGGGCAAAGCGCCAAGCACAACTTTGTAAACTAAAATGCACATCGTGTTGCCGTTCGATTATTATAACAGGAAACTGAGAAAGTGATATATCACACTGTACTGAACCAGAACAACAAAGCACTACTTTGTAAAGCAAAATCACATGTGTGTCACTCGTGCAATTAGGAATGCTGGAAAACTAGAAGAAGTGATATATCACTTTTTCTGTACAGCACAAGGTCATTCAACAGAAGAACAGAAGTACAAGCAATACTTTGTAAACTGATCATTTTTGTGGCTCACTCAATTAGGACTACAGGAAAACTGAAAAGTGATATATAGAACTTTACAGCAAAAGAAGTAATTATTTTTCATGAAAGAACAAGCATAAAGCACAACTTTGTAAACTAATTCACATATATTAAACATTTCAATTATTTACTAGGAAAAATGAAAAGTGATATAACCCTAACCTAACCTAACACTAACTAACCTAACCCTAACCCAGTCACCCTAACCTAACCTAATCCACAACCTGCACATGGCCCTAACCCTACCCTAAACCTACACAAACCTAACCTTGCCTAGCCTAACCCCTAACATTCCTAACGGAACAAGTTAACGAATGAACATAAGCCTTAAAGCGCATAACTGTAAGCTAAATCACATGTGTGTCAATCACTCAATTAGGAATACAGGAAAGCTGAAATGTGA
>JAEOAE010002444.1:0-16528 GCA_036365155.1 Meriones psammophilus
ACACACGGGTGGACGTCGACCTTATACTTCGGGTACATTAATGCGTACTTTTTGGATCCTTCGACAGAAGGAGGTATTGGACTTGTCTGTGAAAAGCAGAGTCCCTTTCCACAAAAGTGTGTTCTGTATCTGTATGCTGGGACAATCTCCTCCAATACAGGAAGAGCTGCCTCCTCATCATGACGAGAAACGCATTTCACTTTATATTGAATAGCACGTGCACGAGGAGAGACGTGTCACTTTCAAAAAAACTGCACTTGCGCATTCAAATAAAGTGAAGGAAAACAACGCATTGTAAAGATCCCATGGCAGAGCGCACAGAGTTGACAAAATTCTGCAGTAAAGCGAAACAGCATGTTTCTTAGCCCATTGTGAGGAATGGTAAAGCGATTCTTTCTTTAGACTTCATTGCGCTATGAAATATTGCGTGCCTGAAACTTCCGATCGCGTGGCCTCGATGGGGGCATCCTTCTTGCTAGTTGTTTCACGTAGGCAACGCAACTAATAAGAGTGTAGCTTGCGTGAATGGTTACGTCTCGATGGTACACGGTTTTGTTTCTTCACACATAATACGCAAACCACCTATCGCAAGCTTAATATGTGCGTTCGTGTATTTACGACCCAGTAGTCGTCTAACTCAATCATAATCTGGGGTTCCTGTCTTCCATATCTTAAGTCCTGCCGAGATGGCCGTCTCCGATGGCTCTGTTACCGAGGCATGTGAATAAGTTTGTGAGCAAGGAGGTGCACCCTGGAGGAAAAGAAAACAGCGCACAGGGTAGGCTACAACAGACGAGGTATGTCCCGACTCTTGTTTCCGTCGGCCCCACGTCTCGGATGATCTCTGATGTTGCTGTTGTGGCACCTCCTCTTCCGTCGGTAAACTCTATCGACACTCGTAACGTTAGAGTATATCTCAGCAAGCTGAGGAGACATGTTCTTCATGCGAGTCTCACTTGGGTGTACAGTCACCTGGTCTCTTCCAATTATTCAGTATATATGTTGTAGACGGTGCTACTCTGCGTGTGCATCCAGAATATGAGGAGCTGCCGTTGCTGCTCCACACGCGTCGACAGCACGCCAAGGGAGTTACGAACAATTTTAGCGACATTGAAAAGTAGGTGCCGCAGCAGGAGGACAGGAAATTGTTGCCGTTCGATAAGCAGCTGTTATGGTACGCACATCGACGGGGATGCGAGGCACCATTTGCCGCCTGTGTCTCATGTGGAGATAACGCTGCCACTGCAGCGAAAAATGTCAAGCAGTAGATCTCGCCGTCCCTCACTGGAAGCGCTTGACACTAGAAATTTATTTCGGTGCTCCCCAATGCACTTGGACATGAAGCATCAGCGGGCGGCTTCGGGAGACATAGAAGTCACCACCACCACCAGGCACGGTAGAAGAATCACGCTGGTGCTGCAGCAAATTAAAAGCGGTTGGCTGTTAAATTTGTCGCAGAGTCATTACCAACTGCTCCCCCTGGAAAGCAACGCGAGACAAGAGCCGTTTATGCTGTTCTTTGTACTGTACCTCCTGCTGCAGCTTCCTCTTCTTTGTGTCCAGATGCGGCTTCTCCCCTGGATGCCGGACGTCCTCTTGCTGTCGCTGGGGAAGCTGCTTCTTCTCTGGTGTGCGGTAGGAGATTCCCCTTTACTGCTTGGTGCCGCATCGCGAGACCTCCGCCCTTCCACAGACTTCCCACTCTGGCATCCCCTAGTAGCACCAGTGGTAGTGTGCACTGTGGCTGCATGCGCTTGCGATACTCAGTGCGGCAGCTCCTGCGTGTGAGAAGAGGTTGTGATGGCATTCTATACCAGAACTCTTCTTCCAGCACCCTCCACGCTGTTGTTCGGTGGCCTGCTGCATCTGCTGCTGTTGACACACATGTGTCTCGCCGCGTTGCCTGCTGCTGTTGCTTCGCCTGCTGTTGCCACGTCGTCTGCTGCATCGATTGCTTTGGCGGCTTCTGTTGGGGGTTTGTCCTGCTGCCGTGGGTTTGATGCGTACTGCCGCTGCGGCTGCTTCTCGTCTGCCCCTCATTCTCTTCCTTCACCTCCTGCCGACGCTTTCATCTTCGTAGCTTGCTGCTGCCGCCGGTGCTGCTGCCAGTGGTGCCATCCTTTGAATATCCTAAAGTGCGCGTGGCGCTTCATCCCTTTCCAGTCCTGTATTCGCTGCTGCTCCTGCTGGTTCTTCTGTGTTCTGCTTTTGATTGCTGATGCGGTGTTTTGACATGTCACTGGCGCTACCAACCGCACGTTTTATTCATATTATGAGACGCTGACTCCCCTGCGGCTCTAGCAGGCAGCACAGAGCAAGAAAAGGCGTGCCTTCTTTGGCTACGATGGATGCCGTAGCACTGAGGAAGGACCTACCTGAAGCAGTGAGGAAAAAAATTTACCCTGCTAGTAAGTGAAGTGGCAGCAGCAATTATATCCGCTCAAAACATGCAGCACCAATCATGTACCCATAGCAGCGTCATCAGCAACAGCGTCGGGCGCGTATAAACCAGATCCTGCCTTTTGACGCGCTGACCTACTGACAACGGCAGTAGCAGCGTTAGCGGCAGCAACGTCTCACATTCCTTTTCCTTCCTCTTCCTCCTCCTGCTTCTTTTCTGTTCTACAGGTATCATGCAGTCTGGTCTCTGCTCATATACTGAAGAAGCAGTCGACGACTCCTCCTGCTATTCCTGGGTCCTGCAACTGCTGCTGCTCCTTCTAGTGTTGCCGTTCTCTCCCACCCCCTTGGTATTGTTTGTCCAACAGCAGTTTCCTGTTTTGTTTGCTGCGGTTGTGGTTCCTCGTGGCACTGACAGCCGTATGTGGCCTTTAACGCTTCTTTCTTTCTCGTGTTGAGCCGGCCCATTCGGCTGCTTCTGTCTCTCCCTGCTGCCGCTGCGGTAACTGCTCGTTTACGATACATAGCGACAGCGACTTCCGTGTGCTCAGTGCCCTGCGTCCTCGTGATTTCTAGTCTCGCACCAAACGATGGTGGCCTTCCCTGTCGAGGGGGTGGATGCCTGCCATCTTGTACTTCCTGTTGCGGATGCCTCTGCTCTAGTTGCTGAGGCTGCTGTTGCCCTATCCGACTGTCCCCGAAGCGCTGCTGCTTCTGTTGATGAAAATGCGCCTCCTGCTTCTTTTCCAGTTGCTGCTACTGCAGCTGCATCCTTCTAGACTTTGCACAAGTGCTGACGTAGCTGCATCTCCACCTCCACAAGCTTCTTCTTCCCAAAGTGAAGCAGGAAGCTGCATATTCTCACTTACATGTCCTATTTGGGTACCCTCTCTGCTGCTGTACCTGTCATATGCAACAACCATCTTCTGCTGCGCGCCGAGACAATCTTCTCCTATGCCGCTTGCCTAAATTTTCTGCGACGATCTCCCCAACGACTGACTTATGCTGCCATGTGGTCTCCTGCTACTGCTGCTGCTTCTGCGGCTGCTGCTATTGTTGCATCCGCTCACGCTGTTGTTGCGCCTGCTGCTGCTGCTGCTGCTACTGGGCGCCCTCGCGCTGTAGCTGCTGCTTTTGCGTTAAAAAACAAATCAAAGCCCTTGATGCTAAAAACCCTAAACCCTAAACAACCTAAACCCCTAAATCCTGAAGCCAAATCTTTGATACGCTTGAGGCAGCACACCCACAGCGCAAGGAAAACAATGTGTGATTTCGAATATGGTCGGTGCTCGTCACGTAAATTCCTGCCATTGACGACCGTAGCTGGGTTACTGAAGATGGGCACACGAAATGGTAAACACTATCATGCTCCGAAGGTAAACCTCTCTACCTGCGATTATAGCAGAGTGAACTGACGTGGGTTATCTGCCTGCGTAATCTGTTTCTGCAGCCGTCGTCACACACGACTAGTGTGAGTTGCCCTAAGTAGAGCGCTTCCTCCGCAAATCGTACTCGTGTACTTTTGAGAAAGGGGTAAAGTTCGCCTCGGTAGTCCCTAAGTCATCATCACGTTTTTTCAGACCGATTCTCTATTTCTCTTTGCCCCTGTTGTACATCCTCATAATCTTGGCTACTATAAGTAGTCAGACCATGTGGTCTACTTCTCTATTCGAGCTTCAGCATCAGAGTCCCAGAAGCAAAGTGTTGCGTTACTCCAAGCACATCATGTTACACGTCCCTGCAGATTCTTTCGTTCTCCTTCTTATCCCTTCTTTTCGTCAAGCCCACGCAAGTCTCAGTGCGGCCTGCGCTGGAATTGATGTGCCAGTAGTCGCGACACCGCAAACTCCACTTGCGGCCGGCAGTGGAATCTATGTCAGAGGACAGTGGCAGTAGTTGCGAACAGCGTCAGCTTTTTTCTTTTCTTCGCGAGTAACAATGCTTCACTACTTTTCACGCACAACGTACCTAATTCTGAAAACTGACCTCGTTCGCAATGCGGTTAACACGAATTGATGTACTGCTTCCAGGTTTCACCGCTCTGTGACCATGCGCAAACCTGTCTCGAGCGGATCTACTAAGCCTGTAGTGGCGCAGAATTGTGGAGCGTTTGCAACTGCAGCTGGAGACACAGTGGACACGGCAAAACGCAAGCGTGTCCTACTATTTGCTGTAATCTACGTTTACATACGGCAAGACGGGCCTGAGAAGCCTAATAGTACAGTAGTTCACATTCTTTGCCCTGACGACCCATTTACTTCCCCTACTACACGCTGGAGAGCGGCACTGTGGATATACATGTTACTGCTGGGGTTGAATCTGGCCCGCGTCTGCTGACCATCATCTTCGAATATATACGCTTCTTTTTCGTATTCAAACTGCAGAAGCAAATTAACTTGCACAAGCTTGACCCTCATCGCACACTTTTTACGTTAGTACGTATTACGGCCTCCAGGTTACCTCTTTTTTATCTTCATCACGTTGAGATTCCTCCGCCTGCTTCTGAGAAACTGCCAGTGCCACTCAACTGCACGAGAGCGCCTGTTGCATAATGAATATATGCGCACCGTGGACCAGGCCGTCCAAAAGCAGCTCTTCTTGACCAGTTGCAGGGCAATCGCAGCCGAGAATAGGTGGCTAGTTCAGTGATTAAACAAGCTACACACGAGGACAGTCTTTCCTTTTACGGTGCATCAAAGGAGGTCACCTTTTAGTCACATTATATCTGCCTAGCTCGTGCCGTTGTCCATGCGCTCCCAAGCCTCATCACCTACAATGTACGTTTGATACGGAACAGAGACACAGTGAAGCTGGCAGAGGCAACTTTCTCACACTTCACGGTACCGGCGACGAATATGACGCATGGCGGCTCCTCACCGCCGTCGAGCGCGCACGCATCCAACGGCAATACAGGTAATTTTTCCGCAGTATCGCGGCAGTCTGCCTCGATGGCCAAAATATGTGACTCCATGTGAATTAGCCAACGCGTGCGCGTTCGTAGTTCCATTTCAGGCGAACACCCGTGGTCCCGAGAGAAGGCCTGACCGGTCGTTTTCTCTCGATAACCAATGCAGAACAGACGTAGCCACTGCGCGCTCCTTTCATGCACTGAAGTGAACGTAAAGGTAATGATCTGTGCTATAAGCGACCCAGCAAAAGACACAATATATCTATGTGCTTCGCTGCATGAAGCAAAGGTGGACCTGTACGTACACCAGGAGATAGCGACAACCTAGAGCATACGAACAGCCTTTGAGGCTGCTATGTGAATCCCCTGAGAGAAGCGGCAGTAACCAAATCTGTTGTGTGTTTGGTTGTAAAATTATTCACGGACTCCCAGTGTAACTAACGCCACACGAGAACTCTACAGGCGATAACCTTGCGACAGGTACTGGTACCCTTGGTGTTTCGTTCTGCTTTATTACTCTGTGTTACGGGGGTCCCGAGGGCCTCAACTTCGCTACCGATCAACCTACGCAGTACTGAACAGCATCCTGCCGTTAGTCCTCCCACAATTCGCCAGTACCACTCCAAGCAAACTATCCGGGCAACAGATTTTGCAGGCGGGAGCGTCTTCTCGGGAGGACCGGCGGGTCCATCATGCGCCGGTCGTTCTAAGCTACGCAGGAACCGTAGCGAAACAGTGCCGACCCTTATCACTAGCGAAAGCTTCGCTACTGCGCGACTTGCGTGTAATCAACCAGTGTATCTCCACCAGTGAGAGAAACAAAACCAGGGAGGACGCGCATCCTATCTACTGCAACGAGTGCATATCCTGGCCTGCTCTCAGATGAAGTTAAGGGGTCACAATGACCCAATGTACGCAACTAGGAAAAGAAAACTCGTAATTTTCACACACTATGATCAAGAGGTCCTCACCACGGGCTCCCAGAGGGACTAGCTCATGGAAGTATAACTTCCAGGCGCACCGGTACATTTACACTTCTGCATGTCCCAAGAGGACCCGTTCGTAGAAATATAACTTCCAGCCACCGCTACAGTTACACTTCTGCAGGTGCTATTGGAATCTCAGCCCCCTGCGGCGCTTATTCTGGTCCACGGGTGCGACAATACCAGAAGGTGAACGTTGTGAAGCAGACAGCCTAGCATCTCCACATGCCACTAGTTACCAACAATGATAAGGAGATTTTTTTGCCTGAGGGCTCCCGCGCTCCTGCAGTTCTCACTCTCGGCAGTGCCGTGTCACTTTCACCGAGCACCGAACAAATAGAATGCCCTTTGAAGTAGATGGTTTCCAACAGGTTTCCCTGAATCTACGCGGTATAGGCTGTCCTACCCGTAGGCAACCTGATCAAGAGCGCTTATTCAATCTCAACTCATGAAGTCAGACTGAGAGTTCTACGGGCCTGAAGTTAGTGTGGAAAATCAACTGCATATACGTGAAGTGGTTAGGTGTTAATGCTGAATTGCAGAAACCTATGAGAGCTCCACCCTTGCCAGGAATGAGGGCGGCACTTCACTCATCCCACTCAGCCCCGCATTCTGAACTAGAGGTCTCAAAAACAGAGGTGTGTTTTAGAAATGCTGGTGGAAGCAAGATTTTTCGACAGTGCATCTGCGACCTTAGAATGTGTCTTGAATGTTGTCGCGGTGTGTCTCGTTATGAGATGTCTTCACATTGTCAAGATTATGACTGCGTTGAGACAAGCACCTAGTAGAGACGCACACGCTTGAAGGAGTACCTGTCAACCGTGCTCTGCACTGCTGTATCAGTTGCACAGTTGTTCAACGACGCCTCCGTCTTCCCAAGCGGATGTTTCAGTTCCACGCGACACAGATAGAGAGTTACAACACCGGTGCGTAGCGCTATGACGACACGGTCCCCTGTACTGCAGCAGCACAAGAAGGGTCCGTCACATAACATGGCACATCTTCAAAACTACGTCGCTGTGGGGGGGACTCACGCGGCACAGTCTTCAAGAGAATCGCTGTATAAAGAAATGGGACGCACCATAGAGGTTACACACTGACTGCGGAAGTGCCGGGCACCACGTTCCAGAACGTTAGCAGGTTCCTGTATAAGGGAAGCAGTCAGTGTTTAGGGCCTGAGAGCACAGTACGCCAATAATGATAGGTGATGAGCCACCCCGGTTCCGAGACGGCGGCAAACTGGGTCCTACACTCATCCTTTCTGTCCCTTCCTCCATCGCCTTCGTGGAGAATTCGCCTGATGACAGACGTACGCGACTGAACCTTTGTGCAGTGACTACGTGGTGACATTCAAAACGACCAGCATTGGGGGAGCAGACCAGTTCACGAGTAGATACCAGTGTGGGTCCACCACTGCTGCCCACCCCGACTAGGGTGCGTACTACACCATACACGCGCACACTGTAATAAAACCTTCACGATGTAAAGGAAATCACCATGCATTCCATTCACAAAGGTGGCAGAGTGTACACGAGTCAGAACCCCGTGGGAACGTGCCAGCTTTGTTACCAAGTGCACTAAAAACCTGGTCCGGGAGACGCTTGCAGATATACAGGGGCAGAGCACTGGGCTGTCGTGTGACAGTGTAACATGTCGACAAGGCACGCTTACAGTTTTACTGTGCCAATTGCGTCAAGGGTTTGTCGTTGTACGTCTGGTCGTAGAACAGGTAGCTACTCTGGATTGTAGGTAAAATCACTAATCGTTTTATCCTAGACCAAAAGTCACAAACTGCGATCATCTGACGGTGCACTCAAGCCGCATCCTCTTCCCCGCCTACGCATACCTAAAGCTACGTATTTCAGTGTCCTTCCCGCTGAAACACACATCAACTTTTCTCACCGCAATGTAATACGCTCCGGGTTTGTCTTCTGCGCACGACTATCACGTATGGAACACTTTGCGAGGAATGTGCGCCTCCTAAATATGCACGCTGCTTTTCCTTTCTTGAGTTGCCGGAGCACCGATGTACACTTCGTATCAATGAAACAATTATCTTGAACCTGCGACCTAAAAGCGATGGCTGATGCAAAACACAATAGCCGGTTATCCGCGACCGTCTTTATGTAACGTCGTCCGCCGGGGTTATGCACCAACTACGAACTTGACGTTGACCCCCATCACCTTCGTGAGCCGATACTTCTTGCTTCTGAATGGTACAAAACTCGTTTATCGTGTGAACGATGCAGTCTACGGTTACAACAAAAAGCAGCTTTCCTGAATAAGTGACGGCAGGCGTGTACAGATCTCAAGCTTCAGCGAAATTTTACACACTCAAAGTTCTTCGCCCTTGTCAGCGGCTAGCGGTTTCGTGCTGTGTTTTTTAACAAATTCTTCGGAGTCCTCAACCGTTCTGGAAACCTCAAATTTGATCGGATTTTTTCGCCGGCCTTCACGAAAAATACAGTGGGATATGTGTTCCAACTAAACTCGGCTAGGGGGTCTCGTTCGCGCTCCCGTCCATCTTTAGCAACCACAAGGTGTTCGTTGCTTTTCATCTTTTCAGCAAACTCCTTGTATACTGGCTCAAAGTTCTGGCAGTACTGGCACCAGGGCGCGTAGATCTCAAGAAGAACGTCCTTGTCTTCTTGAGTTACCATCGTCTCAAAGTTCTTTCCTACAACCACCTTCACCGCTTCAGTCTGAGTCTCTGGTATTGGTTCCCGACTTCAACAGTCGTTCCACCCTTCCCTGCCTCGATGTCTTCGAAGAAACCACAATTTTTGCAGGATCCTTCAACGACGCTTTCACATCCGGGCCTGGCAATGCGTAGCGTGCTTCCTTAGCCTGGAACACTAGTGCAGGAAATTCCGACACGCTGCGCGTTCTCCGCGTGACCTCTGTAGATGCCCGTGTCAAGCCACACGAAATAATACTTGCCACGCATCTTCCGTGCCGCATCACGCACAGACTGCTTTGCTTCATCAAATCATCCTGCGTGCCCACAGCCACGCCATATTGACCTCCCGTGATCGATGTATTCCGAAAGTTTTTGCTGTTAATTGGTCCGAGCAGCGGTAAGTCTCAATGTTCACAAAGCTCTACCCAGTTCATCAGCTGTTTTTCCTGAAAAGTCTGATTTCCCTCCTCCGGCCTGATCGCATATGTTCTATCCAGCCGAAGCGCCATACTGACCAAAAAAATTGGCCAAACTGCCGTGATTTGTCAGCTTTTTCGCAAACAACTCTTTGAAAGAACATCCTTTGATTTCAATTCCGCTACGAACGCGACACTTTTGATGTCTTTGTCTTGAATCTCTCCTTCATCTCCGTGCTGCCGGACCCGTCATCATCTCTACCCACTCAATATCCTCGGCCTGTAAAACGCAACAACATCAAGGTGATACACTCGCACCAAGGAATCAATTTTCTTTTTCGGCGTTAAGATTCCTATCGCGCGTCAGCAAAATGCACTAAACTGCATATAGTCAACAACGCCAATGACACTACTGGTTGCATATCCATTTTCCCACTCCGCTTATACTGCCCGGAGGTGGCTACTCCCCTCGTTTGCTACCGGAACCATGCAAGACGACTGATACCCTCTTTCGAATTTACGCCTCCAGAGCGGGCGCTTCCCATCCCGGCGACAACTCTGCAGCGGCGCAAACGCCATACGTCGCCTCCAATGCTGTCATCAGCCCCATAGTGATCGAAAAGCTTTTAACTCATCTTCGCAAGTCCAATGTCACTTTCAAATGTCGGGAACATCACAGAACCCGCGCGCCACAAAACCTACACAAATACCCAGCGTGCCACTTCTCGTGATTACTCTGTCGTTCTCGTTGCTCGAAACAAAGTAGAATACTGCCGATTTCCATTAGTACTGAGGCGCCTTCATAAACAAAGTACATATTTGGTCCTTCCACTTTCATGTACCTGAAACTCTGTAATTTACTGTGCGATCTCCGCATAGTTCTTTGGCTGCTGGTTGTGGGCCAATTGACGGTAGGATACTCCCGGATAGACTGCTTATCTGCGACAGCAGTCTCCGTCGTGGCATCTACCTCAGCGAAAACAACCTTTGAACCCTTTTCTGTCATCAAACTGGCCGCCTTCTCATACTCGGGAGCCATGCGTTTGCAGTGGCCGCACCTGATTAGTGACAATACACGCGCGTCGCACGCACAGCCAATATATATATGTATGCACGTTTCCCCCACACATGTAAGTGATCTTGACTTCCGAACCGCTTACCTACTCGTAAGAGATGAGTCACTATGTTTACGTATAGGTCGACACGGGTGAGTCTGCTGCGCAAGTACACTGCTCCACAGTGTCAAGAAAAAAGGTGAGGTAACACATCAGTGAACGCACACGGCTCGTCGCTGCATGTTATCAGCGCAGATAACAAAGCACACTCAATATCTCGAAGTCCATAGGGCGTGTGGCGTGCAATCAGGAGCATGCCACCTGGAGAAAAAAACCATGCTACACGTTTTCTTGGCTGCACATTTGTGTGGTAGACTCACACTACAACAGACGCAACTCAGCAGAAAAAGTTAACAAATCAGACGAACAGACACATGCGACCATTCCCTCTTATACATCGTCATCGTCAGGCATTCGGGGGTAAAGATTCATACATGTCCCGAAAAAAAGATTCGCATAGCACATCGTAAGATTTCATGTGGGTGAACCGGTTGCCTTCCTTCTACAATGCAAGGCATACCTGCGTAACTATTGCTGCTGCTCTAACAAACGAGCCGTGTATCAAGAAAGAGTCAAGATGTCCTTCCGTAAGGTACTATGAAGACTACGGAACGGAAACATTCACTCGTTTCAATCATATGTCTCAGGTCTCCATCATAAACCGGCAACACGTATTACGGACATTGCCATGAAACAACTTCAGCAACACATCGCAACATGCTGGGGCAGGACTTACCACGGGCATAGAACTTCACAGAACGTCGCCATTCTTCAGCGCTTCATCGAAGGTAGCATCGGTAAGAGTCCACATGAGACTTCTTCTCCTCGGCCACCGGTTTCCTTCTCCTTCAGATTCGGCTGCAGCTGCGCCACGGCCGGCTGGGTCAAAAGACAGCTGCCCAAAAGCAGCAACACGAGGTTCCGCTTCGTCACAAACATTCTGAAGCTTTTTTGACATGATCTACCACGAAAGTGGTAAGGAGGGACCGAAGAAAAGTAGGGTAGAGGCCGCCCGAAAGTAGTGAATAGCACGTCGAGAGGCGAGAGAAGACAGAGTGGAGTCACGACAAGAAGACGGAATATTCCAGGGGGTACCAAGGATAAAAGTGTCACAGCGACGTAAAAACTAGAACAGGGGACGCTGCTGGTGCTACTGCTCTCCTATGAGGCTGGAAGAAGAAAATAACTACACGGTTGCGAGACGGAAACAAACACGGGTGGGCGGCACCGCTGCGTTGATTGAGGATGCAGTGTAGACGCTGCTTCCACCACCGCCGTCCATACATATAAAGAGCACGCGGCAGGGACCACGCACAAGTGGCGGCAACAGAACGATGTGGCGGCCACGGCACCGAGGAGGCAGGAGCAGCAACAGCAGCTGCAGCGTGAGCAGCAGCACCCGCTGCAACCGAGTCACATAACAATTTATAACGACAGGGCAACAACTGCGACAAGAGCAGACCCCCAATTTGGACGGCACGCGTTGGTGCTGCGGATGTTGTGAAGAGCAGCAAGAGCGACTGCACAATTATCGGTAGGTACAACAGCAGCGCGTCAGCACGAATACCAGCGCCTGTGTGAAGCCAGTTTTGGAGGGCTGTGGCTTTGGAGTAACTACGCGAGAGACGCATGGCTCTTCTATTCAGTGAGCACCCTGCACGCAGGAGATTCGCCAGGTGCCTGTTGCATACTGGAAGTCCCTTGAGAACCAGCAGCAGCCACAATCTGTTGAGCGGGGCGTCGTATCCCTACGTCACTGATACTCACGCCAGCTTCGGCAGCTGCAGTGGTGAAGACGCCTGCGTAGCACCGAGGACAGGAGAGAGCGGAGCACAGGAAGGTCAGGAATAACGACCGGACAGAAGGAACAGCGGGCAATGGGTGGCTTTACTTCTTCACACATGTACGGATAGTGCCCTCCATTCGAATGCAGCGATAACCTTAGTGCTGCGCGGAGAGAATAGCTCAGCGGCTAATCCTGCAGCATTCTAGACACATGCAATTGATATATTTTTAGCCACTCCGCTTTAGGCGCCAGGATAGGCGGCTGCTGCATGGCGTACTTTCGATTGTGCTAATTCTCAATCTAGTCTCAATGTGGGCAGTTCTCCCTCCCGTCGAACTCCTGGTTTTTACTGCATTATATATGTTTACCGCCGTTGACCCACTCTTCTCCCCTGCAGTAATGACTTCAGAGAGCGTCCTTCTGAACGTTGCACGCCATGTAGGGGTTGCTTCGGAGTTACAGCAGCACGCTCCTGCCTATTTCCCCGTACTGTGTGTCTAAGCGTGCGAATGTGGCCGTCCACGCGTTGACTACAACTTTATAAGTTGTCCAAACTGAAGTAACTGCAGCAAGTGAGTGTTAACCAATGCCTACAATGCCAGGTTTCCTCGTCGAACGCAAGACCATGTCGTGATCCACCTCACCCGCTGCACCAGTATACAAAGCGTCGGGCCTGCACACGGATACGAGTGCTGCCTACGTCTTCTGAAGAAGAGAAATGTACACGTGGGCCGGCGGCAGGCAAACGGCGACTCCTACACACGAAATATG
Source organism: Meriones psammophilus (assembly GCA_036365155.1). Classification (NCBI taxonomy): domain Eukaryota; kingdom Metazoa; phylum Chordata; class Mammalia; order Rodentia; family Muridae; genus Meriones; species Meriones psammophilus. Next base: position 13,060 of record JAEOAE010002444.1, read on the forward strand.
CATACTCCCTGGTACGCTTTTCAAAAGACCCAGTCCAGACGAAGTGTCCCTTTCTCTCTAGCTGCGCAATCACTTTTTCCCGCATGAGAAGCGGGCTCAATGTGTAGGCGAGCTTTGCACGGTACTAGACTATGAGGAGGGGTCAGTCGCCAGTCAGGCGGTCCTTCACTGTACACATGTTACACTCAGTGTGTACACGTCTGGTTCTAAAACTAACGTGGATACCTGCAGCAGCGCTGTGTCTGCATCAGCAGGTACCAAGGTGGGTTATCTTTCTGTCTGCCTGTGTTGATTGTTATCCAATACGTCTCCTTAGGTTATCAAAAAGATGTACATGCTTCCAGCCACATATAGAACAATGGTACAGCTTTGGATTACAAAATATGTGTATTTCAATGGAGCAGAAGGCAGCGCATGTATTTGTAGGTATCCTGTTACTATCAACCGTGTGCACGTATGTCAACACGTATGCATCCCCAGAGATTCATGGTAGATGTGTAGGTGTTGGTCAATTAAGATAGAAACGTCTCCAAGTGGAACCGTTGACTGTAAGCTTGTTCTTCTGCTGTCCTCCACTACCGTACTCTTGAAGAAGGTTCACCCATCCGTTTCGCACATGTCGACGTGTCTTCGCCAAGCGAGGCAATCATGCAGCGACAAAGGGCTTACAAGTTACAGACGACGACTGCGTGCGAGAGGATGGGACTGGCAGTTGAACCTATCATGAACGCAGTGCGTGAGTGCAGAGCGGCGCAGCGAAGCTACTGCAGTCATGCGACTCGGCACCGCGAGGAACATGAAAGCTAGAATTTGTAGCAACTGGACCTGCGCCGTGCATCCCCCAACACGCACTCGCGATGTGTCCTTGCCATGGTGGGGTAAACACGTTACAGAAAGGAGAGTCGCATACTCACGATGAATAGAGTCGTCCGTGTTTTGTACCCGCCGTAAAGCCAGGTTTCATGTGCATGTGAAGTAAAGCGATAACATACGATTGTGTACAGCCCAGGTAGGACAGGCAAAAGCACGCGGGCGTCGAGTAGATGTGCATAGCACTTTTCAGAGCAAATCGAAAATCTTGTCCACCAATAATGGGCACAGCAGCGCGCAGACGCACCCTGACGCGCCTTCTGTTCATCTGTCGTAGCGCACGCGTGCAGGCGATCATATATATACGTTGACTTCCGGTACCGTGTGCATCTCGACGAAGGTTAAAATTGCGAAAGCACAGCACTACGTATCCGCTTCGGCACTGCAGTATGTGAGATCATAAGCGGCTTAAAATTGCCATTTGATGCTCTTAGAAAACGCTTTGACTTAGACGGCAAAGTACTTTATTGCGCTTCAGGGGGGAAAAGATAATCGCGGTCCCTTTTCTTATACCCGGGACAGCCAGCTGGTCAAGCGCGGTCGCAGAAAATGCATTTGCGTAGGCATTGTGGCTATGCTGTTCACAAAAAACAGTGCTCGAGGCCTGACGAACGATGTTGATTACTGAATCTATGTGAATATAGACGAGAGTTCAGGAAAACCAATATCTGTGCACCACGACTACCCAGCTAGTGACAGGACAGAAGAAGCGGCATCGATGCGTGCGGAGTGGGTCTGGGTAATTTCTTTTGATCCGGGTATAGCGGTGAAGGTAGATGCAAAGGAGGTATTACGTTGAACCGAGCAACTTAAAGCAGTCCAAACTGAAGTAACAGAGCGATTGCTCAATTTGTAGTAAGCGGGATGCGCACCCAAGCCGGCGACCTTTCGATGAACACAACGTAAGGCATTTCTGGAAAATGACGAGGACCGCTGTACACATACCAGTGTGATATTTTCTCTCAGCTCTGGTATCATCTTTCCGCCTCACAGATTTACCAAAGTAAGCTAGAAGCGCTACGCACCATCATATGGATATCTCCATATCTATAAAATCAACAATAAACCGCAGACGTTTCATACACTCGTGTACTTCGTTAGTATTCAAACTGAGCTTTACCACTGGTGATAATTTTTGGAACTCGCTCTTAGGTTTAGATGTTCGTCGCTGTGGTGGCGCGACATACCGGCAGGAGAGTCCCCTTTGTTGCCCAGAACGACATCCTCGAGCTGGGTGCAACCCAGCGATTTTTGCTCTCACATTCTCTGCGTTTTTCGCATTCCCCAACGCAGTGCAGGCGGGAACTGTGTTACGATATTCTTCTGTACTCCTCAATGAGCTGGGTATACCACGAAGTAGATCAGGCAGCCCTGACAGCACTTGTGGGCACGAACACGAGACGGGAGTCGTACAAGAAAGACAGAGCTACTCAGCACCCAGTGACGACGCATACCGTCCAATGCCCAGTTACATGTGTTGATTGCTTTCAAGTGTAAAGGTGCATCAATGTAGTCATCCATGAGCCACTGGTAAGTAGTACACCATATAAGTAACAGTAACCTAACGTGGAGGTAAAGTGACACTGTGATAGCTACAGCAACCAGAAACCCTCTTGAGCAGAACTTTGAAAGCTCTGCTTCGTGTCTGCACACACATCTCATTTATCAGGCGTATAGGTCAGCTATCCCGTTGAGCATAAATCTGTGGCTACAAGCCTATATCAGTGGTTGCTAAATGTCATATTGCTGTGTTCTCCAGACTACCTCGCCAGCCCGCCGAACATGCGGTAGCTTCAAACAGACTGTGACCCCTGTATGAAACTGCAGTGCACTACGTTTGAACCTAGAGATTCCCCCGATGAACAGCAGCACCGACGGCTCTATCATGACGATGGTTGGAAGGTGCCGAACTTCACCCCATGAACATCTTCAGTGGTTGCTGGCCTCGCAAGTACCCGTTCGCTACATCTACGCCTAACGTCTTCCCAGGGACCGTGGTAGGCGTGTACTGCGCAAGCTGTCGCGAGGCCTCGTCGTACTCTTCGTGCGCGCTGTACAGGCTGACTATCCAGAAAACCGCGTCGCGTGGATTTCGTACTGTTCAGCAAGACGGCACGCGTTCTATCGTGGACGCGGACAAATATTCGACATCCTCGAGATGTCCAGCAGTCTCACCTCTACAACATTTGCTTCTTCTTTGAGTATATCCCGAATCCATCCCTCGCAGGAGGCCCGGTTCCCGCATATTGCCTGTCTGCGTCCAAAATGAAGTTTCTCTCTTCAGTTCTGCTCCTGTACCTAGAAAGGAACTATGTTTCCTGCCCTCAAAGGCCCCATGCTGCAACTAGTGCATGAATCCACCATGGGCACTAGTAGTTGTTAAGGTTGTAGCTTCAGGATACATCTTCCAGAAACAGCTATTGTCTCAAGAAGACAGCCCTCACAACCAAACTACAGGTCCGTCTCTATTGCCCGCCCACTTCGATCCGCGTGTAGGGAATTCAAAGCGCGCTGTTTATAGGAATGTATGTTCCCCGTAACTGTCCATAAAACAGGTGCCTTGTCCCTCTGAGCACTTATATTACCTCAGCAGCCTGTG
>JAEOAE010000947.1:0-16571 GCA_036365155.1 Meriones psammophilus
AGCCTTGCAGAGGCATCCTCCGCCAGCGTTTTTGACCACAATTTCGTCTATGGCGGTGTGGCACAGAAACCACTGGTAAGCTACAAGCGTGAATGCTTGGGTGAAAGTGAAAACCTACACGTCCAGCAGGGACGGCTGCAGTGCAGGAAGGTTTCGAATGTATCCTCACTGGCAAGAGCACCACCAGCCACACCGAGCTGAATGTAGAGAGGTCATGCAATCAGGGGAATCTGCCAGTGACTCAGGAAAACCAAGGGCATCGGGAACTGCAAGAGAATACCGTCGCGCATGGAGGTGCCCTAAAAAGCTTATGAAAGGGGCTTCGAAAAAAAGACGTTAGTTCAGAGTTTGAACAAAGGCCGCATTTTCAGAGGCCGAAGCAGGTGAATTCTTCTGTAAGGGTTGCTGCATGTGATACATTACATTCAGCAACGAGGTGGCTCAGCGGAGGCGGGAGCTAGGGACTTGCTTCGAGGCTGTCACAAAGGACCAGCCCGAAACCGGGCAAAGCGATGAAGACTGCTCGGAAGAAAACTTGGATAATCAGTCGCAGGCCAGAGATTTAACGGACTGTGAGAGAAAGAATGTTCCCAAAGAACCATGTAATCAAAAATCTGGACATATGTTCAGTTGTGCGCAGGCTAATCCATCAGATCCGTGGAATGCTACTGTGGGACAACAGGGGACTTCAAACCAAAACGCTTGCTCTCCTGATATTGATGCTGACGAGCAGAAAGCCGCAAACCCGCGCAAAACGTCACTGCTGCGGTCTGTTGTCAGAAACAAGATCGACATCTCCGACACACCTATGAATACTAGGGCGTCAAAAAACACTGCCATGATCAGGCTGCTTTCAACAGTTACGGCAACATCAGGGTAACTCAGGGTAATAGCAGCTCGCTGCCAGCACAAAAGGCACCGCAGGCTCAGCTTACGAGTTGCTTCGCATTCTCAAGCCGGAGGATCTAGCGGAACCGCCTGGGAATGGGACGGCGATGGCGACTGCTTTCTTCATCACCTCGGACGATTGTTCCTAACTCCTGTAGTGAGTTAGTCGTTCTTATGGTCTTGCAGCTCTGTTGCTGTTGCAGTAATTGGGTGTACGAGGCTGAAGCGCGGACTCGACCCTCGCCTCCTCTCAAGGATGGCTCCTCCACTCAATGTAGCACGAGTTTGCTGAACAGTAGCAAGCCACTACACAACAGAAACGGTGGAAGGACCACATCAACTATCGCTACCTGTTGTTTTTCGTGAGCTTTCTTGCTCTCGTAGTAGAGATCACTCACTTGCACGTCGTCCTTCGGCTTCCGCCTACCGTTAGCATTTCCACTCGCACGTTTGTGGTCGGCGTCTTCAGAAAGGGCAGACACCGGCCGCAAGGGGACTCTTGTCTACTTAACAGCAGTGCTAGATTTCATACTTACCCACGTCCGCTCACATGTTGGTGTTCATTTCTCAGTAGTGAGGTACTGACTTACTGCCTAAACACGCGCAAACCAACGCAGCAGACGCCATGCTCAATCTTACAAATACGTACTTGTACAAACAGTGACGACTGTACAATAGAAGGGCCGCCTCTATTTGAGGGTTTTGGTTTTTCTGGTCTATACCTAAAGTCGTCTACTGGAGTACAGACTTTCTTTACAGCCCAGCGCGCATGCGGCGTAACCTGCTAGTCAAACAGGCGAAGACACGGTGACACGCATACACACACCAGTATCTACATCTACATGTGTGTAGCCACACTCCGCTTGTCATATGAACATCTGTTTATGCGGCTGATACATGGCAGACAAGTATCTGACTAGGAGGCACGCATATACTGCATGTACTGCTCGCTTGCAAGTTCCTCTGGCGGATATACTCGGACGCGTACTATCGACTTTCTCTTGCAGCCTAGAGCCCGTGCGCAGGCATGCCACAGGATGGTGTATATAAAGCTGAGCATGAAGACGTGGATGTACGAAAAGTGTAAAATGGCAAAATTTGTCTAGATGAAGTTTGTCTTTGCATACGCTCTCGTTATTCGTATGTGCAGCATTTTCGAGGCACAAGCGAAATACTTTTTACGTACGGCGACCCAGTCGACATTTTCTTTCTAAAACCCGACCACCCTTGCTCCCTGACATTCAAGGCAAGTCCCAGAGAAAAAGTGTTTGGAAAAATAGGATCAATACGGAGAGGTTAAGTAAATATTCTGCCACGTTGAATTCCCCGCGCTTTAAAGGAAAAAAATAGTACTTACGGTTCCGTCTCTAGACTTTTTCCACGTATATAGATAGGCCTTCCTGTTTAGCCTGCTCTTTATGCGCATACATATATTCATTTAGGTGTTTGGTGATGCCAAGAACACAAACACAAGTACGCGCACTGCTTGTGTAACCTCCGTATGCTCCGATGAGCCCAGCGTCTGGACTGCCTATAGTAGGTACGGACGATTCTTCAAACCACTGTGCGTAGTCCACTGTCGTTTCGCCTCAACGTCTTGAACAAGCGATGTGTCCATGGTGAACCACGGGTGACTTTCTGTAGCGCGAGGCCTTTTTGTGTTTATGTCTCAGTCTGAGTACGCATGGTTCCACAAACTGCTTGAGTCGCGTCAGTATACCAAGCTTCTTGTGGATGGCCTTGACACCCTATTTCCGGTCTCCCCTGGGCGGGTTGTCCCAAGCGATAATCCGGCCGCCTGCGTGCAGATGTAAGTAGTCTGTTAGTGCTAGATGTAGCGCAGAAGGAGCAATTTAAAAAAGAATACGGCCTCGTCTACATCCAAACAACACCTTTCTCGTTAGTCGGACACTAGGGTCTGCAACGAAATACTGTACAGTTGATCGGGTATCGAACACAGCTTGTCTCCCAGGCCTGCGCTTTTTAGTAGTTCGTACATACGCGCATACATATCGGAATACATATATGATGAAAATGCGTACGTGTGTAACGTACACACGTAAGGTAAAAGCTGCGCAGAGGTCACACCCCGAACACTATGTTATGTAACATGCCAGCAAGCAGTTTACTTTCCACACCAACGTGATATTTGTGGTAATTCGCTAAGCTAACTTGAGGCCTGGCAGACCTTGCGAATACGTTGAATTTTCCAGCGCTCAAATCTATTAAGTTTAACTACAGGTGGAATAGTACTTTGCTGTTCATTGACTGCACAGAGTGTTTCCGCCCTCGAGAAGGTTGTGCAAAAAGCCTGGTTTTCGAAATACAGTTGAATACCTATACAGCACTGTGAAGACAAGGAGGTCAGGCTCTCATCCCCCCTCCATGCACTAGGCGGTACGCAGTCTCACAAAGTTTGATATGCCTTATGGCTTTCTTTTGTTCTGACGATGAGGCAAGGTTACGCAGAAAATTTTCTATATACGAGTACTCGAGTCGAACATTGAAGCGCAAGACCAAACAGTCAACACAGCACCTCCGGAAGCACAACGGACACGAACGGAAACAAGTGTGTGCTTGAGGCTACAATCGCCCAAAGCTCATCCTGGTGAATGCACGACACAGAGAAGGGCGCAGAGTACGCCGATTCCAGTGTGAACGAGACAGGACATCTTCAGCTGTTGATAGCAAACTGATTTCACACCGGTGCAGGCCTCCATCTTCGCTGTCGTCTCACTAGAAAAAGCCAAACCTTGTGGTAACGACGCACGCTTGCTGGTCTCAGTCGTCGTGTGCGGACGACCGTCGACACTTCTCTTCCAGACTACACAGAGGCGCTACATACTGATGTGCATCTCCTTTGCATATACGAATACCGATCCACACAGGAGATGGGGTCTAACTTGTCTAGAGACTGGTTTAGGGTTATTTAGGCGGTTTGTGGTGTCCTTCTAAGGCCGTGACGTAAAAAGAGCGTTTTGACTAAGAAGAAGTCAGATGGTTGCCAAATGGAAAGAAGCGTCCGACGACAGTGTCAAACCGCAAGCGGTAAGCCCTTGCCCTGAGTAGTAAACCAACATATGCGGAACTGCACCCAAAAGTTGCTGTCAGATTCGACTGTTTCTGGGTTCGCACTCTGCAGGCTGCGTTCGTGGCTGCAGACACCCATCGGGTCAAATTTTGCGTGGCAGTTTACCTGGAAGAACGACTCGAACTAGCAGCTTTTCAAATTCAACATTGCCGCAGTATTACAGCGGCTCGCAAAAATTAGTGATTTTATGGCTTTATTGAGGTGCAAGACCTTTGCACGGATTACCACACACATGCAACCTCGTTTACAGCGGCGTGGCAGATCTGCATAATGGAACGAGATTCGTGTCATGCACTGGTAGGCCGCGCTCATTTAAAAGCAAATGCGAGAAACGTCACTGACGCTTGAGTATAAGACTGACTCCGCATGCGTAAATCTACGCAGATTTTGGTGTTCTGGCGCGTGTTGTCATCCCTTGCACACGTGGATCATTCTTTCGCTGACGGAACCTTTATCCCGGACATCTGGTTGCACCGTAGCATTCTGTTGAGGACCGGCTAGAGAAACGATTTTATCAGTATACGGCGGGTATCAGTTGTGCGATCTCCTCGGTTGCCATGACGATTACCCCTTCCTCCACGCCTTTGTCGTGGCAGCTTTTGATCATTATATAAAGAGTTCTTTGTCGTATGCAACGTTCACTACCAGGGGAAGCTGTTCTAAAAATATTTTAAAAGGCGAGACTGCACTTAGACAGGCAACAGGCGTGGTAGTGTCCTTCGTTTTTTTTTCGAGATGTGCTGTTCATGAACCAGGAGTTGTTCCTCATAGTTGGTTGGATCCTTTTCTCGTTTTCAACATTTTATTGGCTCTGCGCGTTGGATAGTGAAATCGACTCCCAGCAGGAAGTTAGCGTTCATGCCAGCCTTCAACCTTTAAAGCACGATTCAGGACAGCCGTCCCAAACACATACCTGACACCCATGGAATGTAAAGACGTGAAAGAATTGATTATTTGAAAGTGTGTGCGTACCCGTGTGTAATTTAGCTACACCAGGGATTAACCACCACTTAAGTGCAAAGTGTGCTTATAAACCGTTGCCTAATAAGTGAGATAAGACAGTTGCGCCTTCGAGCAAGTCATGAAACAATGTGATATTATAGTTCCTTGACGGGCACATAAGCACACCTGCGCTGTGTTCGTTCCACTGGGATTTAGGAAGATCTAAAAAAGTTCAAGTCTGCAAAAGGTGCACGCGTATAACAAGCATTTTATTTTTTACGAGTCGGACTCAAACGTTCTCGCCAGCACCCTTTCTAACATGGCATGGGCTGCGTTGGCTGTTACAATGGTGAGCTGTCTATGGCATTGATCCCTCAGGCAGAACAAAGCTATGCCGCGCCGAAGCAATAAGGCGGTCACCACAACGACGCAAAGCAGTATGAAAGTTGTGATCTCGACAACCCCTGTTGTACACATATACACATTCAGGTATGATATGCATTTACCTAGCGTGTTCACTGTCAAACCGTCTACCTGCGCGTGAATGATCGTAGGGAACTGCAGAGAATAGAACTACCTCGTCGTTGTCGCAGCATACAGCAGCTTTGTGGGACAGACGCAAGCGTAAGTGTGGTCTGAGGACAAAGCTGAACAGCTACTATGCACAGGCTGCATACGTTGTTTTCTCGACGTCACTAACCTCTTTCGCATTCAAAGCGCACATATGAACGCGTGCGTTCGTGCTTTGCTTGCCAGACCCGCTGCCAATCCATTATTATCCACCAGTGCTGCCTTCGCGGTCATCACCATGCGTGGAAGACGTACGAGAGAATAAGTGTTTTCCTTTAGCACACGTGCTGCAAATGCCAGTCAAGTCAGTGGTTTGTGCTTCTTTTCGTGTATTCGCACTCCATTGGATGTCTTTTATGCCTCTTTGATCAAATCGAAAATGCTTTATCAGGTATCTCTGGTTTTGCTACCATCGTTGTGGAGCGCTGCCATGGTTATCTTCATTCTGATATTAATCGATGTTTCTATAATGGGCTTCATGTACTACTGGAACCTCCTGCTGAACATGCTTTGACCATGGTCAACCTCATTATCTCTATTGCAAGCCGAAAACTGAGTAAAGCCCTGTTCTGTCAGTTCTCAAGTCAGTGCCTGATTCATGCAACAGTTGAAGCCAGCCGTCATCGGAGACCCACCCCTCCGAGTCCTTCCACAGACACGCCTACACTCCCGTCTATCTGCACACACAAGGTAGTATATGCGAAAAGCAGAGAGAAGGTACAACCTGTATCACTACACAAAGCCATGCAGTTTCTTCTATTTTACTCTCGAGATGGTATTGTTGACAGTGATGAACATGCCTCCAGCTCAAAAATGCGTAGTTTGGCTGTTGGGGCATTTACGCGAGAGCAGAGATCACCGGCCAAATTAAAAGCTTGCGGTGCGCATTATACCATACTACAATCGCCTAGGTGAATTCTTCCCTTCAACCTTGTCGGTGGTTTGCGAGGCACGCTTCGTTTAGGGTGTGCTAACTTGGGATTTTATGTGGTAGGTGTGCCAGTACAGTGAACGAACCTGGTCTCGAAGCCCTATTTACAGTACAACTATTCCATGCATCTGCACAGATACGCGTGTGCAGATATCCTGCATGACTTACTCCTTCCCATGGTTTCGCGAGCGAAAAGTACATTTAGCTGCATTTTTAATAGTTATTCAATAACTATTGTGTGTTTCATTTTGTGTAGTACTACGTGACTACCTGAGAAGAATACAGTTCAATATTTATACAGTTTGTGTCCCGTTCTGCTGCTCGGATTTTCCATCGACTACGCGTCGCACATGTACCACATTTTCACATTGTGTGGGCCGCACTCGTGACATGCGCGTCTTCGAAACTCTGGTTCTTATCGGAAATCCGATTTTCCACGGGGTCATGTCACGCAGTTGGGCGTGCTAGTGTTGGCATACACACACAGCTACGTCTGAAAGTATTTTCAAAATGATGACGCTTGTTTTAACGCTTGCATTTGCATGGTGCCATTCTGCTTCCAGTCCTCCTAAGCCTAATTGGTCCCATGGGTTCTAGTAAAGAACTCTAAACGCAGCGCTTAAACAACTTCCGAAGGGTCTTACCTTAAAAGAAAATCCTCTCAAAAAAAGCACACACATAGGTCGAATGTCAGGAAAGACATGTTCAGCTTTCGCGCGCGGCAGGTACCAGTTGTGTATCATCGTAGGCACGCACGGAAAACCGGACGACGACAAGCGCAACCGATTTGGAAGTGAGGCCGTCTAAATATCTGTGCCGGGTCAACAGCGAGCGTGGCTGTCCTTTTGGTGACTGTCGTTATAGTGATTTCTCTACGATATTGGTACTGATGCCAATGTAGGGTGCGCATGTTTCAGTTTACTGCGTAATACCTACGGAATAGATGGAGAAGTCGTGATGCGTAAACGTACAAAAAGTGGAACAGTACACGTTTGTGACAATGCAGTAGGCCTGGAACCAACGAACTCGTGATGACCAATTGTGGTGTTCCCACTTCATGCCCGCGTACACTCTCGTCCGCTCCCTTGGCGTATTGTTAACTTTCCAAGGTTGCAGAAGCGGTCAGGCAACACTTCTGGTGAAAGAACGGGGTAATTGGCTGTGCTCGTTCGCCGCACCCCAGAGGGTACGCGGAGCAGAATAAGTTGTAAGGACCTTGACTCACACGGGAAGCTCATGCTTGCCCTCAGAAGAACGCCTGGCTCTCTTTAGCTGTAACTTAACAGATTAAATCGATTGTTTCAAGAAATATATCCTTAACCTGATAGTCGCTGGCCCACATTTGAACCGCTGGCCGCTTTGTGTAGGCACCACCGTGCGCAGCGCGTGCATGCGTAAATATTTCAAATGCGTTTCGGCCGAATAGCGCCCGCAGTACTCTAGTAGAAGGGCCAAGCGTACAGGGCACCGCGGGACGTCCCGTTCGTCTACGCTGTCCATAGTCTGTACCGCATCAAGCATGCGCTGATGGGCGTCAGGTCAGTAGCTGTACTGCAAATGCTCGATGCCTGATCATGCAAGCGCGCGCCTTCGTAAAGGAACTGTAGCCAGTTCAGTCAGTGCTTGCGTTCGTATGTATGTGTATAATATGTAGATGTAGATGTAGATGTATGTATGTAGATGTATGTATGTATATGTATGTATATATATCTATGTATGTATATGTATGTATGTATTTGTACGTTTGTATGTATATATATGTATGTATGCATGTATGTATGTATGTATGTATGTATGTATGTATGTAGTGTGCATGTGTCTCAACGTAGTGTGTGAGCCTGTCAGCACGGAAAGTCTAATGCATAATTCAGCCTGTGCGTATCGAATTTGGCCTACGCTTCCAGAAGTCGCCATAAGATGGAAATCGGGAAGGTAGAAAAAGGGGCTGACTTTATGTTACTGCACCGTTGACAGCGCTGCTCGCCGTTTTTGTAAAATTCGGCAAAGCGAACTTCTAAATGTGCCTATTCAGGTCCGTCACTAGTACCAGCCAAAGATTATCAGGTCTGTCGCAGTTCTAACCAAAGATTATGCAGTTGTGCCACTGTCGCGACTAATTGGAACGCGTACGCATACACTATTTATACAGAGAGTAGAGCTTGTCTGCCAGAGGTAGAGCATCCAATCGGCGCAAACCTGTATATTGTAGCGTCGTCTACGGCGCTGGATGTCTCTCGCCCATGCGAGTTGTGCCGTATCAGCTGCCGTGTATAACGAATGGCCAGTTACATGAGAACAGAGCAAAGCCCTCGGCCCTTCACGCTGAGGTGAAATCCCGCCCAAACAAGGGGTCAGTATTGCCTGTATGCTGACTCCCCAAAGCCGTCGACAGCTTGATATTACGTAAGCCTGCAGGAAGTGGGTCTTGACCAGTACACGTGAGTGCATGCGATAGGAAAAAATTGTTTGAGGACTGCCGTACCAGTGGGAATGATTGTTTGTAAGATGGTTTGTTCGCAAGAACAGAGAGGTATGACCGAAAAAAAATTGCCATGCAGGAAGTGATACAGATCTCTCACACCCTCCACAGGCCATTGCACAGGGGTAATAAAGTGGTTCCACGGTTTATCTTGGGTAGGGTGCTGTTGATTAATACAAGGTCTGAAAGGCTTGCTGGAGCAATACATCGGTTTTATAGGAGGAGCTCATCATCATCGATCGCTAGAAAAATTACATTTCTCTGCTGTTTGTGTGTCCATCGTAGCATAGCCCTAGTGTTGCATGGCGACCAAACCGGTGTAGGGTGCCCAGTTTTTCCCAGAAAAGGTTTATTTTGGGATAAGGTAGTGGTTGAGGTTACGGTCGCTGTCGCTCCACTCGTTGTCAGCAGAAAGGCAAGGTTAGAAATTTTCGGCATGACCGCGGAGGAGAGCAGCAGACGCGCGACGTCCGAAAAAGATTTGTCTTGTCTTGCTCCTCGGACACGACTGCGATTTTCGCGAGTAGCTGTGCTGACGGGAAGTGTAGGGAACCACTGCGTGCAGCACGTTATTTCCGCGCCTGCACATCGTGGCTTTTGCAGGTCTCTAGTACTACTCCGTAGACACTGTGCTAGTAAAATCACTTCACCCTCGTCATTGCTCAACGGAGCTACTTTGTTTGCTTTTACTTGAAAGACGGCGAACTTCTTCACGCATTTTTTCGTGCACTTCTGCTCTCACCGAGTATGAGTGCACAGGCTTCAAGACTCTTGGCGAAACTCTGAACTTCGCACTGTAGGGTGCATCCTCACGCTGATATATATCTGAGCATTATGTGAAGCCCAGCAGCACGATCCAGGAGAGTACTACTACAGCAGTATCAACGATCAATGGGTACTGAATCCATCTTCAACGTAGCGAGTATACTGGCGCATTATGCAGCCCAGCAGCACGTGAGTGAGCGGACTACTGTACTACCCCAGTGATCAAGAAGGGCGGCTGATTTCTCAAGGATGCTGGCACACGGTAAATGCGCTCAAATTTCTTCAGCAAAAACTCGTCAAACCATATGTTGCACGGTTGCACGCGGTGAGTGTTCACACGTAAACGTGACAGTATAAATCTGCAGAAACTGGTCGAGATCATCTGGGTTGAGCCACATGCATGAGCAAGCAAACGCGTACGTATGTGTTCTGTCAGAGCACACAACGCGTTGACAACACGCACATAAAAACAGGAAGCCGGCTCGACTTGTCCGTAAACAACAGTGCAGAGGCCTACCTACCGCACTGTCGGGCTCCACTGCACAATAGTTCACTAATTGAAGCACACCCTTAATAAGTCAGTTTTCTCGTCCTTTCTTTGTCTGCATGTGTTGGCATACAGGAAGCACACCACTGGCATGGTCTGATACCTCATTTCGACTTTCGCTCGTGTCATTTACGAATGAGTAACCGTCTGAATTTTGCTTCAGTATCTCAAGCGGTCATACGCCGAGTTTACCTTCTTCCGGCCACTGGTGTGTAGTACCGCACTTCTCCACTTCTCCATGGGTACGAGCACGTGATAAGCGTTGTTCTCTTCTGGTGCGATCCCGGAAGAAGGTTCACTGTATTCTGAGCAATCAGTCGTTTGTGCGTTCCGTTTCTCCCCGCCGATAGACAGCCACGTGTTCACTATGGCCACGTGTCTTCTACTGGGGTCCTTTTCTCTAACGCCAGGTACTACTCGGGAGCAAGTCTAAGAGAATTTTTCGTTTTGCCTCATTTTAGGATACGAAGCTATAGAGATCAGCGTCTCCGTTCGTACCTTGCACTACAGCGCTTGAGATGACATGTTTTGAAACAGTAGAAAAATGTTTTGTATTGGACATCCCGCAATTTTGCCCCGACGCCTTTGAGAGGATAATGGCAAAACGAGTATTGCTGTTCGAAATGAAAGTGAGGCGCACTACTGGCAACCGACGTAGAGTGACTTGGTGTGGAAGCGGACTGAAGGAGGCAGATGAATTGGGAGTCTTTCAAGCAGTGATGGACTGTAAAAAGGTGTAGAGGAGCCTTGTAAGGGTGCAGTACTGCAGCAAATATCACTTCAATTTCTTGCACTCTGCTGTTCGGACATTCGGACTGAATGCATCAAATATGTGTGCATAGGTGGTGATTAAATGAAAAAGATTACATTTGAGAATCTAGATCGGAAACGCCTATCTGTCGCAGCCTTTACCATTACGCGATCGGTGCCCCTTTGTTCTGGGTTCGCTCGTTTAAGGCGTCGTAAAACGGGGATTTGGAAGGCTGGCTGCCAGGAAACCACCCGCAGAGATTTGTCCGGAGACGCCACATGTCAGTAATCTACAGGTGACAGATTCAGGTACGATGCCTCCAGTCCGGAAGAAGTCCATTAGATTTGCACCTCTACCCATACGCCGGCGATACTGTTTGAGGGCAGAACAGAAAGCCCGTGCGCGGAACAGCATCATGTGCCTCTCGGTCTCTACCCGAATGCAACAACAGTTTTGCTACCCTCACCACATTTACAGGCTAAAATCACGGTTGAAAAAGTTGCAACGCACGGCGACGTTGAGCGGGATGCGACATATAAAGAAAGCGATCAGTGAAGATTTCTACTCCACTTTTTGACCAACGATGACCTTCGCCACGGAAATGCGTTTTGCCTATCAAGTACAGTGGCGTTAATGAAATGAAGAGTAACCCGCCTAGCAATTTGACCCGTTAAAGACTGTTGGCCTGCGCTATTTGTCGTGCGCATCATGTATCTCCCAGAACACAGATAATATCAACCCGTGCAGAATTTTCTCGCGCTAAGACCATACTCGAAGCTTTGCTTCGGTGCACATGTGACTACAGAGGCCGGGAACTGCGACCGAGAAAAAGACCACGAAGTCAGTTTCTGTGCGTTCACGAGATGTGCTACTTCTGATCGGACATCGATTCACAGCCGACCGCAGTTAATTCAAAGGACCGAAAGTTTGCTGTGCCCTTGCTGCTTAACTCTCATGGCGTAAGCACAAGTTTGTTTCCTTTTTCAAGCAAAGTTGACCTGCCCTTACTGGTGAAACTGGAGACCGCACGACACTTTGGGCAACATAGTTTGCGTCCGCAGCGAAAACTCGCGTGCTTTTGTTCCCGGGCCAAATCTATAAAGGCGAAAAAGTGCAAAAACTACCAGCAAATACTGTCTGCGCTGTGGGCGCTTGAAGAATGGCGCACTATCCACCATTAGCTACCTCGGTTTCGCCCCCACAGACAGGTACAGGTAGCTGTTATAGACGCACATAGAGCAGCAATGAGCGCAGCGGCTTATGTTTACTTTTTCGTAGCATTTCCTCTCAACGAACTGTCCGAAAGGTCCTGACTATAAGAGCATTTTTTAGCGTTATGGTCCAGGAAATAACTATAGTAATATTGACATTCGTTCAACACTTTGAAGACTTTACGTGAATAACTCTGACTCCTTCGTGAGTGAAAGTTCCACTTCACGTAGTTCCAAGAAAGATGTTGCTTTCGAGTATTTCTGCGTCTACACACAGGTCGACACACCCCACGTAGCTGTAAGCAAGCTTCCAAAGAAAGTCCGCTGGTCCGATAGCGACATCAAATATTTGACCCTGGAACGTCACACCATTGTCCGTTTAAGACATGGACCCGCCAGCGGTGTTTGGTGTCCAAAATGTTGCAGTCTCAGCCAACGAGGTAGGCTAAGGCATACTTTGGAGAGGCTAAGGCTGTCCTCATGAAGGAAAAAGTTTGTCACCGCTTCAATTAATACGCTCTGGCAACATCATCCAGGGAAAATACTCCAGCTATACTAACCTCGTCTTGGACATTCAAGCGAAGTCTTTCATCATGAGCAGTTGATGCCAGTTTGTGTCTCCATTGCGCGCTGCCCCTATTCTTCGTCAATATTAAAAAAAGATTTTTTCGTTTCCTTCGGGGCTAGGAAAAATCCAGTCATCGCTGAGGAATACAATCTCAGAAACTGAAGGTGCACAATGAAAAAAAGGTCACTACTGGAATGAACTGATGGACTTTCGTGGCTCGACGTAACCGATCGGCGAACGTACGAGTGGATTTTCGGTCCACACTCGAAACAGGCTGCGAAACGAGACTGACTGCACTACAAAAGTGATGTAGGTTGCGAAGAGGTTGATTACATGGTACTGAAGGAAGCAGCATTCTAGCTTTAGCGGCCGCCCTAATGTTTTTGCCACCTCGCGAGTGTATTGTCTAATGACTGGCTAACACAGAAGGATGTTCGAAATAGAAGATGGCAGTATGATCCTGCCGAGGCCTCCACTTGTGGAGGCTACCGGAAACTACACGTGGGCTGCGATGGAACATGTCGTTTGCTGGTGCAAGTACCGGTGACATCTACTAGAGTAGCCTTTCCGTTGTGGAGAACAGGGTGTTTTGGAAGGGCCGGATTGGAAGGCGTGAAAAAGCGGTCGCTCACCGAGGCTTAAGAGTGCAGTAGGCGGTGAAGATAGCAGATGACTCACGTCAGTGAAAAAAGCACAGTTGGACTGTTTCACCAATTTAGTGAGTGTGCAGAATACTTCGCGCGCTCACTCCATGGCTCGAAAGCTGCCATACGCGTGTACTTGTCTTGGAACCATTCAAAGACGTCCCCACTAGCCATACCACGCAGATCTACAATACCGACCGACTATTTTTGAAAATGTGGCTGTTTCATCCAACTCTATACTACATACTGTTCAGAAACATTGATAAGGTGGTTTGGTACAAGTCCATGGGCCTCCGAAGCAGTTCCCTATAGGCGGTGCTCAGGTAGCCCGTTCAAGTTTTTCTATTTGTACCGCCGAATTGCTAGCAAAAGACGCTAAGTATGCGAAGTAAACGCGCGCGCAGCGCCAGTCGTCGCATAGCTTTTCGGCGGAGTCTGCGTTGTGTTCCAGTGGGCGAACATCGCTGACACTCTGATGAGATAAACGCTGCCAGGTGCGGTGAGTGCCACCTGCGGGAGCTTTTGACGCGTAAAGCGTGCACCTGGTTACAAAATCACGTTGGCGTACTACGTACATGGTGAATACAGAATGCCCTAGACATGATAGTTGCCGTTGTACGGCTTGAACTCAGCTTTCCCCACCAGCAGTGTTGCGTCGCATGGAATTCATTGCGCTGCAATGATGTAATCTGGGTTTAAGGCCAGTAATTCTTCATCTTTGCTGTTCTTAGTCGTCTGAACGGAACCGCACGCCTATTTACTTTGACAGATACCAGGATACGAAGCCTGGGCTCAAAAATTGCATCGCCACTTTCCAGTTCAAGGCCCTACAAAAAGAGAACAAGGCGACATATTCACTAACGACTATGGCGATGAGAGAACATGTGCAATCTGCGCTCTGCTGTAGTGACAGCGCGCACTTGAAAATAATTGTTATGCAAAGGGGCACTACAGGCAGTAGAACAATGACTGCGTGGATATGTGCACGACGTGACAAACAAGAACCTACCTTTCGAAAATGCAAGCACACGCACATCGCGGAGAGGAACGGAAAATCTAGTAGCACATGATTGGACACAGCTAGTCACCAGAAGGCAGTAGGTTGAAGCCTTCTGAAGAGTTTTAAGAGTAGGACAACAGCAGTCTCCAGCCTCACGTGAAGATACAGTACGCACTCGGTAAAACGCACTAGGGGAAATATCTGAGAAATTTCTGGTGCTGGCGAACTCCCGGACGGTATATACTCATGCGGTAGCAGCACAAATGAGACACTGACTGCTGTAGGCTCACGACACAATTCGTACATGCACTACAGGTGGAACGTTTCTTCCTTGCGCCCTCGTCCTTGTACGAGAGCCTACGTACGCATCCGTATTCGTTTGGCATGTCGAACTGGGGCGGACGCGAAGACGTCGTGCCGTGCATGCGTTTCCGACTCCCGGTTGGGGCGCCATCGGTGCCGAATCATTCGGTTTCACTGCGAATCGTACCACGTGCCACCGTTTGCGTTGCGGCAACGACCTAAAGCTGGAAACGTGCTGTAGTGTTGGGCTACAATGAGGCTAACGTGCTGACAGTCCCTGCACCACTTGTCAACTACATGCTAGCTATCTTAAGTCGTATTATGCTCTCTATGGCTGTTAAGCCCTGGCGGCTACACATGCTTTGCTGACAATAACAGAAACTAGGTGTCCAGGTTAACATTTTCAAAGAGATCGTGGTTGCAACAAGGCACACGGATGCCTTCTCCGAGCAGTTCGTCGCAAAGTGGAAGAAAAGAGTGGAAAATAGGTAAATAATTGAGTTTCAGCGAATCCAGGAACGCAGCTATGACACATCAAACACAAACCTAAGGAGCAAACGACGGAATTCCATACAAGCAAGCGGATTTGCCGTTGTGCCACGCCGCCTCACGAATAGAGCGCTTTTTAACGCGCACACACTACACACACACACACACACATACATATATATATATATATATACATATTCACCGACTACTTTCTCCGTAGTGCCGCGACGGTGGCATTTCACCAGCAACATGAACCCTGGTGCGCAAATTGAGTTTTTCCGCCTAAACGTTTTCTCGATATTAAGTACTTCCTCCTCGCCTCAGAGAACAAGAAGCGACGCAAACATAGACCTCGCAGGCACCACACCTGCCATGACCTGCATGGTAACTCGCATCTCATCACAGTGATTCATCAACATAGCCTTGGAAGGTAATCAATGAAAACGCTTGCTTCCCTAATCGCAATGCTGGTACGCTTCCTGTCTGTTTACCTCATCACACTTCAGCAAACACCTAATGACAGATTCCGACCTGCGCACACAGCCCGCGCCAGCATCTCGATGTGACGAAACGATGCGCACCACGAATAACGTGGTAGCAGTCCTTTCTCGCGTGCAGTAGAGTCCCATCGACAAAAGATGACGAACAAATGCTTTACAGCCTGACGTCAATTATCGTGTCTCATTTCTCTGCGTTGCTGCTGACGAGCTGTGCTCTATCTGAGGTGGAAATACTCTCGAGACTCCTCTAGCCTTCCGTCTCCCGTAGGTCATTTTTAATTCCTATCGCCTGCAACCTCTGGTACAGGTCCTGCTAATGCGTCGAACTAATGTTGTGCCGTTCTTATTGTTTCCCGGACCTTGTTTTCCAGTATCATCGCGGTCACACCTTCTCGATGTCCACGCTAAGCTTGAACAGGCTTCAGTAAGACGTCGTCTGCCTGTACATTGCCTAATTAGCCTTCCAGTAGCATCTTCTCCTCACTGCTTCATCTGAATGATAATTTTAGGGAAGTACGCCCACTATGTTCTCCTTTATAGCAGTGTTTACAGTCAGCCCACTATCCTATCCTCTGCACACTCCGTACTTCCTCTGAGTCATCGTACTGCTGCTCCCGCTGCCGTGTTTGCGCATTCTAGGCTCACTCCCGGAATGAACAGGCTTGAAGTTCTCAGTAGCGTCATTATCGTGTACAGCTTGCTGCTGTCGTTACAATGCATCTGTTACTTCTCTTACTTCTTGTTGTAACGCTTGCTGGTCCTGCTGTTACTCACACCATTGCATAGCAAATTTTTCCGTGTCCTACTACTGGCCATGTCACTGCTCATCTTTGGCTGCCGGGCCGTCTCCTGTTCCTGTTGCGGCGGATACCCGTTCTGCCCCTATGGCGGT
>JAEOAE010004393.1:0-16618 GCA_036365155.1 Meriones psammophilus
AGTTGTCACTTGAGTTATTTGTCTTAGTCATTTTGATGGGTGTAAGTTGAAATCTCAGGGTGGTTTTGATTTGCATTTCCCTGATGACTAAGAATGTTGAACATTTCTTTAAGTGTTTCTCTGCCATTCTATATTCCTCTACTGAGAATTCTCTGTTTAGCTCTGTACCCCATTTTTTAATTTGGGTTACTTGATTTGTTGCTGTTTAACTTCTTGAATTCTTTATGAATACTGGATATTAACCCTCTGTCAGATATAGGGTTGGAGAAGATCCTTTCCCAATCTGTAGTCAGTCGTTTTGTTTTGACAATAGTTTCCTTTGACTTATAGAAGATTTTCAGTTTCATAAGGTCCCATTTATTGATTGTTGCTCTTAGAGCCTGTATTGTTGGTGTTCTGTTCAGGAAGTTGTAGCCTGTGCAAATGAGTTCAAGGCTCTTCCCCACTTTTTCTTCTAACAGGGTTAGTATGTCTGGTTTTATACTGAGGTCTTTGATCCACCTGAACTTTAGTTTTGTGCAGAGTGATAATTATGGATCTATTTTCATTTTCCTACATGTAGACATCCAGTTAAACCAGCACCATTTGTTGAAGATGCTATCTTTTTTCCATTTTATGGTTTTGGCATCTTTGTAAAAAATCAGGAGTCCATAGTGTGTGGGTGTATTTCTAGGACTTCTATCTGATTCCGTTGATCCACTAGTTGGTTTTGTATCCAGCCACTTTATCATATGCAAATAGTGATACTTTGACTTCTTCCTTTCCCATTTGTATTCCCTTGATCTTCTTTAATTGTCTTATTGCTCTAGCAAGAACTTAGAGAACTATTTTGAAGAGATATGGAGAGAGTGGGCAGCCTTGCCTTGTCCTTGATTTCAGTGGGATTGATTTAAGTGTCTCTCCATTTAGTTTGATGTTGGCTATAGGCTTGCTGTATATTGCTTTTCCTATATTTAGCTATGTGCCTTGTATCCCTGATATCTCCAATACTTTAAACATGAATGGATGTTGGATTTTGTCAAATGCATATTCAGAATCTAAGGAGATTATCATGTGTTTTTTTTTCTTTCAGTTTTTGTAATATGGTGGATAACATTGATGGATTTCCATATATTGAACCACCCTGCATACCTGGGATGAAGCCTACTTGGTCATAGTGGATTGTATCTTTGATGTGTTCTTGTATTGAGTTTGCAAAGTATTTTGTTGAGTATTTTTGCATCAATGTTCATAAAGGAAATTGACCTAAAATACTCTTTCTTTGTTGGGTCTTTGTGGATTGTAGTTACCAAGGTGACTGTGGCTTCAATGAATACGTTTGGTTGTGTTTCTTCTGTTTCTATTTTGTGGAATAGATTGAAGAGAACTGGAGTTACCTCTTCTTTGAAGGTCTGGTAGAATTCTGTACCAAAACCACTTGGCCCTGGGCTTTTTGTGGATCTGAGACTTTTGATGAATGCTTCTAATTCCTTAGGGGATATAGAACTATTTAATTGATTTACCTGGTCTTGATTCGCTTTGGTAAGTTGAATTGATTAAGAAAATTGTCCATTTCATTTAGAGTTTCAAATTTTGTGGCAAATAGACTTTTGAAATAAGTCCTAATTGTTTGGATTTCTTCAGTGTCTCTTGTTTTCTCCCCCTTTTCATTTCTGATTTTGTTAATTTGGATAGTATTTCTCTGCCTTTTAGTTTGCTTGGCTAAGAATTGGTCTATCTTCTTGATTTTCTCAAAGAACCAGCTCTTGGTTTCATTGATTCTTTGAATTGTTTTATTTGTTTCTAATTGATTGATTTCAGCCCTGAGTTTGATTATTTCCAGACATCTACTCCTTCTTGGTGTGTCTGCTTCTTTTTTTTTCTTAGGGCTTTTATGTCAGCCATGAAGTTTCTTGAATGTGATGTTTTAAATTTCTTTTTGAAGGCACTTAGTGCTATGAACTTTCCTCTTAGCACTGTTTTCACTGTGTCCCATAAGTTTGGGTATGTTGTGTCTTCATTTGCATTGAATTCTAGGAAGACTTTAATTTCTTTCTTTATTTCTTCCCTGACCCAGCTGTCATTTACTCGTAAGTTATTCAGTTTCCATGTGTGTGTTGGCTTTTTGCTATTTCTGTTGTTGTTGAGGTCCAGCTTTATTCCTGGTGATCAGATAGGATAAAAGGGATTATTTCAATCTTCTTGTATCTGTTGAGGCTTGCCTTGTAATCAATCATACAGTCTATTTTGGAGAAGGTTCCATGAAGCGCTAAGAAGGTACATTCTTTTGTGTTTGGGTGTAAGGTTCTGTAGATGTCTGTTAGGTACATTTGATTCATGACCTCTGTTAGAGATATTTTTTCTTTGTTTCTCTGTTTTGTTGACCTGTACTTCGTTGAGAATTGGATGTTGAAGTCTCCCACTATTAATGTATGGTGATCTATGTGTGGTTTAAGTTTTATTAATGTTTCTTTTATAAGCATGGTGCCTTTGTATTTGGGGCAAGTATGTTCAGGATTGTGATATCTTCCTGGTGGAATTTTCCCTTGATGAGTATGAAGTGTCCTTCCCCATCTCTTTTTATTAATTTTGGTTGAAAATCTATTTTATCAGTTATTAGAATGGTTAGTCCTGCTTGATTCTTGGTTCCATTTGGTTGGTAAAATGTCTTCCAGAACTTTACCCTCAGGTAATATCTATCTTTGTGTCTTAGGTGTGTTTCTTGTATGCAGCAGATTGTTGGGTCTTGTTTATACATCCATTCTGTTAGTCTGCATCTTTTTATTTGAGAATTGAGTCCACTGATGTTGAGATAGATTAATCACCAGTGGCTGTTAGATCCTTTGATTTTGATGTTGGCTGTGGTAGTAAGGTTGTGTTTTGTTTTGCTGTAGTGAGATTAATTATTTCCTGTGTTTTCTTGAAAGTAGTTTTCTTGGGTTGTATTTTTCCATCTAGTATCTTCTGTAATGCTGGATTTGTGTGTAGGTATTGTTGAAATTTGTTTTTGTCACTGAAAATCTTGTTTTCTCCATCTATGAGGACTGAAAGTTTTGCAGGGTATAGTAGCCTGGGCTGACATCTGTGTTCTCTTAGGGTCTGCAAGATATCTGTCCAGGCTCTTTTGGCTCTCATAGTTTCTGTTGAGAAGTCAGGTGTGATTCTGATGGGTTTGCCATTATATGTTACTTGGAATTTTTCCCTTGCAGCTTTTAGTATTTTTCTTTGTTCTGTATACTTCCTGTTTTGATTATTATGTGGTGGGAGTATTTTCTTTTCTGGTCTATTTTATTGGGTGTGTTTTGTAGGCCTCTTGTGTTCTTATAGACCTCTCCTGTAAGTTGGGGAATTTTTCTTCTATGATTTTGCTGAAAATATTCTCTGGGCCTTGGAGGATGGAATCTTCTTTTTCCTCTATTCCTATTATTCTTAGGTTTGGTCTTTTCATGTTTCCTTGTATGGTCTGTGTCAGGAATTTTTTAGATTTAACATTTTATTTGATGGATATATTGTTTTTTTTTCATTTTGTCTTCCACACCTGAGATTTCTTTTCCATCTCTTACAGTCTATTGGTTATGCTTACCTCTGTAGTTCCTGTTTTCTTCCCTAAGTTCATTCTCTCTAGCATATTCTCCATTTGTGTTTTCATTCATTTTTCCAGTTCTATCTTCAGTTCTTGAGCTGTTTTGTTGATTTCCTTCACCTGTCTGACTATATTTTCCTTCAGTTCCTTCAGCTGTTTCTTTGAACAATCCCGTTTCTTTAATTTCTTTCAGTGATTTTAGTATTTCTTCTGTAAAGGCCACAAATTGTTTGGCTGTAACTTCCTGTATTTCTTTACAGATGGCCACAATCTGTTTGTCTTTATCTTCTTCCATTTCTTTGCAGATGTCCATGATCTGTCTGACTTTATCTTCCTCTAGTTCTTTATGCAGTTTGTTTGTTTCCTCTATTATCCTCTTCTTAAGCATAGATGCAAAGTCATCTTTTTGAATTTCATTTACGTTGGTGTGTCCAGGGCTACTTGCCCCTGTTTAAACTGAGGTCTGGAGATGCCATATTGATCTCTCGTTTGTTGGTTGAGATTTTACACTTGCCTCTACCCATTTGGCTATCTTGGGTGTTGGGTGTTAGATTCTGGTGCTTCCTGGAATCCTGTGGTGGGAAGAATCCCCCCAGGCAGGAAGATGATTTTTACCGATGGAGGCCTCCTCAGGTTTTGGGGTATGGTCACTGAATGGCAGGTGTTTTGCAGGAATTGCCACAGCTCATCTCAGGCGTGCAGACCTGAGTGGTAATTGTGGCCTTTGTTAGTAAACTGGGCTCTCCTCTAACCCAGAGAAGTCCAGGAGACAGCTGCCCTGCAGCTTGGTTTCTTGCTGTAAATTTAGTAAGCTGCAGCTGTAACCTGGGTGCCTTGTGGTTTGGTCAGTTTAGTTAGAAAAAACTCATTGTCCCTTGGAGCAGTATTTGGGGGTTGATCTTAGGAACCCAGGCTTCTGGAGGTCTGAGTTTGGGGCTCTCTGCCCCAGTACCCAAGTGGTAATCAGTGGCATGTGAGCACTACTCTCATGTTTGCAGCAGGAGACTAGAGTCTGGAGCCTGTGGATAACCAGAAACTTTTCTAGAGCTAGGTGTCCTGAGGTAGGGCCAGATATTTCCACCACCTTTTTTTCTCAACAGAAAGACCCAGTCTGTAC
Source organism: Meriones psammophilus (assembly GCA_036365155.1). Taxonomy (NCBI): domain Eukaryota; kingdom Metazoa; phylum Chordata; class Mammalia; order Rodentia; family Muridae; genus Meriones; species Meriones psammophilus. The sequence goes on from JAEOAE010004393.1 coordinate 4,680, forward strand.
TGTTGGGGAGGGGCGTTTTGAGTGAGTAGGCACTTGCTTGGGAGTGGTGGCTCCAAGCTGGTGACTGGACAGGAACCTGAGAACTTTTTCTGAGAAATTCCCGTATGTGTGGTGTTAGTGGTAGTGGGGGGTCAGCTGAGTACTCTAAGCTGGGACCTGCTGTAACCCTCCCTGTGGGGTTTTCTCCCAACAGGAAAACTCAGCCTCTACTGCCCTGGGGCACACAGTTCTGTCTGTGATGGAGAGTTAGTTGTGGGGTTGGCGGTTGGAGCCCCACTCAGGGCTGGCTGCTTTGTGCCTGCAGGTCTGCAGGACCTATTCCAGGGATAGACTGGTTGACCTGAGGTCAGCCCTACTTGCTTCCTTCCCTGTGGGGTTTTCTCAAGACTGGGACTCCCAGTCTCTTGTGCCCTGGGGTGCACAGTTCAGCCTGGGAAGGTGATCAGGACATGCAAGAGTGTGCTTCTGGTCAAGTGACCCAGTGACTGTGTGACCTGGGGTTTCTTCTGGGTTCTTGCTGGGTGACCTGTAGACCCCCTTATTCCCACTGTGGAGTTTCCTCTCACCTGGGAAACACAATTGCTTTTGTTTTAGGGTCCAGAGTTCAGCCTCTTAGTCACTGTACCAATATTGCTGCCCTGCTCCTCAGACTGTCATCCCAGCACCGCCATCTTGGATTACCCCCTTTCTCATCTCTTTCAATTAATTTTTGGTGAAAGTCTGTTTTATTAGATATTAGAATGGTTACTCCTGCTTGCTTCTTGGGTCTATTTGCTTGAAAACCTTATTCCTGCTAAAACAGCCCAAGAAATTTTCAAGGGATTAGCTGAGTGCTCTGAGGTTGAACCCAATTGCTTTTCTCATCTCACCTGGTAAATACAGTCAGTGGTGTTTGGAGACCCACAGTTCCAACTATTGGTCACTGTGCAGTCTCTGCTACCCTGCTGATCAGACACAGTATGAGTTCAGCCCTTCAAGCTGGGATCTGTTTTTAATTTTTACTGAATATGAGTATTTTGATTGTATGCATGAATATGAATCTCTTGTGTGCCTGATCTTCACTATAGTCTGAATATGTGTTCAGAACTCATGAACTGATAGTAGTGGGTTCCAGGTAAACAATGACAATTGAGCCCACTTATTTGGAAGAGTAACAAGAGCTCCTCACTGCTGAGCCATCTCTTCTACCCTATGTTGCTCATTTATGATCAGCATTGACATTGCTAATATTTTAATTTTTCTATTTTTAGCTGTTTAAACATGCATTCCTTTTTATTAAGATGTTATTAGAGTTAAAGTTTAAGCTGGGGCAGTGCAGATTTCTGGAAAAGGAATGCACAACTGGAGTGGATGTATAATTTCCTGTACAAGCTTCAGTAAAGACCTTTGAGTTCTTTCAATCTTTTATGTTTGTTTGATTGACTTTTAGGGGAGGCTCTGTCTTACTGTCTAGCTTACTTACTGTCTGTCTTACTTACTCTGTCTAGCTGTCCTGGAACTTTTTGCATAGATCATGATGGCATCCAATTCAATAAGATACACCTGCCTCTGCCTCCTGAGTGATGGAATTAAGGCATAATAGAATACACCCAGCTTGTCCATAATTTTTGTAGTTAGTAACTGTTCATAAATTTCTCTGATGTGTACTTAGTACTGCTCATCTCTTAATTTCTCTGTGTGTCTCTGTCTCTCTCTTTCTATTTCGTTCTCTTCTCTCTGTTTGTCTTTGTCCACATTAATTACCATGACTATTCAAAAGCTATATCCTATTCAAAAGAGTTCAGATATGACATAGTTAAACTTCATTATTCAGTTTTCTTCTAAAATGACTTAGTGATAACATTAACACTTATGTTTTAATAGAAAAAATTTAATCTTTATTTTTAAACTATAGACTATACATGATTTAGAAAGGAAAATAAACAAAACAATGATCAAAGAATAATCATGTGTTCTATGCCTTTTCTTTTGTCTGGGAACTCAGAAATATGATGTTATCAGCTATGATTATTGTTGCTTGCCACTCACATTATTTTTATCCATCTGTTCACTGTAGTACAATTTCCATTCCACAAATATATGAGCCCCCATTTTCATATACTGGCCACATCTCTGATCCCTGGTCAAAACATGATATCCAGTGCCATGTTGTCTTTTGACTGACACCACCCATCTGTTCACTGTCACCTGATAGCCACATATCATTTGTTGCTAGATAAAATATCATGCCTGTGTTTTTTCCTTCCACCTGTCTCATGAAAGTGTCCTGACCTACTCACCCAAGTAACTGAGGACAATTCATAGATCACTCAAGAACCCAACTAATGGCTACTTCATATTCATGTCTTACAAACCAATACAAAACCTTTAACACAGGTTTTCAAAGCAAGCCTTTTTTCCTTTACAATCTAACCTTTAGGCTTTTTCTTCTCCCATCCTTCACCTGATGCACAGCACCCAAATGTCTAACACTAGCACTTCTGTGTCAGAAAATAAATGGAAGAAGCATTAGAATTATATGATTATATTGCCAATGAAATATAAATTTACATTGTTGCCAGTCTTTCTTTTTTACAAATGTATGGTATATTTTAGAATTCAGTGACCTTTAATGATGTGCATGTGAAATTCAGCCAAGAAGAGTGGGCTTTGCTGGAACCTTCCCAGAAGCAACTCTACAAAGATGTGATGCTAGAGACCTGTGAAAACCTCACTGCTATAGGTAAGACTGCAATTTTTCTTTCACTTTTAAAATAAAAAGACAACTCTTACTTTGTTATTGATCCTCTTCTGTAATTCCAATTGAGAATGAGGAGGAATGAGGTAAATAAAACAGGCATGGTTCTAAGGGTCACAGAAGATAGTGATTTAAGTTTTGCCTTAATAATAACATGACATTTCCAATAATATATATTTTCTGGTACTATATTTTAGGCTACAATTGGGATGACCATAATATTGAAGAACATTTTCAAAGTTCTACAAGTAATAAAAGGTAACTTTATGTGAGTGTTGATACAGATATAAATCTTAAATTTTAATGTATCCTGGAATTCTGGTGTTTTTTGTTTGTTTGTTTGTTTATTGGCTGCTTTTTATTTTCTGTTTTTGAAATAGATTTTTTTCTGTGTATCTGTGACTTTCTTAGACTTGCTTGTTAGACCAGCATGACCTCGAAATCACACATATCTGCCTGTTTCTGCCTCCACGAATGCAGGGATTAAAGGCATGTACCAGCACACCTGGCTGTGTCCTTGAGGTTTTAAAGAAAAACAACAGTGTAAAAACAGCACTGCTTTAAGTGTACTGATGATTATTATAATCTCACAATTCCATTTACCTCAATGTCAGGTATCTGATTTGTGTTTGCAAGGAATTCCTTAAGATAGAAGAAAATAAAATAATATTGTAACAGAAAATACCATTTAAATCATATAGACATTACAGATACTGAGTGGAACTGCCAATCTGTTTAGTCTCATTTTATCTACTCAGATATTGTAAGAGGTATACATATTGAATAGGTGATCAGTATGTGTCCAAAACTTTCTAATAACAACCACTGTTACTCATATTCATGCAGTCATATTGTAAAGTTTAATGAAAGGAGCAGCTTATGAGAGTCAAGTATATTGTTGTGGAGAAACCTTAATCCCTATATGACATGTCTATGATGAACAAAAAACAAACTGTGTTAATTCAGTGAGGGAATCCTTTATTATTCTTGTAATTTAAATAGGTATATCATATGTCACAATGTTTGTAAGGCACATGAGCAGAGGAATGTTGAAAGAAGCAGTGTACCTGTCTTTCTCCAAGAACGATTAATTTTGTAGTAGTCCCCACTTTGAGTAGATTTTCTGAATGTGATAAATGGTTACTATTAATTGGATTTGCAACTTCACTGAGAATTCATCAGCAAACTAATACTGCTGAAAATACCTATGAATACTAAGAATTTGGAAATTCTTCTGCTTCTCGTGGCTCACTTTGCAAAGGAAGTGTCATTCATACAGTAAAAACAATGCAAATGGGATTGCTGTGGTAAAGCTCTGTATTCTTACAATAATATATATATATATATATATATATAACTCTTATAGAGAAATGATGCTATAAAAGTGAACCACGTAACAAATGCTCTTACCATCACAGGGATCTTCAAAAATACCCATAATGAAGGGAAAAATCATTAACGTAAATAACATGATAAAACTTTAAAATTTGATTCTCCTTTACCATTAGACCAAATTATGAAATTAATTAATATAGATATGTATTTATTAGTGTAAAGCACTCACTGTGGTAAATCTTTCACATGTGGTAATTATCTCTGCAGGCATGCAAGCAGTCGTACTGGAGAGAAACCTTCTAAATGCACTGTATGTGGTAAAGCCTTCTCCTATACCACTGATCTCATAAGGCATAAAAGAGCACACACTGGAGAGAAGCCTTTCAAATGTAGTCAATGTGGTAAAGTGTTTGCACAAAAGAGTCATCTCATAAGCCATAGAAGAACACATACTGGAGAGAAACCTTATGAATGTAACCAGTGTGGTAAAGCCTTTGCAGAAAACAGTACTCTCTTAAGCCATAAAAGAACACACACTGGAGAGAAACCTTATGAATGTAACCAGTGTGGTAAAGCCTTTGCAGAAAACAGTACTCTCTTCAGCCATAAAGAACACACACTGGAGAGAAACATTATGAATGTAACCAGTGTGGTAAAGCCTTTGCAAAAAACAGTACTCTCATAAACCATAAAAGAACACACACTGGAGAGAAACCTTATGAATGTAACCAGTGCAGTAAAGCCTTTGCACAAAAAAGTCATCTCATAAGCCATAAAAGAACACATACTGGAGAGAAACCTTATGAATGTAACCAGTGTGGTAAAGCCTTTGCAGAAAACAGTACTCTCTTAAGACATAAAAGAGCACACACTGGAGAGAAACCTTATGAATGTAACCAGTGTGGTAAAGCTTTTGCACAAAATAGTAATCTCATAAGACATAAAAGAACACACACTGGAGAGAAACCTTATGAATGTAACCAGTGCAGTAAAGCCTTTCCACAAAAAAGTCATCTCATAAGCCATAAAAGAACACATATTATAAAGAAACCTTATGAATATACCCAATATGATAAAGCCTTTGAACAGCAGAATAGTATCCACAAACAAGAAAAGACACACAGTGGAGAGAAGCCTGGTGAGGGTAATTAGTGTGACAAAGCCTTTGCATGTAATATTCATCTCCTAAGACAACAACACATTGTTGAGGGAAACCATATGAATATAACTATGTGTCAAAGCCTTTGCACATAACTTCTCCTAATAAGTAAAAGAACACATACTGGAAAGAAGCTGTCTGAATGCAATCAATGTGAATAAACTTTTGCACTTCATAATCAATTTCAAACTCATGAAAGAAATCCTAATGGACAAAAAGCTTATGAGTGCTTTTAACATGGTGAAACTATTTGTATAATTTTCATCATCATGAAAGGATTCATACTGGAGAGAACTTATGAATGTGTTAAAATGGTGAGGCCTTGCACAAATCTAGAGTCATCATCATCATCAAAATTATCTTACTGGAGAGGAATTCTGTGACTATAAGCAATGTAGAAAGACCTTTGTGTTCTTTGGTCCACTGAGATCCAACAGAACTGAAAAACTAGCTCAATGGAAATGACCTCCCTTTTCTGAAGGGGAAAGGGAATAAGGGTAATAGGAATGGAGGGTAGTTCTGGGGGAGAGAAGGGAGGGGGACTACGATTGGAATTTAAAGTAAATAAACTTTATTTTTAAAAAGAATACAATGAATGGTGAATATCAATTACATGCAACAGTATTATATAATAAGGTGTTTATGGAAGACTTATTGATAATCCTGATTCTCAACATTTACTGTTTTCAATTGTATCACTTTACACAAGAAACTTTTAGTCCAGTGGATGAATATGTAGGGAATGGTGAACTAACACCAGCCAGGAAGTTCTCTGAGAGTATCACAACAGTGGTAGCCTGTAGAAGTTTCTTTGTGTACACATACCTATTGATCCCGTGGTACTATTGAAAAACATCACAACCCATAGAGGGAGGAGGCTTTCTTTTCCTTGTATGACCCTGCTTCTGGCCTAGATGTGTAACCATGTCAAGGGTGAGTTTTCTCTGCCTGACTTCATCTAGAGAGTGTCTTTAGACATAGACACCACCAATCAAATTTGATAGATGGCCTTTGACACAGATCACTGATAACTCTCCCCTCCCTTCAAATATAGGATAATTTGGATCTGTGTCCTTGTTCTTATTCATATAATAGGAATGTGCTGTTTAATGCAAATCGGGCATCCTTGAATTGCCTAGTATTAAACAATTATCTACACCTATGCTTGGAGCATCCCAGGCACTCCTAAAGGGATATAAGCCTCTGTTTTCTGTTTTCTGGAATTAAAGTTGAACTTACTTTCTGAGATGGTTCCCAGAGTGGCTGACCACTGTTATGCTTGTGGGCTTTCCAAGCTTTATACCTCATCTTCTACCCCTCATGCCTTCCTGGGCTGGTGGAAACAGCCCTTCAGGCAGCAAGAGAATCACATTCTCTGAAATACCTGTGATAAAATGTTTCAGACTTCATAGCATTTCAAATTTCACATGGTTCTGGGTGTGAGATGGTTAATAAAACAGTGTCTTGGGGTGGGATTCTTTAAAACGAGTTATACTTAGTGTTTAGTTCACGGTAAGGTTGCAGGCAAGCTTCATGGTATGAAATCTTCTGAGGTGAGTACAGTGGCCCATGGAAAATAAATAAGACCAGAAATTTTAGTTCTCTGTTTTTAATAGCTGAGTACTGTTCTGATAATATATGGGTGGATGGCAGAGTTGAGGAACTCCCCTTTTGTGTGGTTTAGGGAAAGGAGATGGGGGAAGATGGAGGAAGGGTGGGACCAGTAGAAGTTGAGGGAGTGACCTTCAATCAGCATATATAATGAATAAATTGTGAAAAATAAAAACATTTAATAAAATAAAATATAGTAATAAAAACAAAACAAAAAAGAAAAAAAAAATGAGTCTAGTTTGGGTAACTGCCCTCCCTCAATGAGAAGAAAGAAGATATATAGAAAGAAAAGAAAAACAGAATCTTTGTCTTTGTTACCTTTCTTCTCTGTGGGCTCACTTGAAGATCATTAACCAATGGAGACCATTCTTATCTCTCTGATATTTGTGTTCCCATAGAAGTAGGATTCAAACCTGGAACTAATGGCAGAGGTTCCTAGTTAATATACCAAATCAAACCTACTTGTCATTTTCTCCCAGCAATCCTTCAGTCCTTCCATGTTATCTGGTCCTCCAGGCTAGTACAGCCCATGCAACACCCTGAATTCTCCTTCCCAGGGCCTGAGCTAACCTCACTCCCCCCCTTACCCATCTATCTGCAAACTATTTTGGCTTCCTGCCATGCAGTAGCAATAGCAAAACAGCTGTAGATCTCATGGAATGTTGCTCCCCTGTTAGCATACTTACGATGAGTTTGTCTTGGAGAAGCATAATCCCAAGAACTGATTTTTCAGAGGACTTTGTGTTCTTATGTAGCATATCTCTGTTTGTTGCCCTTATGATGTCCATAATCCTTATAACATATGTTGTATGAAAACTTTAAGAAGGCTTCTAGCTCTTCAATGGGCAATATCACTGGCATTTATAATTAACAATGCTTAATCTCTTTTCACATGTTTACTGGAGCAGATTAATGAATTATCCACTGCTCTTGAAAGGAGCCATAGATGTAGAGTGTTAGCAATGACCATTATACTTAGAAACAATTTGGAAAAATAGATTGTTTAACAAGGTCAGGGAAGATGTTTTGGCTAATGGCTCTGATGTAAAAAATCTTAGAGAACAATTTAAATTTAAGAATAGTACACTAGTAATAGTAAAGCCATGGATGTTTTAAGGTTGATGAGCTGAAACAATAGTCCAAGGTAGCATTGGCAGTCTGGGTACTCTCAAACTGGATCTAAAACTGAGAATCTCTAAAACTGAGATTCTCCTATATTTGTTTTTTCCCCTCAGCTTCTTGATGATTTAATAAAAATGATTAATGAGTAGATCCACACCCCTTTAAGATAAAAAGTACACGTGCCAGTTCCATGCCATTTTTTATTACTGTTGCTCTATAGTACTACTTGAGATCCATGGTGAAATTACCACCAGGAAATCTCTTATTGAAAATGCATGTTTGTTTTTTTTTTTTTGTTGTTGTTGTTTTTTTTATCAATTCTGGGATTTTTGTTTTCCATATGAAACTGAGAATTGTTCTTTCAAGGTCTGTAAAGAGTTGTGTTGGTATTTTGATTGTAATTCCATTGAGTCTGCAGATTTCTTTTGGTAGAGCAGCCGTTTTTTACTGTTAATCCCACCAATCTTGGAGCATGGGAGATCTTTCCATCTTCTGATATCTCCCTTAAAGTTTTGTCTTTTGTATACAGGAAGGCTTCAGATATATTTTATATTTAATTTTGTATCCATCCACCGTACTGAAGGTGTTTATCAGTTGTAGGAGTTCCCTGGTGAATTTTTAGGGTTATTCATGTGTACAATCACATCATCTGCAACACATGCTGGATTGGATATGGAGAAAAAGGGAACCCCATTCCTCCATTGCTGGTGGAAATGTAAACTTGTACAACCACTTTGGAAATCAGACTGGTTCTTTCTCAGAAAATTATGAATAATGCTACTTCAAGATTCAGCTATACAACCTCTGGGCATACATTCAGAAAATTCTCAACCATACAACAAGGACATTTGCTCAACTATTCTCATAGCAGCTTTGTTCATAATAGCCAGAATCTGGAAACAACCTAGATGATGTCCCACAATTGAGGAGTGGATACAGAAATTGCAGCACATTTACACAGTGCAGTACTACTCGCTATTTAATAACAAGGAAATCAGCAGGCAAATGGATACAACTAGGAAAGATCATCGTCAGTGAGGTATCAGACTCAGAAAGATACACATGGTATATACTCACTTCTAAGTGGATATTAGTCATGTAATATAGAATGAAACATATGAAAATCTATACTCCTAAGGAAGCTAACCAACAGGGAGGACCCTAGGGAAGATGTTTAATCCTCATTCAGAAAGGCAAATGGGATAGACATTGTTAACATGAGAAGACAGGGAACAGGGCAGGAACCTAGCACAGAGGGCCTCTAAAAGAATCTACCTAGGAGGGTATTGAAGCAGATGCTTAGACTGATAGCAAAACTTTGGGTAGAGAGCACAGAATCATTTGGAAGATTCAGGAGATAAAGATCTGGATGGGCCAGGCACTCTACAAGGAGACCAAAAGAGCAAAAATAAATATGGGCCCGGGGGTTCCTGCTCCAACCAAGGACCATGCATGGAGAACAACTAGAGCCCCTGTTCAGATGTAGCCCATAAGTATCTCAGTCTCCATGTGGATTTCCTAGTAAGGGTAGCAAGGGCTTTCTCTGACATGAACTCAGTGGCTGGCTCTTTGATCACCTACTCCTGAGAGGTGCAGCCTTGCCAGGCCATAGAAGAAGTGGGTGCAGCCATTCCTAGTCAGTTTAGATAACATAGGCTAGTATAATATAGTAGGGGAGGAGGACTTCCCCTATAAGTGGAATAGGAGAGGGATATAGGGAGAGAAGAAGGAGGTAGGTTGTGACAGGCAGAAGGTGAGGGACCGACCTACATTCAGCATACAAAGTGAATTAATTGTAATAATCAATAAAAATGTGTTTTTTTCCTGGGATGAGTGGACTTAGGCAACTGTCTCCTAACAACAACTGAAAAGAATACTATTTCATTTCTACACATTTTCCTTTTCCTGTAATACTATTTATAATAAATACCCTTGATAAAATTCAGTGGTTTGTTTTATATTCCTGGTATCATAATATAGCATAATATATTACAAATCAAAATTTGACATGTTAAGCATATAAAAAGTTTATGAAAAAGTAGCTTGAATTTTCAAAAGAGCAAAGAGTATTTACTTAAAACTCTAGAGGGTAAAAAATGGAAGAAAAATTGATGGAAGAATAAATAATAATATATAAATAAATTAATATCTCTTACATAAATTACAACATTTTGGTTATTGAGATTTTAAAAATATACACAGAACACTTTTTCTTTCTTTTTATTATTATTATTAATTACACTTTATTCATTTTGGATCCCCCATGAGCCCCTCCTCCTCCCCCTCCCGATCCTACCCTTCCTCCCCTTTCTGCATGCATGCCCCTCCCTAAGTCCACTGATAGGGGAGGTCCTCCTCTCCTTCCTTCTGATCTTAGTCTATCAGATCACATCAGGAATGGCTGCATTGTCTTCTTCTGTGGCCTGGTATGGCTGCTCCCCCCTCAGGGGAGCTGATCAAAGGCAGGCCAATCAGATTATATCAGAGGCAGTCCCTCTTCCCATTACTATGTAACCCACTTGGACACTGAACTGCCACGGGCTACATCTGTACAGGGGTTCTAGGTTATCTCCATGAATAGTCCTTGGTTGGAGTATGAGTCTCTGGGAAGTTCCCTGTGTTCAAATTTTCTTGTTCTGTTACTCTCCTTCCTGTCCTCTCCAGCTCTTGATATTTCCCACTTCTTACATACAATTCCATTCAATCAGCCTGACAGTTGGCTATCAGGCTCAGGATCTGCTTTGATAGTCTGCAGGACAGAGGCTTTCAGAGGCCCTCTGTGGCAGGTTGGATACGTAAACAAAACCCAGCAATCTGTTCCATACAAGAAACTCACCTAAGGCACAAAGAGAAACATTACCTGAGGGTAAATTGTTGGAAGACCACTTTCCAAGCAAATGGACCCAAGAAGCAAGCAAGAGTAGCCACTCTAATATCTGATAAAATAGACTTTCAACCAAAATTAATAAAAAGAGGTGGGGAAGGACACTTCATACTCATCAAAGGAAAATTCCACCAGGAAGACATCACAATCCTGAACATCTATGCCCCAAATACAAGAGCACCCACATTTTTTAAAGAAACATTGATAAAATTTAAAGCACATATAGATCCCCACACATTAATAGTGGGAGACTTCAACACCTCACTCTCAACAAAGGACAGGTCAACAAAACAGAAATTAAACAAAGAAACAATGTCTTTGACAGAGGTCATGAATCAAATGGACCTAACAGACATTTACAGAACTTTACACCCAAACACAAAAGAATTTAGCTTCTTCTCAGCACCTCATGGAACCTTCTCCAAAATAGACCATATAGTTGGTCACAATGCAAGCCTCAACAGATACATGAAGATTGAAATAATCCCTTGTATCTTGTCTGATCACCATGGAATAAAGCTGGACCTCAACAATAACAGAAATAGCAAAAACCCTATACACACATGGAAACTGAAAAACTTGTTACTACATGACAGCTGGGTCAGGGAAGAAATAAAGAAATTAAAGTTTTTCTAGAAATCAATGAAAATGAAGACACAACATACCCAAACTTGTGAGACACAATGAAGGCAGTGCTAAGAGGAAAGTTCATAGCACTAAGTGCCTTCACGAAGAAATTCGAGACAGCTCATTCAAGCACCCTAATGGCTCACTTAAAAACCCTAGAAAAAGAAGAAGCAGACACACCAAGAAGGAGTAGATGGCTGGAAATAATCAAACTCAGGGCTGAAATCAATCAATTGGAAACAAGTAAAACAATTCAAAGAGTCAATGAAACCAAGAGCTGGTTCTTTGAGAAAATCAACAAGATAGACAAACCCTTAGCCAAGCAAACTAAAGGCAGCGAGACACCATCCAAATCAACAAAATCAGAAATGAAAAGGGGACATAACTACAGACACTGAAATCCAAGCAATCATTAGGACTTACTTCAAAAGTCTATAAGGAAAAAAATTGAAAATTCAAATGAA
>JAEOAE010001524.1:0-17283 GCA_036365155.1 Meriones psammophilus
GTTTTTAAGTGTCTGAGTCATTTCGTTGCAAGCTGGGTTTTACATACTTTTCAGACATTTCACTGGAAGTGGGTTTTTTAAGTTCTCTGGAGTCATTTTGTTGCAAGCGGGTTTCTAAGTGCTCTGGAGTCTTTTCATTGGAAGTGGGTCATAAGTGTTCTGGAGTTGCTTCTTCAAGTGGGTTTTAAGTGCTCTGGAGTCAATTCCTTGAAGCGGGTTTTTAAGTGCTCTGGAGTCACTTCGTTGGAAGCGGGTTTTTAATTGCTCTGGAGTCATTTTCTTGCAAGCGGGTTTTGAAGTGCTCTGGAGTCATTTCCTTGGAACCGGGTTTTTTAGTGCTCTGGAGTCATTTCGTTGGAAGTGGGTTTTTAAGTGCTCTGAGTCATTTCATTGCCAGGGCATTTTTAAGTGCTCTGAGTCTTTTAGATTTGAAGCAGGTTATTAAGTGAACTGGAGTCAGGTTATTAAGTGCTCTGGAGTCATTTCATTGGAAGCAGGTTTTTAATTGCTCTGGAGTCATTTCTTTAGAAGCTGGTTTTCAAGTGCTCTGAGTCATTTTGTTGCAAATGGTTTTTATGTGCTGTGCTCTCATTTTGTTGAAGCAGATCATAAGTGTTCTGGAGTTGTTGGTTGGAATCGGGTTTTTAAGTGCTCTGGACTCATTTTTTGCAAGTGGGTTTCTAAATACTTCTCAGACATTTCACTGGAAGCAGGTTTTTAAGTGCTCTGAGTCATTTCTTTGGAAGCAGGTTTTTAAGTGCTCTGAGTCATTTCTTTTGGCGGGTTTTTTATATTCTTCTCAGACATTTCATTGGAAGCGGGTTTTTAAGTGCTCTGGAGTCATTGTGTTGCAAGAGGGTTTTTAAGTGCTTTGGAGTCATTTCATTGGAAGCGGGTTATTAAGTGAACTGGAGCCATTTCTTTGGAAGCGGGTTTTAAGTGCTCTGGAGTCATTTCATTGGAAGGAATTTTGGTGTGCTCCGAGGTCATTTCGTTTAAACCGAGTTATTATATACTGTGTAGACATTTTGTTGGACGCAAGTTTTTAAGTGCTCTGGAGTCATTTCCTTGTAAGCTGGTTTTTAAGTGCTTTGGCGTCATTTTGTTGCAAGCGGCTTTTTAAGTGCTCTGCAGATTTTCTTTGGAATCGGGTTATTAAGTGAACTGAGTCATGTCTTTGGAAGCTGGTTTTTAAGTGCTCTGGAGTTATTTTGTTGCATGCGGTTTTTACGTGCTCTGGAGTCTTTTCTTTGTAATCGGGTTATTAAGTGCTCTGGAGTCATTTCGTTCCAAGCGGTTTTTACATACAGCTCAGAATTTCACTGGAAGCAGGTTTTAAGTTCCCTGCAGTCATTTCATTGGAAGCGGGTTATAAAGTTAATTGGAGTCATTTCTTTGGAAGTGGGTTTTTAAGTGCTCTGGAGTCATTTCAATGAAAGCAGATTTTTGTGGGCTCTGAGGTCATTTCGTTTAAAGCGAGTTATTATATTGTATAGATATTTCATTGGATGCAGGTTTTAAGTGCTCTGAAGTCATTTCCTTGGAAGTTGGTTTTTAATTTCTCTGGAGTCATTTATTTGGAATCGGGTTTTTAGTGCTCTGGAGTCATTTCGTTGGAAGCGGGTTTTTGAGTGCTCGGGAGTCTTTTCGTTGGAAGCGTTTTATTAAGTGAACTGGAGTCATTTCATTGGAAGTGGGTTTTTGAGTGCTCTGGAGTCATTTCATTGGAAGCAGATTTTTGTATGCTCTGAGGTCATTTCGTTTAAAGTGAGTTATTATGTACTGTGTAGACATTTCGTTGGATGCGGGTATTTAAGAGGTCTGGAGTCATTTCTTTGAAGTGGGTTTTTATTTGCTCTGGAGTCATTTATTTGGAAGCGGGTTAATAAGTGCTCTGGGGTCATTTTTTTGCAAGCAGGTTTTTAAGTGCTCTGGAGTCTTTTTGTTGGAAGTGGGTAATTAAGTGAACTGGAGTAATTTTTTGGAAGTGGCATTTTAAGTGCTCTGGAGTCCTTTTGTTGGAAGCGGGTCATAAGTGTTGTGGATTTGTTCCTTAGAATCGGGTTTTTAAGTGCTCTCGAGTAATTTCGTTCCAAGCAGGTTTTTACATACTTCTCAGACATTTCACTGGAAGCGGGTTTTTAAGTGCTCTGCAATCATTTCGTTGGAAGCGGGTTATAAAGTGAACTGGAGTCATTTCTTTGGAAGTGGGTTTTTAATTGCTCTGGTGTCATTTATTCGGAAGCGGGTTTTTAAGTGCTCTGTAGTCATTTCCTTGGAAGTGGGTTTTTGATTGCTCTGGAGTCATTTATTCAGAAGTGTTTTTTAAGTGCTCTGGAGTCATTTTGTTGCAAGCGGTTTTTAAGTGCTCTGAGTCTTGTCATTGAATCGGGTTATTAAGTGAACTGGAGTCATTTCTTTGGAAGATGGTTTTTAAGTGTTCTGGAGTTATATTGTTGCAAGCAGGTTTTAAGTGCTCTGGCGTCTTTTCATTGGAATGGGGTTATTAAGTGCTCTGGAGTCATTTCGTTCCAAGCGGTTTTTACATACTACTCAGAATTTCACTGGAAGTGTGTTTTTAAGTGCTCTGCAATCATTTCGTTGTAAGCGGGTTATAAAGTGAACTGGAGTCATTTAGTTGGAAGCTGGTTTTAACTTCCCTTGAGTCATGATGTTGGAAGCATGTTTTTAAGTACTCTGGAGTCATTTCATTGGAAACGGGTCCTAAGTGTTCTGAAGTTGCTTGTTGCAAGTGGGTTCTTAAGTGCTCTGGAGTCAATTCCTTGGAAGTGGGTTTTTAAGTGCTCTGGAGTCATTTCCTTGGAAGCAGGTTTTTAATTGCTCTGGAGTCATTTCCTTGCAAGCGGGTTTTGAAGTGCTCTGGAGTCATTTCCTTGGAACCGGGTTTTTAAGTGCTCTGGTGTCATTTTGTTGCAAGCGGGATTTTTACATACTTCTCAGACATTTCACTGGAAGCAGGTTTTTTTAAGTGCTCTGGAGTCATTTCTTTGGAAGCAGGTTTTTAAGTGCTCTGGAATCATTTCCTTGGAAGGGGTTTTTAGTTGCTCTGGAGTCATTTATTCTGAAGCGGGTTTTTTAGTGCTCTGTAGTCATTTCTTTGAAGCAGGTTTTAAGTGTCTGGAGTCATTTCGTTGCAAGCGGGGTTTTACATACTTTTCAGACATTTCACTGGAAGTGTGTTTTTTAAGTGCTCTGGAGTCTTTTCACTTTGTTAGCGGGTCATAAGTGTTCTGGAGTTCCTTCTTCAAGTGGGTTTTAAGTGCTCTGGAGTCAATTCCTTTGAAGCGGGTTTTTAAGTGCTCTGAGTCATTTTGTTGGAAGCGGTTTTTAATTGCTCAGAGTCATTTCCTGGCAAGTGGGTTTTGAAGTGCTCTGAGTCATTTCCTTGGAAACGGGTTTTTAGTGCTCTGGACTCATTTTGTTGGAAGCGGGTTTTTAAGTGCTCTGGAGTCATTTCATTGAAGCAGGTTTTTAAGTACTCTGAGTCTTTTCTTTGGAAGCAGGTTATTAAATTAACTGGAGTCATTTCTTGGAAGGGGTTTATTAAGTGCTCTGGAGTCATTTCATTGGAAGCAGGTTTTTAATTGCTCTGGAGTCATTTCTTTAGAAGCTGGTTTTCAAGTGCTCTGGAGTCATTTTGTTGCAAATGTTTTTTATGTGCTCTTTCTGTCATTTTGTTGGAAGCAGATTTTAAGTGTTCTGGAGTTTTCGTTGTTGGAATCGGGTTTTAAGTGCTCTGGACTCATTTCATTGCAAGTGGGTTTCTAAGTACTTCTCAGACATTTCACTGAAGCGGGTTTTTAAGTGCTCTGGAGTCATTTCGTTGGAAGCTTGCTTTTAAGTGCTCTGGAGTCATTTTCTGCAAGCGGGTTTTACATACTTTTCAGACATTTCACTGGAACCGGTTTTTAAGTGCTCTGAGTCTTTTTTTTTTTTAGCGGGTTTTAAGTGTTCTGGAGTCATTTCTTGCCAAGTGGGTTTTAAGTGCTCTGGAGTCTTTTCCTTGGAAGCGGGTTTTTAAGTGCTCTGGAGTCTTTTTGGCAGCGGGTTTTTAATTGCTCTGGAGTCATTTCATTGGAAGCAGGTTTTTAAGTGCTCTGGAGTCATTTCATTGCAAGCTGGTTTCTAAATGCTTCTCAGACATTTCACTTGCAAGGGTTTTTTAAGTGCTCTGAGTCATTTCTTTGGAAGCAGGTTTTTAAGTGCTCTGGAGTCATTTTACATTTTGAATCGGGTTTTTAAGTGCTCTGGAATCATTTCCTTGCAAGGGGTTTTAGTTGCTCTCTCAGACATTTATTCTGAAGCGGGCTTTTTAGTGCTCTGGAGTCATTTCTTTGGAAGCAGGTTTTTAAGTGTCTGGAGTCATTTCGTTGCAAGCGGGTTTTTACATACTTTTCAGACATTTCACTGGAAGTGCGTTTTTTAAGTGCTCTGGAGTCTTTTCGTTGTTAGCGGGTCATAAGTGTTCTGGAGTTGCTTCTTCAACTGGGTTTTTAAGTGCTCTGGAGTCAATTCCTTGGAAGCGGGATTTTTAAGTGCTCTGGAGTCACTTCGTTGGAAGCGGGCTTTTAATTGCTCTAGAGTCATTTCCTTGCAAGCGGGTTTTGAAGTGCTCTGGACTCATTTCGTTGGAAGCGGGTTTTTAAGTGCTCTGGAGTCTTTTCATTGCCAGGGCGTTTTTAAGTACTCTGGAGTCTTTTCGTTGGAAGCAGGTTATTAAATTAACTGGAGTCATTTCGTCGAAGCGGTTTATTAAGTGCTCTGGAGTCATTTCTTTGGAAGCAGGTTTTTAATTGCTCTGGAGTCATTTCTTTAGAAGCTGGTTTTCAAGTGCTCTGGAGTCATTTTGTTGCAAATGGTTTTTATGTGCTCTGCTGTCCTTTTGTTGGAAGCAGATCATAAGTGTTCTGGAGTTGTTCGTTGGAATCGGGTTTTTAAGTGCTCTGGACTCATTTCGTTGCAAGTGGGTTTTTAAATACTTCTCAGATATTTCACTGGAAGGGGGTTTTTAAGTGTTCTGGAGTCACTTCGTTGGAAGCGGGTTTTTAAGTGCTCTGGAGTCATTTCAGCGGTTTTTACATAATTCTCAGACATTTCACTGGCAGTGGGTTTTTAAGTGCTCTGAGTCATTTTTTGAAGCAGCTTTTTTTAAGTGCTCTGGAGTCATTTCTGGAAGTGGGTTTTTAAGTGCTCTGGAATCATTTTTGAAGGGGTTTTTAGTTGCTCTGAGACATTTATTCTGAAGTGGGCTTTTAGTGCTCTGAGTCATTTCTTTGAAGCAGGTTTTAAGTGTCTGGAGTCATTTCCTTGGAAGCGGGTTTTAGTACTCTTCAGACATTTCGTTGGAAGTGGGTTTTTAAGTGCTCTGGAGTCATTTTGTTGCAAGCGGTTTTTAAGTGGTCTTTGAGTCTTTTTCGTTGATAGGGGTCATAAGTGTTCTGGAGTTCCTTCTTCAAGTGGGTTTTAAGTGCTCTGAGTCAATTCCTTGGAAGCGTGTTTTTTAAGTGCTCTGGATTCACGTCGTTGGAAGCGGGTTTTTAATTGCTCTGGAATCATTTCCTTGCAAGAGGGTTTTGAAGTGCTCTGGAGTCATTTCCTTGGAACCGGGTTTTTTAGTGCTCTGGACTCATTTCGTTGGAAGCGGGTTTTTAAGTGCTCTGGAGTCATTTCATTGCCAGGGCGTTTTTAAGTACTCTGGAGTCTTTTCGTTGGAAGCAGGTTATTAAATGAACTGCAGTCATTTCGTCGAAGCGGGTTATTAAGTGCTCTGGAGTCATTTCATTGGAAGCAGGTTTTTAATTGCTCTGGAGTCATTTCTTTAGAAGCTGGTTTTCAAGTGCTCTGGAGTCATTTTGTTGCAAATGTTTTTATGTGCTCTGCTGTCCTTTTGTTGGAAGCAGATCATAAGTGTTCTGGAGTTGTTCGTTGGAATCGGGGTTTTAAGTGCTCTGGACTCATTTCATTGCAAGTGGGTTTCTAAATACTTCTCAGACATTTCACTGGAAGCGGGTTTTTAAGTGCTCTGGAGTCATTTTTCTGAAGAGGTTTTTGAAGTGGGTTTTTAAGTGCTCTGGATTCATTTCGGATTTGCAAGTTGGTTTTTATACATACTTCTCAGACATTTCACTGGAAGCAGGTTTTTTAAGTGCTCTGAAGTAATTTCAAGTGCTCTGGAGTCTTTTCGTTGGAAGCAGGTTATTAAGTGAACTGGAGTCATTTTGAAGCGGGTTATTAAGTGCTCTGGAGTCATTTCATTGGAAGCAGGTTTTTAATTGCTCTGGAGTCATTTCTTTAGAAGCTGGTTTTCAAGTGCTCTGGAGTCATTTTGTTGCAAATGGTTTTTATGTGCTCTGCTGTCCTTTTGTTGGAAGCAGATCATAAGTGTTCTGGAGTTGTTCGTTGGAATCGGGTTTTTAAGTGCTCTGGACTCATTTCATTGCAAGTGGGTTTCTAAATACTTCTCTCAGACATTTCACTGGAAGCGGGTTTTAAGTGCTCTGGAGTCATTTTTTGGAAGCTTGTTTTTAAGTGCTCTGGAGTCATTTCATTTGAAGAGGGTTTTTACATACTCTTCAGATATTTCAGGTTTTGGATGTGGGTTTTTAAGTGCTCTGGAGTCATTTTTTTGCAAGCGGGTCATAAGTGTTCTGAGTCATTTTGTTTCTTCAAGTGGGTTTTTAAGTGTTCTCTGAGTCAATTTGAAGCGGATTTTTAAGTGCTCTGGAGTCATTTCTTTGAAGCGGGTTTTTAATTGCTCTCTGAGTCATTTCACTGGCAAGCTGGGTTTTTAAGTGCTCTGAGTCATTTGGAACCAGGGTTTTTAGTGCTCTGGACTCATTTCTTTAGCGGTTTTTAAGTGCTCTGAGTCATTTCATTGGAAGCTGGGTTTTAATTGCTCTGAGTCATTTCTTTTAGAAGCTGGTTTTCAAGTGCTCTGGAGTCATTTTGTTGCAAATGGTTTTTATGTGCTCTGCTGTTTTTTTGGAAGCAGATCATAAGTGTTCTGGAGTTGTTAATTGTTCTGGTTTTAAAGTGCTCTGGAGTCTTGCAAGTGGGTTTTTAAATACTTCTCAGACATTTCACTGGAAGCGGGTTTTTAAGTGCTCTGGAGTCATTTCTGGTTTTCAAGTGTTCTGAGTCATTTTGCTTGTTTTTAAGTGCTCTGGAGTCATTCTGGAAGCGGGTTTTTAAGTGCTCTGGAGTCATTTCTTGGAAGGGTTTTTAGTTGCTCTGAGACATTTATTCTGAAGCGGGTTTTTAGTGCTCTGAGTCATTTCTTTGGAAGCAGGTTTTAAGTGTCTGGAGTCATTTTGTTGCAAGCGGGTTTTTATTTTCAGACATTTCACTTGGATGTGGGTTTTTAAGTGCTCTGGAGTCTTTTCGTTGTTAGCGGGTTTTAAGTGTTCTGGAGTTGCTTCTTCAAGTGGGTTTTTAAGTGCTCTGGAGTCATTTCCTTGAAGCAGGATTTTTAAGTGCTCTGGAGTCATTTCGTTGGAAGCGGGTTTTTAATTGCTCTGGAGTCATTTCATTGGAAGCGGGTTTTTAAGTGCTCTGGAGTCTTTTTTTGGAACCAGGTTTTAAGTGCTCTGGAGTCATTTTTCAAGCGGGTTATTAAGTGCTCTGGAGTCATTTCTTTGGAAGCAGGTTTTTAATTGCTCTGGAGTCATTTCTTTAGAAGCTGGTTTTCAAGTGCTCTGAGTCATTTTGTTGCAAATGGTTTTTATGTGCTCTGCTGTCATTTTGTTGGAAGCAGATCATAAGTGTTCTGGAGTTGTTTGTTGGAATCAGGTTTTTAAGTGCTCTGGACTCATTTCATTGCTAGTGGGTTTCTAAATACTTTCTCAGACATTTCACTGGAAGCGGGTTTTTTAAGTGCTCTGGAGTCATTTCGTTGGAAGCGGGTTTTTAAGTGCTCTGGAGTCATTTCGTTGCAAAGCGGGTTTTACATACTTCTCATCATTTCACTCAGACGGGTTTTTAAGTGCTCTGAGTCATTTCTTTGGAAGCAGGTTTTTAAGTGCTCTGGAGTCATTTCTTTGGAACCGGTTTTTAAGTGCTCTGGTGTCATTTTTGTTGCAAGCGGTTTTTTACATACTTCTCAGACATTTCACTGGAAGCAGGTTTTTTAAGTGCTCTGAGTCATTTCTTTGGAAAGGTTTTAAGTGCTCTGAATCATTTCCTTGAAGGGGTTTTTAGTTGCTCTGGAGTCATTTATTCTGAAGCGGGTTTTTTAGTGCTCTGTAGTCATTTCTTTGAAGCAGGTTTTTAATTGTCTGAGTCATTTCTTTGCAAGCTGGGTTTTACATACTTTTCAGACATTTGTTGGAAGTGTGTTTTTATGTGCTCTGAGTCCTTTTGTTGGAAGCAGGGTCATAAGTGTTCTGGAGTTTTTCTTCAAGTGGGTTTTTTAAGTGCTCTGAGTCATTTCCTTGAAGCGGTTTTTAAGTGCTCTGGTTTGGAAAGCGGTTTTTAATTGCTCAGGAGTCATTTCACTGGCAAGCTGGTTTTTAAGTGCTCTGGAGTCATTTCCTTGGAACCGGGTTTTTAGTGCTCTGGACTCATTTCGTTGGAAGCGGGTTTTTAAGTGCTCTGAGTCATTTCATTGCCAGGGCGTTTTTATGTGCTCTGGAGTCATTTCTTTGGAAGCAGGTTATTAAATTAACTGGAGTCATTTCTTTAGAAGCTGGTTTTTAAGTGCTCTGGAGTCATTTTGTTGCAAAGGGTTTTTATGTGCTCTCCTGTCATTTTGTTGAAGCAGATTTTAAGTGTTCTGGAGTTGTTCTTTGGAATCAGGTTTTTAAGTGTCTGGAGTCATTTCATTGCAAGCGGGTTTTAAATACTTCTAAGACATTTCACTGGAAGCTGGTTTTTAAGTGCTCTGAGTCATTTCGTTGGAAGTGGTTTTTAAGTGCTCTGGAGTCATTTCGTTGCAAGCGGGTTTTTTCATACTTTTCAGACATTTCACTGGAAGTGGGTTTTTTAAGTGCTCTGGAGTCTTTTCGTTGTTAGCGGGTCATAAGTGTTCTGGAGTTCCTTCTTCAAGTGGGTTTTAAGTGCTCTGGAGTCAATTCCTTGGAAGCGGGTTTTTTAAGTGCTCTGGAGTCACGTCGTTGGAAGCGGGTTTTTAATTGCTCTGGAATCATTTCCTTGCAAGAGGGTTTTGAAGTGCTCTGGAGTCATTTCGTTGGAACCAGGTTTTTTTGTGCTCTGGACTCATATCGTTGGAAGCGGGTTTTTAAGTGCTCTGGAGTCATTTCATTGCCAGGGCGTTTTTAAGTACTCTGGAGTCTTTTCGTTGGAAGCAGGTTATTAAGTGAACTGCAGTCATTTCGTCGAAGCGGGTTATTAAGTGCTCTGGAGTCATTTCATTGGAAGCAGGTTTTTAATTGCTCTGGAGTCATTTCTTTAGAAGCTGGTTTTCAAGTGCTCTGGAGTCATTTTGTTGCAAATGTTTTTTATGTGCTCTGCTGTCATTTTGTTGAAGCAGATCATAAGTGTTCTGGAGTTGTTAGTTGGAATCAGGTTTTTAAGTGCTCTGGACTCATTTCATTGCAAGTGGGTTTCTAAATACTTCTCAGACATTTCACTGGAAGCGGGTTTTTAAGTGCTCTGAGTCATTTCGTTGGAAGTGGGTTTTTAAGTGCTCTGAGTCATTTCACTGGCAGCGGTTTTTACATGCTTCTGAGACATTTCTTTGGAAGCGGGTTTTTAAGTGCTCTGGAGTCATTTCTTTGGAAGCAGGTTTTTAAGTGCTCTGGTGTCATTTTGTTGAAGCAGGGTTTTTAAGTGCTCTGAGTCATTTCTTTGGAAGCAGGTTTTTAAGTGCTCTGAATCATTTCTTTGAAGCAGGTTTTTAGTTGCTCTGGAGTCATTTATTCTGAAGCGGGTTTTTAAGTGCTCTGAATCATTTCTTTTGAAGGGGTTTTAGTTGCTCTGAGACATTTATTCTGGAAGCTGGGTTTTTAGTGCTCTGGAGTCATTTCTTTGGAAGCAGGTTTTTAAGTGTCTGGAGTCATTTTCGTTGTTAGCGGGGTTTTAAGTTTTCTACTTTTAAGACTTTTCACTGGAAGTGGGTTTTTAAGTGCTCTGAGAGTCGGGTTTTTTGCTCTGGAGTCACTTTTTGAAGCGGTTTTTAAGTGCTCTGGAGTCATTTTTTTGTTAGCGGGTTTTAAGTGTTCTGGAGTCATTTCTTCAAGCGGTTTTTAAGTGCTCTGAGTCATTTCCTTGGAACCAGGTTTTTTAGTGCTCTGGACTCATTTCTTTTGTTGGAAGCGGTTTTTAATTGTTCTGAGTCTTTTCATTGCCAGGGCGGTTTTTAAGTACTCTGAGTCTTTTCATTTGGAAAGCGGGTTTTAAATTAACTGGAGTCATTTTGTCGAAGCGGTTTATTAAGTGCTCTGGAGTCATTTCATTGGAAGCAGGTTTTTAAGTGCTCTGGAGTCATTTTGTTGCAAATGGTTTTTATGTGCTCTGCTGTCCTTTTGTTGGAAGCAGATCATAAGTGTTCTGGAGTTGTTCGTTTTAAATCGGGTTTTTAAGTGCTCTGGACTCATTTCGTTGCAAGTGGGTTTTTAAATACTTCTCAGACATTTCACTGGAAGGGTGTTTTTAAGTGCTCTGGAGTCATTTCGTTTGAAGCGGGTTTTTAAGTGCTCTGGAGTCATTTCGTTGCAAGCGGGTTTTTACATACTTCTCAGACATTTCACTGTCAGCGGGTTTTTTAAGTGCTCTGGAGTCATTTCTTTGGAAGCAGGTTTTTAAGTGCTCTGGAGTCATTTCGTTGGAAGCGGGTTTTTAAGTGCTCTGGAATCATTTCCTTGGAAGGGGTTTTTAGTTGCTCTGGAGACATTTATTCTGAAGCGGGCTTTTTAGTGCTCTGGAGTCATTTCTTTGGAAGCAGGTTTTTAAGTGTCTGGAGTCATTTCGTTGCAAGCGGGGTTTTACATACTTTTCAGACATTTCACTGGAAGTGGGTTTTTTAAGTGCTATGGAGTCATTTTGTTGCAAGCGGGTTTTTAAGTGGTCTGGAGTCATTTCGTTGCAAGCGGGTTTTTACATACTTTTCAGACATTTCACTGGAAGTGGGTTTTTAAGTGCTCTGAGTCTTTTCGTTGTTAGCGGGTCATAAGTGTTCTGGAGTTGCTTCTTCAACTGGGTTTTTAAGTGCTCTGAGTCAATTCCTTGAAGCGGGATTTTTAAGTGCTCTGAGTCACGTTGGAAGCGGTTTTTAATTGCTCTAGAGTCATTTCCTTGCAAGCGGGTTTTAAAGTGCTCTGGAGTCATTTCCTTGGAACCAGGTTTTTTAGTGCTCTGGACTCATTTCGTTGGAAGCGGGTTTTTAAGTGCTCTGGAGTCTTTTCATTGCCAGGGCGTTTTTAAGTACTCTGGAGTCTTTTCGTTGGAAGCAGGTTATTAAATTAACTGGAGTCATTTCGTCGAAGCGGTTTATTAAGTGCTCTGGAGTCATTTCATTGGAAGCAGGTTTTTAATTGCTCTGGAGTCATTTCTTTAGAAGCTGGTTTTCAAGTGCTCTGGAGTCATTTTGTTGCAAATGGTTTTTATGTGCTCTGCTGTCCTTTTGTTAGAAGCAGATCATAAGTGTTCTGGAGTTGTTCGTTGGAATCGGGTTTTTAAGTGCTCTGGACTCATTTCTTTGCAAGTGGGTTTTTAAATACTTCTCAGATATTTCACTGGAAGGGGGTTTTTAAGTGCTCTGGAGTCACTTCGTTGGAAGCGGGTTTTTAAGTGCTCTGGAGTCATTTCGTTTCAAGCGGGTTTTTACATAATTCTCAGACATTTCACTGGCAGCGGGTTTTTTAAGTGCTCTGGAGTCATTTCTTTAGAAGCTGGTTTTCAAGTGCTCTGGAGTCATTTTGTTGAAGGGGTTTTTAGTTGCTCTGGAGTCATTTATTCTGAAGTGGATTTTTAGTGCTCTGAGTCATTTCTTTGAAGCAGGTTTTTAAGTGTCTGGAGTCATTTCGTTTGCAAGTGGGTTTTACATACTTTTCAGACATTTCACTGGAAGTGGGTTTTTAAGTGCTCTGGAGTCATTTTGAAGCGGGTTTTAGTGCTCTGGGTCATAAGCTGGGTTTTGTTCTGGAGACATTTCTTCAAGTGGGTTTTTAAGTGCTCTGAGTCAATTCTTTGGAAGCAGGGATTTTTAAGTGCTCTGGAGTCATTTTCGTTGGAAGGGTTTTTAATTGCTCTGGAGTCATTTCCTGGCAAGGGGTTTTGAAGTGCTCTGGAGTCATTTATTTGAACCAGGTTTTTAGTGCTCTGGACAGGTTTTCATTTCTGAGTCATTTCGTTGAAGCGGGTTTTTAAGTGCTCTGGAGTCATTTCATTGGAAGCAGGTTTTTAATTGCTCTGGGAGTCATTTCTTTAGAAGCTGGTTTTCAAGTGCTCTGAGTCATTTTGTTGCAAATGGTTTTTATGTGCTCTGCTGTCATTTTGTTGGAAGCAGGTCATAAGTGTTCTGGAGTCATTTCGTTGGAATCGGGTTTTTAAGTGCTCTGACTCATTTCATTGCAAGTGGGTTTTTAAATACTTCTCAGACATTTCACTGGAAGCAGGTTTTTAAGTTCTCTGAGTCATTTTGTTGGAAGTGGGTTTTAAGTGCTCTGAGTCATTTCGTTGAAGCAGGTTTTTAAATCCTCTCTCAGACATTTCACTGGCAGCGGGTTTTTTAAGTGCTCTGGAGTCATTTCATTTGAAGCAGGTTTTTAAGTGCTCTGGAATCATTTTCCTTGGAAGGGGTTTTAGTTGCTCTGGAGACATTTTTCACATTGAAGAAGGGTTTTTTAGTGCTCTGGAGTCATTTCTTTTGAAGCAGGTTTTTAAGTGTCTGAGTCATTTCGTTGCAAGCGGGTTTTACATACTTTTAAGACATTTCACAGGAAGTGGGTTTTTAAGTGCTCTGGAGTCATTTTGTTGCAAGCGGGTTTTTAAGTGCTCTGGAGTCATTTCGTTTGTTAGTGGGTTTTAAGTGTTCTGGAGTCATTTCTTCAAGTGGGTTTTAAGTGCTCTGGAGTCAATTCATTGGAAGCGGGTTTTTTAAGTGCTCTGGAGTAACTTCGTTGGAAGCTGGATTTTAATTGCTCTGGAGTCATTTCCTTGCAAGCGGGTTTTGAAGTGCTCTGGAGTCATTTCCTTGGAACCGGGTTTTTTAGTGCTATGGAGTCATTTTGTTGCAAGCGGGTTTTTAAGTGCTCTGGAGTCATTTCGTTGCAAGCGGGTTTTTACATACTTTTCAGACATTTCACTGGAAGTGGGTTTTTTAAGTGCTCTGGAGTCTTTTCGTTGTTAGCGGGCCATAAGTGTTCTGGAGTTGCTTCTTCAAGTGGGTTGTTAAATGCTCTGGAGTCAATTCCTTGGAAGCGGGATTTTTATGTGCTCTGGAGTCACTTCGTTGGAAGCGGGTTTTTAATTGCTCTGAGTCATTTCCTTGCAAGCGGGTTTTGAAGTGCTCTGGAGTCATTTTGGGAACCAGGTTTTTAGTGCTCTGACTCATTTCGTTGGAAGCGGGTTTTTAAGTGCTCTGAGTCTTTTCATTGCCAGGGCGTTTTTAAGTACTCTGGAGTCTTTTTCGTTAGAAGCAGGTTATTAAATTAACTGAGTCATTTCGTCAAGCGGTTTATTAAGTGCTCTGAGTCATTTCATTGGAAGCAGGTTTTTAATTGCTCTGGAGTCATTTCTTTAGAAGCTGGTTTTCAAGTGCTCTGGAGTCATTTTGTTGCAAATGTTTTTTATGTGCTCTGCTGTCCTTTTGTTAGAAGCAGATCATAAGTGTTCTGGAGTTGTTCGTTTGAATCGGGTTTTTAAGTGCTCTGGACTCATTTCGTTTGCAAGTGGGTTTTAAATACTTCTCAGACATTTCACTGGAAGGGGTTTTTAAGTGCTCTGAGTCATTTCGTTGGAAGCGGGTTTTAAGTGCTCTGAGTCATTTCGTTGCAAGCGGTTTTTACATAATTCTCAGACATTTCACTGGCAGCGGGTTTTTAAGTGCTCTGAGTCATTTCTTTGAAGCAGGTTTTAAGTGCTCTGGAGTCATTTTTTGTTCAGTTTCACTGGAAGGGTTTTTAAGTGCTCTGGAATCATTTCCTTGAAGGGGTTTTTAGTTGCTCTGGAGACATTTATTCTGAAGTGGGCTTTTTAGTGCTCTGGAGTCATTTCTTTGGAAGCAGGTTTTTAAGTGTCTGAGTCATTTCTTTGGAAGCGGGTTTTTACATACTTTTCAGACATTTCACTGTTAGTGGTTTTTAAGTGTTCTGAGTCTGGAGTTTTTTTCGTTGTTAGCGGGTTTTAAGTGTTCTGGAGTTGCTTTTTCAAGCTCTGGGTTTTTAAGTGCTCTGGAGTCAATTCTTTGAAGGGGTTTTTAAGTGCTCTGGAGTCATTTCGTTGGAAGCGGGTTATTAAGTGCTCTGGAGTCATTTCATTGAAGCAGGTTTTTAATTGCTCTGGAGTCATTTCTTTAGAAGCTGGTTTTCAAGTGCTCTGAGTCATTTCTTTGCAAATGTTTTTATGTGCTCTGCTGTCATTTTGTTGGAAGCAGATCATAAGTGTTCTGGAGTTGTTCGTTGGAATCAGGTTTTTAAGTGCTCTGGACTCATTTTTGCAAGTGGGTTTCTAAATACTTCTCAGACATTTCACTGGAAGCAGGTTTTAAGTTCTCTGAGTCATTTTGTTGGAAGTGGGTTTTAAGTGCTCTGGAGTCATTTTCGCTGCAAGCGGGTTTTACATCCTTCTCAGACATTTCACTGGCAGCTGGATTTTTTAAGTGCTCTGGAGTCATTTCTTTGGAGGTTTTAAGGTTTTTAAGTGCTCTGGAGTGGTTTTTTTTTAAGCGGGTTTTTACATACTTCTCAGACATTTCACTGGAAGCAGGTTTTTTAAGTGCTCTGAGTCATTTCTTTGGAAGCAGGTTTTTAAGTGCTCTGGGATCATTTGTTTGATAGGGGTTTTTAGTTGCTCTGGAGTCATTTAATCTGAAGCAGGTTTTAAGTGCTCTGGAGTCATTTCGTTGGAAGCAGGTTATTAAGTGAACTGGAGTCATTTTCGAAGCGGGTTATTAAGTGTTCTGGAGTCATTTCATTGGAAGCAGGTTTTTAATTTCTCTGAGTCATTTCTTTAGAAGCTGGTTTT
Source organism: Meriones psammophilus (assembly GCA_036365155.1). NCBI lineage: Eukaryota > Metazoa > Chordata > Mammalia > Rodentia > Muridae > Meriones > Meriones psammophilus. Next base: position 15,163 of record JAEOAE010001524.1, read on the forward strand.
CAAGTGCTCTGGAGTCATTTTGTTGCAAATGGTTTTATGTGCTCTGCTGTCATTTTGTTGGAAGCAGATCATAAGTGTTCTGGAGTTGTTCATTGAATCGGGTTTTTAAGTGCTCTGGACTCATTTCATTTGCAAGTGGGTTTCTAAATACTTCTCAGACATTTCACTGGAAGCGGGTTTTAAGTGCTCTGAGTCATTTCTTTGGAAGCTTGTTTTTAAGTGCTCTGGAGTCATTTTTTTGCAAAGCGGGTTTTTACATACTTCTCAGACATTTCTCTGGCAGCGGGTTTTTTTATGTGCTCTGGAGTCATTTCTTTGAAGCAGGTTTTATGTGCTCTGGAGTCATTTCTTTGGAAGCAGGTTTTTAAGTGCTCTGGAATCATTTCCTTGGAAGGGTTTTTTAGTTGCTCTGGAGACATTTATTCTGAAGCGGGCTTTTTAGTGCTCTGGAGTCATTTCTTTGGAAGCAGGTTTTTAAGTGTCTGGAGTCATTTCGTTGCAAGCGGGGTTTTACATACTTTTAAGACATTTCACTGAAAGTGGGTTTTTTAAGTGCTCTGGAGTCATTTTTTTGCAAGCGGGTTTTTAAGTGCTCTGGAGTCTTTTCGTTGTTAGCGGGTCATAAGTGTTCTGGAGTTCCTTCTTCAAGTGGGGTTTAGTGCTCTGGAGTCAATTTCTTGGAAGCGGGTTTTTTAAGTGCTCTGTAGTCACTTCTTTGGAAGCGGGTTTTTAATTGCTCTGGAGTCATTTCCTTGCAAGCAGGTTTTGAAGTGCTCTGGAGTCATTTCCTTGGAACCGGGTTTTTTAGTGCTCTGGACTTATTTCGTTGGAAGCGGGTTTTTAAGTGCTCTGGAGTCATTTCATTGCCAGGCGTTTTTAAGTACTCTGAGTCTTTTTCTTTGGAAGCAGGTTATTAAATGAACTGAGTCATTTCGTGCAAGCGGGTTATTAAGTGCTCTGGAGTCATTTCATTGGAAGCAGGTTTTAATTGCTCTGGAGTGATTTCTTTAGAAGCTGGTTTTCAAGTGCTCTGGAGTCATTTTGTTGCAAATGGTTTTTATGTGCTCTGCTGTCATTTTGTTGGAAGCAGATCATAAGTGTTCTGGAGTTGTTCGTTGGAATCAGGTTTTTAAGTGCTCTGGACTCATTTCGTTGCTAGTGGGTTTCTAAATACTTCTCAGACATTTCACTGGAAGCGGAATTTTAAGTGCTCTGGAGTCATTTCGTTTTGGAAGCGGTTTTTAAGTGCTCTGGAGTCATTTCTTTGAAGCAGGTTTTTAAGTGCATTTCTGGAGTCATTTCTGAGTCATTTTCTTTGAAGCGGGTTTTTAAGTGCTCTGGAATCATTTCCTTGAAGGGGTTTTTAGTTGCTCTGGAGACATTTATTCTGAAGTGGGCTTTTAGTGCTCTGGAGTCATTTCTTTGAAGCAGGTTTTAAGTGTCTGGAGTCATTTCGTTGCAAGAGGGGTTTTACATACTTTTCAGACATTTCACTGGAAGTGGGTTTTTAAGTGCTCTGGAGTCATTTTGTTTGCAAGCGGGTTTTTAAGTGCTCTGAGTCATTTTCGCTGGAAGCAGGTTTTTAAGTGCTCTGGAGTCATTTCGTTGGAAGCAGGTTTTTAAGTGCTCTGAGTCATTTCTTTGGAAGCAGGTTTTTAAGTGCTCTGGAATCATTTCCTTGGAAGGGGTTTTAGTTGCTCTGAGTCATTTATTCTGAAGCGGGTTTTTAAGTGCTCTGGAGTCATTTTTGAAGCAGGTTTTTAAGTGTCTGGAGTCATTTCGTTTGCAAGCGGGGTTTTACATACTTTTCAGACATTTCACTGGAAGTGGATTTTTAAGTGCTCTGGAGTCATTTTGTTGCAAGCGGGTTTTTATGTGCTCTGGAGTCTTTTAGTTGAAGCGGGTCATAAGTGTTCTGTAGTTGCTTCTTCAAGTGGGTTTTTAAGTGCTCTGGAGTCAATTCCTTGGAAGCGGGTTTTTAATTGCTCTGGAGTCATTTTCTTGCAAGCGGGTTTTGAAGTGCTCTGGAGTCATTTCCTTGGAACCAGGTTTTTTAGTGCTCGAGTCATTTCTTTGGAAGTGCGTTTTTAAGTGCTCTGGAGTAATTTCATTGCCAGGGCA
>JAEOAE010001776.1:0-16726 GCA_036365155.1 Meriones psammophilus
CAGATACGAGGGGAAGTGTCTGAGATCAGGAATCATTGTCTTTTTCCAGCCAGGGGCGTAGCGACAAAGTCTGTCTCTCTCTCTCACTCTCTCTCTCTTCTCTCTATATATATATATATGCCAGGCAAGAGTCTACAGTCTCACTATATATATATATATGGTTGTTCGTATACCCCACAGGTTTGAATGTAGTGATGACAGCGCCCAGAGTCCCACTGCATGAGAGCTGGGTGAACGTGTGGTGCTAAGGAGCGCTGAAAAAAAATGAAAGGACTTACCGGTCTCTCTCTGCAGCGTTCCACGCCTCTAGCAAGAGATTAAATGAAATTTCTACCGCGCACATGCATTTATTCGGCCTGCGAAGATATATATATATATATATTTCATGTGAGCTCTTGAGATGCTACAAACCTTCTACTTGCTCCTCACGAGGGGGTGCACTGCAGCATCTGCGTGCGGAAATTTGTTTCATTGATGATCTCAACGTATCTGCTGCATGCAGCAAATGAAAATCTTGAAGAAGATATATGACAGGGCAAGCCTTCCTAAGGCAATGTACACTGTCCTCTGTTTAGTAAGGTTATAAAGATTTCTTCACCTTAACTGATAGGTGCATGCATACTTTTTCAAACATCATTACAATAACTTTCTCACACCATATATATATATATATATATATATATTTCTAGATAGAGAGAAAGAGAGGGAAGGCTGTTGTTGTCAGTATACAGGTGAATGCAGAGGTTATCGTCCTGTCTTTGGCGGCTGCGTGGAGGGGGCGATACAGCCCCAGATGTGTAGTTTCCTGGTTGTTGTCTTGCTTATGGCTTTGCACTTCGCAATGCATTCTCAGCGTCGGACAGACGTTTATGATACAAAGACAGTTCAAACTTTGGCTAAAGCGATTTATAGGTGGTGTCTGCACGCATATAACACTGCCTGTGGTCTGTACAAGTGGATATAACTCCAGAAATATTGGCAGGGGCATGCAAGACGTAGACAAGTGTTGCGGGTACCTGGCAGAAGAGTTTTCCCCTGGATACACGTCTGATTGCTTTCACTTCCAAGGTACTGAAGGACATAGATTGCATGTGGGTTACGCATATATATATATATATATATATATATATATATATATGTATCATAGCACGAAGTAGAAGGCATCCGAACACCGGCCGATCTTCCACCTGCTGTCGACCTATATATATGTCTGTAGACAATAAGTGGATATCTTGTGGGTATCTTTCTGCATGCACGCTACATGGGACGTTTTGCAGTACTGCGCGTATATATTTAGCTATCTTTCTATACACTGGGTGCGTTTTACGTATTACAGCCAAGACAACTGATGTTTAGAACAACAGAAAACTCTCACTATATTGTCTTCAAATAGAAAAAAAAGGTGCGGAGAGTGCTGTGGCGGTCTTTATGTTTCACGTGGACATGGAATACTTAAGAACAAGGAAACTCCTGCGTAGAACACTGCGGCGGCAGCCTGTTCAGACTCAGTTTGAATAATAATGTGCTTTGTATAGAAAGGGAGCTTATACATATATATATCTATACTGTTACGTATACATATAGAAATGTTTTTCGCTGGATGCGGCTGAGGACAGCGGTGTTTGTCGAGTCTAGATCAAGCTTGTCCATTGCCTCATTGCGTATAGCACATATCTTCTTCCGTCCTTCAGACTGGGAATAATAGAGATTCAGCAGTACAACTATACTCGTGTACTTTATTGCCGGATATATGAAGAGACATAAGCGTGTAGATACGTGTCTCTAAGAAATACAAATATACATATATATATATATATATATATGTTGAGAGAGAGGAGAGACGCGGCGTATGTATATATGTATAGTACATAAGGTCTATAGAGGCATGCAAGTGTGTGGAGAAAGGATGAAGGTTGTGTTGTAACAGGCGATGATAGTGACGCTGCAGCGAGTAGTGAGGCAGCCGAGTGACCAGCAGCATGCGTGCAGTGTTGTCTGTGCTGCTGCTGCTGGATAGTTCGCGAAGGAGTGCTTTTTCGCTGAGAGGGGGAATATCAGCTTCTCACAAAAAGTCAATTTAGTAAGTCAGTCTCCTTCTTGGTTCTCACATATCTTTTCAGCAAATGTTTTGGAAGACAGGCTGCATGGAGGAGCTTCTATATCATGCGACGCATGTACTGGGAAGAAGCACTGCATGCGCTGACAAAAGACTTACTGTTCCCAACAAAGGTGTCTACAAAAAAGGACGTTGAGCGTTGTGAGCTGTGGGTTCGTTTTGACGAGTACACTTGTCCAGAGACGAGGACAAGCTTCCTTTCCACATGCGTGAGGTGTACGTACACCCGAAAAAGGTCTCTCCAGCATGTATACATGCATAAATAGGAGGAAAAATCAATTGTTCGTGATTTGAGAGAAAGTAATGACGTATTGTATCCCACAAAGAGTCTCTTCGAACTTTATTTTTCAGCGAACCTTTGTAAAATACAGAAATGCGTGAAGATCTCCCACCAAGGTGGGAGATTTAACAATCGAGGCCAAAGAGCCGTCTCCAGGAGACACACTTGTTGTATGAGGCGCAGCAACACTTTTCACTCCACTTTATACCTTCTCATTATCTGCCTCTCGAGCCTATGTTTACGTCTTTTTGTATCTGTTTCTTGCAAATAGTATGCTCCAGCGATACACTTAATATTTATACATATCCATAAATAAAGGGTGTTGGGTGTCCTGCCCCATATGTTTCAGCTGCGTTGATCATGAAAGAGAATCCAGCCATCGAATAGAGAGGGAAGAAAAGATCTTCGCTGCATGTGCCCCGAGGAAAGACAGTCTATATCTCTTCCATGTATATCTGGCGTGCGTGCGGACACCTTCGTGAAAACAGCACTAGTCTGTCAATGCAAAGTCAACTCTCTTCTTTTTCCGCCTCCTCACGTGACCTTCTTTCAATATGTGTATATATGGGTATCTGTTGCTTTCAATGTAGTTATATATATATATATGTATATGAGATTAAATGTGGCGTATGAGATGCGCACTGGGAAGGCGTTCTTCTTGCATGGGAAGAATAAAGAAACAGCAAAAAAAGTAGAGACAAAGACACAGCGAGGAAGAGACATAGCCATCTGCACTCTACAGACAAAACGCTGCACTCTGACATTCATCTTTCTGTCTATCTATATATAATAGATAGATAGATACTGAAAGACATATATATATATATATATATATCTATATATGTATATTTATTTATACATGGGCAGTGCGTATGCTAAGAGCCACTCATGCAGCAGATGCTGGGTTGGGAACATCTCTGTCTACTTTTACAGAGATGATATGCGCACGAAAAGTCTTTATTGTGTCGCGGCACTGGTTAAAGAGAGGGCTACTGCGACTGTAACAATCGAGCTTCCTCTGCTGCTGCTGCTGCTGGTGCATGCGCAAGCTTTCCTGCGCTGATCTCCTGCAAAGAGCACCACAAAAGCAGAGAAGGAAATGACAGGCGAATCAGTAGCAGCAGCAGTACATGCAGATGTGTAAATCAGTTCTTTCAAATATCGACGCATGCAGCCCACCCCCGGGCCTCTTTTTTGTATTCTCGCGCTAGGCTCACAGTATCTTCCTGCACACATAGGGCGCGAATTGATGTGCTTCACTGCTGCTGCTGCTGCCATCTGCTGCTGTTGCTGTGTGCTGCTGCTGTCTCCGGTGCACCTGATGAGAGACTTCTGCTGGTCTGTTGCCACCATCATCTCTGCTGCTCCCATCGTCTCTACTGCTGCTGCTGCTCTGTCACCCTTGCTGCTGCTTCTTTTTCATCCCTGCTGCTATTACCATCCCTGCAGCTATTATTATCGTTGCTGGTCCTAAACATGTCTACTGCTGTTGCTGTCATCCTGCGCTGCTGTTACTATCTCTGCTACTGCTATCATCTCTGCTGCTGCTGTCATCCCTGCTGCTGCTGGTGCTGGTGCTGCCGCTATCACCCCTCCTGGTGCTATCTCTGGTGCTGCTGCCGCTGCTGGCACCTCTGCTGCTGCTGCTGTTGCATAGCGACATGAAGAACAGATTTACGCGGGGAGGCGACCGAGAGGCAGCAGGAGGTGACCCTGGTGACCTTTGCTTTGCGTCACGTGCTGCAGGGCAGCAGCAGCAGTAGCTTCTTCCCCTCTGGCTTCCCGCGCAGTGCTGCTCTCTGTGTGCTGCTGGATCTGCTGCTTTCGCTGAAAGTTCAGCAGCAGCAACAGCAGCAGCGTGAGGGCTTTCCCGTTTGCTGGGCTGTTCAATGTTGTATCTCTTCGTCTCCTCTTCCTTCAGCAAGGAGACGCAGATTCATCAGACACGATGCATGTGCAGGTATGAATAAAACACTTTTCATCCTCTCTCAGCTCGTTCTCTTCTCCGTCTAGAACAGCAGCAACACTGCCACCATCAGCAGCAGCACGGTTCGGCAGCAGCAGCAGCCGCAGGATCAGCACCAGCAGCCGCGGATCCGCAGCACCAGCAGCAAAGATCAGCAGCAGCAGCAGCAATAGGAAGAGCGGGAACAGGACGAATAAAGCATCACAAAGAACAGCTGTACACTGGCGCAGCCCACCATGTACATCCACTCAGACAGATATGCATTTATGGGTGTATGTCCACGAAGGTTTGAGAACAGAAGCATGCAGCTCTGTCCACTTTATATAGAGAAACGATGACTGTGCGCATGAATATCTTGATTGACCCTTGGTGCATGCACGTGACTATAAATATACTTCTGAGTTACCCCTCTCTTCAGGAGTGGCAATGTAGGGTTCCACGACAGGCGTGCAGTTGCTGATTTCGCTGGCATTCCGCAGAAGTCCTGCTCGGTTTCGCGCCTTCTTCAATCGCCTTTTGCATCAAAAGAATCCAATCAAGAAGGGAGGAAAGGCAGGAAGCCATGAAGGCGATAGAAAGACAAAAGAAAGAAGACAAAGAGGAGAGAGAAAGACACTGCTGTTTGTGCTTCCACCCCACAGATAGATGCACAGCGACGCGAAGCAGCAGAAGACAGAAGAGGTGCAGGAGGCGATGAAACAAGAGATGAAAGACCAAGAGAATACAGGCAGAAGGGGAAGAAACATGTAGGATTTTTTGAAAAGAAGCCAGAAGTCAGTTTCAGCAGAGAGAAATAAAGACAAGTTCAATCGCGCGATGACTCAGGTGCCTGCGCAACTCTGTACATATGTGGGTTTACAGATCTCTGCCCCAAATAGAGAAAGATCGATTTATTTGCCTCTACGCATGTGTCGCCCTATTCATGTCCGTAATTGTCTTCCTATATATATATATATAGCGTAGCTATCATCACTGTGATCCACGCCCTGGGGAGACTTCGTCGTCGCGTGTGTGCGTCTGCTGCGCTTGCTCGCCAGGCTTCTGCTACTGGTGTTGCTGTTGCTGCTGCTGTTGCTGTTGTTGCTGTTGTTGCTGTTGCTGGTGTTGCTACTGTTGCTGCTGCTGCTGTTGCTGCTCGTGCTATAGATGTTGCTGGTCGTGCCGCTGCTATTGTTGCTGTTGCTATTGTCGTTGCTGTTGCGGTGGCCGTTGCCTGCTGCAACGCGCTGCTGCTGCAACAAGATGAAGAGCGGCTTTTTGTCGATGATAATCCACTCAGCCCACATGCGGTGTCTCCTCTGCTTCCCCGATCCGTGGGCTCTCTTCTCTTCGCCCACGCGCAGCGCAGTTCAACAGCAGCAGCAGCAGCAGAACATGATAGCTGCTGCAACACACGTGCCTGCTGCTGCAGCAGAGTGCATACTCGCGCAACACCCGCAGCGCAGAGGCGGAGCAAAATCCCATCCTCACCCTGCGGCTGCTTCCTTCCAGCCAGCGACCCAGCACTTGAGCACGCCAACAGCAGCATCAAAAGCAGCAGCAGCAGCTGATTAGCTTCCAGCCGCAGCAGCAAGCGACAGCAGCCTCAGAGCAGCAGAAGTCAGGCATGTAGGAGAACTGCGCTGGGCTTGTCACTACGCAATGAATCTTCGTGAAAAACTATTTCTCTCTTTGTATAACCGAGTCTCCAACGCTCCACCGGGCTTGCATGCAAAGACGCATGTGCAGACTGTCTTATGACCCAACCGCTGATGTCACCCAGGCACATGTTCAAAACGATTCAATCTTCCATGCCTCGCACATATACAGACAAAAATATAGACATATATATACGGCTGCATATATATATGCAAACAAATATATACATATATATGCATATATAGGGGAGAGAAAAGGAAACACACAGAGAAATATACATATATGTATATATTATAGCTGAGTGGTTGCACAGGATTGATCCTTCCATGTGTAAGGCGTGCTTTCAGGAGGTCATTCGTGCATTTCTGCTGTTCTTTTTTGCACTGTTGGGCCAGTGCCGTTGTACGCACAAGAGGAATGTCTGCCGCCAGACTGAGGTGGTCAAAGAAGTGATGAGACGGACGATAGAAAGAAAAAGAAATGTATCTCTGAGACCGACAGAAGTGTCGCAAGCACAGCGCATCGTGCACCAAATAAGAACAGGAACGCGGCTGCTGCTGCAGCAATCTGCTCCTCTTGCTACTCTTGCTCCTGTTCTTGCTGCACCTTTAGGAGATTTCTTCCTGCTGCCGTTGTTCTTTCTTCCTGCTGCCGTTGAACGCTGCTGACTGTTCTTGCTTTGTTCTTGCTGTGCCTGCTGCTGTTCTTGCTGCTTCGGCTGCTGTTGCTGCTGCTGCCTGATACTCCCAGCCTGTCGCCACCTCCTCTTGAACGCGAAGAGTGATATAATCGAAGGTTTATGGTGTCGTGGTGGCTGAGTTCCTGATATGGAGGGCGAGCAGCTCCTCGCACGAGGCCGAGAAGAGGGAGATTCACTACGATGGGAACAGCAAACAGCACGTAATACGCGTGGCTGTTGAACCTGCGATACACCTGCGCCGCAACAAGTCATGGAGACGCGCAGCAGGCATGGAGAAGCCGCGACGCAGGGGCAGCAGTGGCAGACACGAGAGTCGAACGCAAACCGAGAGCAGAACGCAGTGCAGCAGCAGTTGCATGGAAACAGTTGCAGAGGCTGCATCGGAGACGCCAGCAGCAGCAGCGAGACGTGAGTTCGTGACGGAGACAGAAGAAGACAGATGATACAGGGCAGAGGGAGCTGGTTGAGACACGCAGACGGCAGCACAGGAAGAAAAAGGCACCTTCTGTGTTGGCAGAAGAAAGGACATCAGCAGCAGCAACCCTCTCGCCGCAAAAGCAGACGTAATCGATCGCTGGAAAGCATGTGAGGCAGCAGCAGCAGCTGCACGAAGGGAGAAACGAGCGCATGGTGCGTCGTTCCTCCTCGAGCGCTGGCAACGCAGTGGGGTCTTTTTGATTGGCTGACCCACACACATGGAGCTACTACTTTTTCAGCAACAGGCAACAGTGGCACCGCTGCCACACAGCTGCCTATCTGTCGTCAGATGAACAGCTCAAAGCGTGCTTTTCGGCTGCTCAGTCACTTTTCTTTCTTTCGCGTTGCTGTCAGACGAGGAATGATTTCTGAAGAAGTGAATAGTGAAGACGAACAATGGCGGCAGCAGGCTTTATTCCTGCTGCATTTGGTCCGCGAAAGCTGCTGACGGACCTCCCATCTCAATGGAGACTCGGGGGGAGACGCAAGTGACACGTGATGCTTGCGGCTGCTGCTTGTGCAGGGCTTTGCTGCTGCTTATGTTGCTGCTTTGCTGCTGCCTTATGCAGCTGCTGATGTCATCTGCTGCTTCTTCTCTGCCGCACCCTATTGCTTTCTTCTATTGCTGCCGTCGTGACTCTCCGCTGCAGCGGCAGGTGTCTTCTTCTGCACTTACACTTGCTGCAGCTGCTGCCACCAGGATTTGATCTATGATTTGCCACCCCACAATCCCTGCAGCAGCTGCATCATCACCGCCACGGATCAGCAGCAAAAAAGCCTGGACGCGCATGCAGCAGCGCCGCAAAGGCAAGGATAACGAACTGCGTCTGCGGCATCAGCAGAACCCAAAGACAAAAACATAGGCGTCTGCAGCAGCGGCTGGGATCAAAGGACAGCGAGATACGGAGCAGCAGTTGCAGCAGCACTATGCAGAAAAAAAAAATAGTTTTCGTGCACCTGTTGCTGCTGCACCTCAGAATCTGCGGCGAGATGACTGCAGCAGCAGCGGCAGAGGAGCCCTCGATTGCTGTGTAGAGTCTCTTTGCATCCCTGAACAGGACCCAGCAAAACAAACTGCTGCTGCCGCTGCCGGAAGGGAGGCAGCTTCTCGAAGAAGAAAATCATGCGCATGCATCGCTCGCAGCAGTAATTCAAAAGCAGCAGGATTCTGCCACAGTCTTCAGAGATCTTGGCTCACAGAAGAGAGTCTCAGTTGGGAGATATTGACAATAACTGTCTGCAACGTCCTACATCACTCTAATGAACATCACGAGCAGCAGCCAGCAAGTTCACATCAAACGACATTAACCACACCCCCAACTGCCATACTATCCCCCTGGATCTGTCTCTACTGCGAGCAAAAGCAAGTAGTCATAGATCCAGCATGCTGCTGCCATGCGAACTTCAGCTCACTGCGGCTGTCAAAGGAAAAGAAAGAGACACAAACTGCTCGAGAAGAACCAGGCCAGGCTTCCCGAACAAATGATCCAGCGGACGCGATTTTAAGGATGCTCCATGGAGCAGCAATGGAATATCTGCTGTGGGCCGCAGGATGCTGCTGGTGCAGAAACACGAGGAGACTGATGAAAGCGGCAATCTCTCACCAAAAGAAAGCAACGGTGCCGTTTTGTGCCCTGGGGTGCTCTTGCTGCTTCTGCTTGAAACTCTGCCCTGCTGTTTTTCTCTGTTTTCTGCTGCTGCCACGGTGCCTCTGGCGCTCTTTCTGCGATTGAGGCTGTTGCTGCTGTGTCTGACTGCTTCAACACTGCTTGCTTTTTTGCTGCTGAGTCTCTGCCGCTTCTTCATGCTTCTCTCTGCTCTTTTGCTTCTTCCAGTCGCCGGCGCTGTCGCTCCTGCATGTACCCTGCTGCTATGAGTGTATCTCCGGTGTACATACACTTAAAGATATGTCGCAGGGCTCTCTTTTTCTGCTCTTCGCGTGTTGCTGAAGAGCACCTTCCTGGTGCCGCTTCACTGGTTTGAAGAGTCGGATCACTGCTGCTCTATCACGCTCTGCTGCTCTTCTTGCTGCTGCTGCGATCCAGCAGCTGACTTTTTCACCTGTAATTCTTCTCCCTGACGCAGTTGTTGATCACATGCACTGGTGGTCGCTGATATTCACGTGGGTGCTGCTGTTTGCATGCGCGGCAATGTTTGCTTCTTTCGTTGGTGAAGCCGCAGATGTCACACTCTCTGAGAAGTAATGTCTCCTACGAGCAAGAGGTGGTGCTCCTGCTGGCGGAATGGGCCGCTGGAGAAGGCGATGCACGGTGATGCTGCTGCTGCTGTTGCTGCCCAGCCGCATGCAAACGTCGCGGCAGCAGCAACAGCAAAAACAACAAAACACGTCCACAGCTGCTGCATGCGCCACCCTGGCAGCAACAGCAGGTGCAAGCAGCAGAGATCAAACGCAAACCCACGCTGCCACCTGAAACACCTGAAACGGAAGGAGAACATGACAGGGCGAATATCTTCTTCAGGAGAACGAGACACGCTCCGGTCTGCCAAACGACAAACTTCCCTCCTCCTGCAGCAGCTCCCCCCTTTTTAGAACCTCCTGCTGCTGCCCCTTCTGCTGCTCCCTGTGCCTCCTGCTGGCCCCTGTGTGCCCTGCTGCTGCTGCACTGTCCCTGTTGCTGCTGTCCTGCTGCTGCTGGTCCTCGCCTGGGCTGCTGAGTCCCGCAGCGGTGGGGGGGCGCCTGCAGTTTGCTGCTGTTCAGCTGCTGCTCTGCTGCTGCTGCTGCTCTGCTGCTGCTGTTTCGCCTTTGTCGTTGTCTTCAGCCTGCTGCTGCTCTCTTCGATGTCTCTGTCTGCGTTCAGCAGAATAGACATGCGCACCTGGACTACCACAGCCCCTGCTGCTCTAGTGCCCCAAAGAAGCAGCAGCACAAGATTTCCCTGCTGCTGTTGCTGAGCATGCTGCCCTACTCTGGAGAAGGTTACAGACTAGAAACACTTTCCTTTTTTCCAGCTGCTCCTCGCAGCCACCGGCGGCGTCTTCGCTGGTGCCAGTCTTTCCATCTCTTCAAGCAGCCCCAGCCGCCGTAAGACGACTGTCCTTGCTGCCTTCTTCTGCAGCAGACAATACCACTACATCTTTCTCTCTTGTGACTGCTGCTGCTCTTCATCATCTATCGGCTGACTGCGGCTGCTTGTCCGCTGGTCCCTTGCTTTCTTCCGCTGGACGTGGTGATGCGGAGACAGCAGCAGCAGAAGGAGGTGTTCTCTCGTCTCCCCTGCTCTTCTGCTGCTGCTTGCTTCTGCTGACTTTGTTGCTGCCACCGCCCCACTGCTGCTGCTGTTCATTCTTCTCCACCAAACAAATAGCGGTCACGAGACAGCTTTCTCTTCCCATGAACTTTGTCTCTGCTGCTGCAACCTCTCCTTTTCTGCTGTCCCTGCTGCTGGACTTGCAGCTGCTGATTCTCCCGTTGCTGCACCTGTCATTCTCTGTGCCGATGTTGTTCCCTGCGGTCTTGCAATCTTTTTCTTTCGCTGTTCTGCTGCCTCCTCCTCCGGCCCCTGCAGTCCCTCCTGCTGCTGCTGGTCCTCCTGCTGCTGGTCCTGCTGCTACTGGTCTTGCTGCTGCTGGTCCTGCTGCTACTGGTCTGCTGCTGCTGCTGGTCCTGCTGCTACTGGTCTTTGCTGCCTCTGCTGCTGGTGCTGGTGCGCGAGAAAGAAGCAGCAGCTGCTTCTGCTGTGAGGTTGCTGCTGCTCGTGGCGCTATAAAGCAAAAGTGCTGCCTCTCACCAAAACATCAACGGTTGGAGCGTAAACATCATCTCCTCCTCCTGCTTCTGCTGCTCGAACATCTGCTGCGGCTCTGACATCTGCTGCTGCTGGGAAGGCTGCTGCTGCTGGGAGGGCTGCTGCTGCTCTGACATCTGCTGTGGGTGGGAGAGCTGCTGCTGCTGGTACTTTGTTTGCTGCTTCGCAGCTGTGGGCTCTTCCCCTCGCTTGTCTTTCTCCTTCTTCTTCTTCTTCTTCTCTCCTTGTTTCGCGCCATCGTGCGTGTCTCCTCCACAGTGAACGTGCTGCTGTTGTCTCGTCTCCTGCCGCTGCATCTGCTGGTGGCGGTACGGGGGTCGGAGGTGGAGACGGCGAGAGGGGAAGAGGAGGGAGACGGCAGCGAAAGAGAGGGAAAGAGACGACTGCCGCAGAGAAAGAATGGACTGTGGGGTGAAAACAAAGATGAAGAAGGAGACACAGGAACAGAGGGGTGCAGCATCCGCAGCAGCATCAGCAGCAGTCGAGGAGTGAAACGGAAGAGACGGAGAGCGGACTGAGAAGACAAAAGAGGGAGACAGCAGCAGCTGCAACGCCAGCAGCAATATCATTACAACAGAGCCATCACCGATGTGTCAACCTATGAAAAAAGCGTGCATATGAATCTTTTCTTTCTTCCACTGCACTCCTCTGGGACGTTTACCTGTTCTCTGTCTCTCTGCTTTCGCTGTATCTGTTTCTTACTGTTTCTGCGTGGTTTTTCGTCCCCTTCTGCTGTGCTTCTGCTGCTCTGAAAGTCTGTTCCTCTGAACTGCTGCGACTGCTGCTGCTTGTTCCTGCAGCCTACAATAAAGTCTCTTCGCCGCGTCGCTGCTGCATCTTTCTTGTCTTGCATGCATATCCTCCTCAGAGGGCATACTTCCAGCACCATGCCACCACCGAAGAGGCACTCAGAAGAGACACGGCAACCTCTTCTTCGCCTGCTCCCTCCGCACAGACCTTCACTATATGCTTGTTTGTACAGAAGAAAAAGCTGAATTACTGCTGCTGCTGCTTTTTCTTCGTGCTGCTGACGTGGAGAGACGCTCGAGACCCGCGGAAGGTGCAGGGTGGCCCAGTGACAGTTGGAACGCCTTTCTTCTCTCGGTGTCTGTCTCCTCTGAGTGGGAAAGAAAGAAAGTCATTTTTCCGATAGAAGAAAGAACAACAGATGCGCGTCTGCATGCAGCAGCCTGCCTTTTCGCGAAGAAGTAGAAGAAACACGACTGTTCCGGGGAGACTGCAGCAATAGACCCCGTATGCATGCCATGGTGCTATTCCGACGCTTCCACCACAAGAGAACCAGCCAATGCAGAGAGAGAGAGAGAAAGGTCTGTTCAGAGTCACACACACGGGGCGAGTGTGTGTGTGTGTGACAGCAGGCAGTGGAAGAACAAAGGAAGAGGAGAAGAAGATATGAAAGGCAACAGCAGCAGCTCCATGTAGGGCAGTCAAACGGATAACAAAATGTTTAGAGGATGTAGAGGTTTACGTGCATTCTATAAGACAACCAGGCAGACATACATATGTATTTGTACATGCATATACGGCAACGAAAGGAGAGCAAACGACCTGCAAACAAGGTGTGAAAATGTAAATATGAGGAAGAGAAGGGGGCGTTGCAGAGGATATCTGGAGGGAGACTGAAAAAAAACGAAAGGAGGAAAAGAGAAAGAGGAGGTAAGGTTTTAGAGACGACGATCAGCTGACCTGAAGAGAAGCACCAAGAGCAGCAAGTCAGCAAGGCAGTCGGAGCTTGGTGTCATCAGAGGCGTCAGAGGAGAGAGAGACAGTGTGTGTTGCAGCCAGGCAAGGAGAGTTCAGCAAAGAAACAAGAAAGGAGAAGCTGAAAGACGATGTATGTGCAGAGATCTGTGTTTGATAGTAAAGAAGAGGCGAAGATGAAGAGGAACCGTCGAGACGCGCGTGCCCTGCGCCGCTGCGGACGGATGAGCAGACTTCGCAGCCGGTGTATGTACACCGGAATGGCCACCACCAACGCATGCACACCATCCCTGCGACTGCAACAAGGCCTGCGGAGATTAGCATCGGCAGCAGCTGAGCCTCGACCTCGCACCAAAGCGGCAGCGGCAGCAGCCGCACACCCGCAGCGTTAGAGCAGCCGCCGGGTGCTAAGGCAGCAGCAGCAAACAGCGGCAGCCATAAGAGCCAACAGCAGCAGCAGCAGCAAGAGGGGGGGCAGCAGCAGCGGCACAAGAATACTGCCAGCAACAGCAGCAACACGCCAAGCGCGGCAGCGGCAGTAGTAGAAGTAGCAGAGTAGTAGAGCGCAAGCTCAAACAGAGGACCAGCTGGTCTGCGCAGCCAGTTCCTTGTGCAGAACAGTGCAGCCATTTTCTTCACTGTCGAGCCATATTTCAAGCAACCGGTCGCTGCTGCTGCTGCGTGTGTTCCACCCTCAGGCTGCAGGGGTACTGCAGCTCGCTCTTTCACTCTCTTATTGCTCCTGACGCTCCTCCTGTGACAGTTATCCATTCGTGCACCGCAGCTGCAACTGCTGCTGCTGCTGTCCCAGCTGGTGCTGCTCCCCGTCCTGCTGTTCCTCCACGATGATACTGCTGCGGCAGGTCGATGATGTATTGGTTCTGCTGCTCCTTGCGCTGGTGCTCTTGCTGCTGCCACGACAGCTGCTGCACCACTGCTGCTACTTCAACACCTTCTGCTTGTATCACTGCTGCTGCTGCTGCTATGAGAGGAGCTTGCTGCGTCGAGGCTGCTGCTGCTGCTATCATTGTAGTTGCTGCTATGAGAGGAAGCCTGCTCGACCGAGGCTGCTGCAATTTTCTGGCGGAGGAAGCCGTTCACACGCATGCAGCAATCACTGGAATAAAGGACTGGCGGCTGTATGGAGACGTGTAGGCTCCTACTGGTCGAAACCTAGGTGTCCCTTAGTCTCTTTTGATACATATACGAGAAAACAGGTTGAATCTCCTGGTTCCTGTCTACTCTTCATGCTCCCTACATGGCGGATATACGCGAAACAACAATTCCACCTGCACTCCACATATACTCTCATGGCAATGTATATATATACACATGTACAGAGAGATACCTAGATGTACATATATATGTATATATACATGTATATATATATCTCTATATATATCTCTCTATATATACAGATATACATATATATACGTAGATATATACATGTGTACATATAGAGAGAAAGAGAGATATACATATATATATATATATAGAGGAGGTTTGTACGTGCATGTACACAAGAGGATAGAAATGTGGATAACAGGTTTGTTCAAAATATCACTTCACGTGGAACTCTTGACACGTCATCTTCTCATGTCTCTCCAAGGTCTGTATGAATCGATCATATACGGAAAAAGATCTAATTCATGTGCAGCTACAGATAGACACATAAGAGGCCTGTCGAACACGTATTGAGAGATGCGTGAGAAAGCATGCATCTCTATAGGCAAACTGGCGTCGCTAATTCTTGCAAGGTTCGAAGTAATTGTACTTTTATCATCAAGGAAGAAAGATATCTACTTTGTGCACTTCGGCTGCAGAAGCACGAAGATATATATTCTCCTTGGACACGATGTCTCATTATACTAGCATGAGGTGCACATTCATCTTTCTCTCATTCTGTCTTCTTTGTCTTTTTGCATATCTATTTGCAAATGTCTGTCCCTTCTATGCCCTCTGCTATCCACTGTAGAAGGCTATATATGTAGTTCTGTGTTGTTATGTGCATGCACCTGCGTTTATAATGTATTCTTATATATGTGTCTCTTTTGTACTTCTCTCTATTCCTCAATCTCTTTCCTTCTTCCTCGGGAGTGGTCTTCGCCAATGACACGAGTCTTCAGCAACAGGTCCCTTTCGGCAAACATCTCCTTATCTAAATTATATCATCTAATGTATGTTATACATTATTTGCAAACGTCTCCACATATAAAGTATATACTAGAATAGATATATATATGTCTTATGTATTATAGTATGTGTCTTTATTTGCAAATATGTTTTTACATAAAACCTACCATAGGATATATGTATATATATACATATATTTGATATTCTCTATATATCGTTATTTGCAAACATGTGTTTATATAAGATCTCCCATATAATAGGTGTATATATTTTGTAGATTTTTCTATATCTGTTTTTGCAAACAGCTCTTTATATAATATATGTAATATAATATATATGTTGAATATCTCTATGATATATATATTTATCAATAGTTGTTCCAACGTACAACGAAATACAAAGAGCTGCAGCAGCGGCGAAGCTGCCGTGAGTGCTATAGATATAGCAGATTGACGGCTATCCACACAAAAGAAAGAGGAATTTTGGAATACAAAAAGAGAGGGGATGCAGCGTATTGGATTCATTTCAGTACAGAAGGAGAGAAGTTGCTGCGTGTCGCAGAGCCGAGTATGGTCTCTGATGTTGTCTCTTTCGACGCATGCGCTTCCAAGAGGACCTAGGAACTCTTTTTAAAAGACGTACTCTCTGTTGGCCTGAAGATCAATGTGAGGATATACTCTTCATAACAATGGCATTCGATGAAAGGGCAACATAAACTCCTTACCAGCACCCAACAGAAACTTCTTCGGCGGGATTCTAGTCGATACATGATAAAAAGAAATTTCATCTATATATTCACTTTGACCCCTCTACCGTGAGCAGCAACGACATTTCAACGTTTATTCTATACTGTATAGACCCACGCAGCAGACCTTGGAGACTCTTCTTTCACCAAAGATGGAGGTGGTGCTGGTGGCGCAGGTTTCACGACGTTTTCACTTGAAAAGTATGTCTATGGAAACCACCGACTATGCGCAACCTTATTTTTTGAAATGTTCCTACAGAGAGACATACCACGCAAGAAACTGAAATATATATATATATATATATAACTCAAGTATCACTGCAAGGATGTACATGTATATGAATATATATGTGTATCTATATATTATCTGAGTTGGCCTTGTATATATCAATGACGTCTACAGAGAAATAATATATATATGTATGTCCCCTGTACAAAGATATATATGGAGAACTGTGGAATGGAGGTAGATCTGAGCTCCACGCACATCTCTAAATATATATATATATATATATATATATATATATATATATATGTGCATGTATACTCTGACTTGCCCGTGTGTACATGAAGATATACCCACGAAGAAGGTTGAAATGTATGTGGATCTCACTCACGTTCTTTTGGATTCTGTAGCATCCCAGGGCAGGTTCAAAGTTTCCAGAGTTCCAGTCAGTACACCTCAACCTCAGCTATACACTGAATCGACAAAGAAAAGCTTCCTCTATTTCAGTAAACACAAAATGGATTTGCTCACACAGTTACGTCTGCACCAAGGTGTACAGGCGTGAAGAGAAGGTTCGCTAACAAAAGAAGTGGATTCCACGGTAAACTATGCATGCAAAGTGTGGGGTTTTAAAGGTAGGAAGGAGACGTACTTTTAAATTCCTCATAACTCGAGAGGTCTCACAAAACCTCCTCTTCTGTACAGAGAAAGACTAATGCTCTCTTTCGCTCTACGCACACCTTTGAATCCTTTCTTCACTCCAGAATCTCGCAGTTGACCCATATCACTATGTATAGCCGTCTTCCAAACCTCTATCACATACATATATATATATATATATATATGTATCTTACAACATATATACATATACATATCAAGCGTATATCTATACATATCTCTATCTATCACGCATATATCTATACATATATATACATATATCCTTCAAGGACATATC
>JAEOAE010003262.1:0-44366 GCA_036365155.1 Meriones psammophilus
CGTTGAACCTTGCGTGCGTCAACTTCATACCTAAAGCCTCTCGCGTAGAAGCTCTGAGGCCTGCTCTCAGGTACTCTCTTGCTGTTTCTCCTACTCTTCTTCTTCTTTTGCATGCATGCTGCCACATCACCTTCCAGCTGCAAAGTGTGCTGTCGCTTTGCTCTGCTTCCTCGACATTCTCTGTGCCCATATATTTGCATGTAGAGGAGAGAGTAAATATACATGTACATATATGTATATATATATGTATATGTACGTCTATGTAATGTATGTGTATATGTTTGTGTATGTTTGTATATATAAATCTGAATATATACATGTATAGCAATTAGAGAGAGAAATATATATATATATATAGGAAGTAGATGTCATGGAGCTCGCAGTGCAATAGTGCTGCTGCTGCTGCTTTCGGAGGATGCATGCGTAGACGAACGACATGCGTTTTCTTCTTAGGCTCCTCCTCTTCTTCTCCGTCTTTTCTCTCTCCTTTCTCCCAGCGAAGGCTCTCCATAGATCTCTGAGCTCCACATGCGTCATATGTGTGTAGCCATGTACAGGCGGATATAGACGTACACGTCGATAGAGACAGTCAGATCCCAGACGTGTCTATGTAGAGAGTGTGCCCAATAGAAAGTGGATATACATAGGTACGTCGACCGCGATATATACATGGAAATAGACAGAAACACATATATCTATGTAGGTGTGTATGCATCACATCATGTATATATATATCTATATGTATATGTGCACGATCACCACGACCACCACCACGACACACGTCAAGGGTCGCTGGGAGGAGGAGGGCAGAGCAGCCATTCACGCAGCGAGGGCTCAGGTCGTGTGTGCATGCAAGTCACTCAGCAGTTGTCTGCTTCTATGTGTTCTTTCTTGTCGGTGCATGCACTCCCAGTCGGACGCCACGGACTCGGCTTCACTGCCACTCTTCAGCGCATGCATGCATCCCTTCGCAAACTCAGGAACACCCGCCTTCTCTTCACTGTCTTTCTGCTGCTACAAGAGCAGTCCCCCTCTGACTCAGAGAGGCATACACACACATACATGTATATGTGCAGCTGCTGCAGCGTCGAAATCACTGCTGATGCGCGGCGGGAGACCGACCCCTCCTCAACTGCGTCGCTTCGCTTTTTCTCCATCTCTCCTTCAGGCTCTACATATATAGATGAACACACACATCTCCATTCATATCCAAACATCTCGAGATATATGTTTCTGTGTCTTTCTTGGGAGTGAATATGGAGAAAGAGGTGGCGCATGTGCGCCTCAGAGAGACGTCCAAGGAGAGGTGAGGTTGCATGCAGGCGCAGTCTCGCGGCGTTCTTTGCATGCCTGCGCTCAGAACAAAAGACGCCTGCCAGTACCTCGCGCCGCTGCTGAAAGCTGAAGAAGAGCGGCTCAGTGATTGCTGCCGACGCATACGAAGTTGCTGTTGAACGCTCTTGGCTTGGAAGAGACGTCAAAGCCCTCTCACATGCCTTCTCCGGTCATACTGGCGCTCTCTGCATGCGAAATGCAGAAATATATATGTGCCTCTTTCTCTCACCTCACCTACAGAGAGATAATATACATACACGTGTACACACGTTTGTACACGTGTATGTACATGTATGAACATGTAGACAGAGACATGTACACATATGTATAGATGTATAATATTGAGTACGTTGTGCCTGAGGAACCTTGCAACCTTGCAGGCACGTGGGGGCGCTCAGAGACACATATATGTCTCGAGAGAGACAGAGATTCATGTGTGGATGAGGACTGTGCTGTTTGAAGAAGATGTAAACTAGTGCAAGCGTTGACAGCGACTGATGGAAGACACGCCACAGCTGGTGCCAAGCCGCGCATGCACAAAGCATCTCATCATGATGATGATGATCGATATGTCTCTTCTTCGCAGTCTGGAGAGAGAAAGAAAGCTCCTTTGACATCTCTGTATCTGTGTCTATAAGTATACGTGTATTTATAGCCTTGACATCCCTATACATTTACAGACATAATTCCATGTGTCTTTACATGATACATATACACACATATATATCATATTCTATATATATGTGTATAGCCGCCACATTCAAGGAGGGAAGAAAGCAGGTGCGTGGTGGGCAAGGTGCCTTCTTGGGTGCACGAGGAGAGACTCGCACGCAGACGCTTCACCTCGGAATGTATATCCTTCTGCATGCATCAAGTCTATAGATAGAGGCCCAGACGAAAATCTAGTCTCAAGCTTCCCGCCGCAGAGAGGATCTCTTTTAGCATTTGCTGCACGCGTTGCATGCGCGCCTCCTCACCTCTACAGCACTCACTGCAACATCTCGCCTCGCGCTCTAGCTGTCTCGCTGTACACACATACATATATGTCTGTGTGTACTGAAAGTCATCCCAGGCACATTCTATGTATCTCTTTAAGGATGTTTGCATGCATCGATCTATGTCTATATATAGCTTTCAAACACTTGCATGCACATGTGGTATGTGTGTACCGCTGAGGAGGCTTGCATGCACACACATATAAGTGGAGGGCCGCATGCGTGTGGATGTGTGGATGCTCCAGCACGTTATAGAGAGGCGCTAGGAGTAAGAAAGAAGTGTTCTGGCTCGCATGCGCATCGTGTTTTTGCTGGGCGCAGGCATCGACCGCCTGGACGCCCGCGCTAAAAAGTGGCCTTCAGGGCGGTGACGCGTCTCACCGACGTCCTCGAGGGCAAGCCCGACCTCTTCGATGCGAAAAGAAGATATCGTCACGTTGCCTGTGGGTCCCTCACTTACAGAGGCAAACACATATAAGAAAATCTCTATTTGTCCACCTCTAAATATACAAATATATATACATAGAAAGATATGTATATGTATTCATGTAGATATATGGATACACATGTATGTAGAAGTGATATTTATTTACGTACATATATAAGTGTAGATATTTACGTACATATATAAGTGTAGATATCTATGTATGTAAGACACATGGAGACTGAGGTACACAGAGATATATAGAACTCTCAGACATCTACGAAGAAATCTGTAGAGGGATAGAGAGACACAGAGATCTAAGGAGATGATGCTACACCTATAGACTATGGAGCTACACACAGACGAATAAAGAATGTGTACAGTAGCAGCACGCCGTCGGCAGGCGCCCTCGCGCCTTCTGTATCAACACGTGTATTCATTCCTACACACAGATATATACATACATATTTATATGTAGGTGGAACGGCTGATGAGCGTGGGTCGCTCAAGGCGTCTCTGGGCTGCTGCGCTGTCTCTTCTGGCGGCAGTGTGGTTGTGCTAGTAGCATGTCTTTCGACTGTTCCTCGCGTTGTGTGTTGTGTGCGTGTCTTCAATGCTCTGGTGCTTCTTTTGCATGTTTCTGCTTGGTCTCATGAACAACTCTGCTTCACGCTGCACACTTCTTGACATGCACGTGGTGCCTGTGTTACTACTCTGCTGCTGCTGCTGCTGCCGTTGCTGCTGCTGCCGTTGCTGCTGCTGCCGTTGTTGCTGCTGCCGTTGTTGCTGCTGGCGTTATTTGCTGCTGCTGCCGTTGCTGCTGCTGCTGCCGTTGCTGCTGCTGCTGCCGTTGCTGCTGCTGCTGCCGTTGCTGCTGCTGGGGCTGTTGGTGTTGCTGCACGCAGCCTTTGTGTCAGGCAGAGCAAAGATGTGGGACAGGGAGACATGTGGAGGAATCATTTCTACTTGGATGAGGCTGAACGCGAAGACAGGGAGTTGCAGCAGATGGGCTTGAGTTCGCTGTCTCCGTCTCCAGCAGTGCATGCGATATAGATATGTAGAGAGAGAGAGAGGAGAGATAAATTTTGAAATGCAGCCAGACATAGCAACGGAGAGACACCAGTACAGGATTCTACTGGTGGACAGTGACACACTCAGACATTGACAGGCAGATATCTGATGAACTATGTACTCTGAATACAGCTCTACACGTATGTATCTACATACACGCACCTATATGTACTACCTGTCTCTCAATCTATATACATATATATATATATAGAAGAGACTTTCTTTTTCAACGGATACAAAGAAGAGGACGTCTCCAGCAGGAGTCTTGCATGCGCAAGAGGCTGCTGCGTAGTGTTGCTGCTACTGCAAACCTGAAAGGCTCCGAGGCGCATACAGAAAATGTACACATATATATATATATAAACATACATAGAAGAAGGACGAAATGAGATACATCCGCTTTTCTTCCATCATTTGATGTGACTCTCTTCAATGAAAAAAGCAGCTGCTGCGTAGAGGAAGAGCAGGCGTTGAAGTGGAGTGCAGCAGCAGCAGCAGCAGCGGCAGCAAAGCAGCACTTCTTCGCTCAGGAAGAAACTCTTTTTTTTGCATGCGACTGCAGAGAGCAGGCTTCCTCTTGCTGCATGCGTCACTCTCTCCTTGTCGACACAACAGAAAGAAGCGAAGCTTTCTCTACAGAAAGAAGCGAAGCTTTCTCTACTGAGCCAGCTGTATGTGTACGTGTCAGCAGAGAGACACACGGGGTGGTAGACTCCTCTGCATGCAGTTTGTGGCCGCTAGGTAGGGATTCAGATACACCCGTGCTTGTCTCTCGCTCTGCGAAGAAGGAGCTGCACGTGTATTCATGAGGAATGCATCCATATATATATGCTGCTGTGGAGACAGCAAAGGAGACGGCAGCACGTCCGTCCACCCACACATGAATATATACATGCAGGAAACGCATGCACCGGTAGTGGTGTGCGTCTCTGTCTCCTGCTGCTGCTGCTGCTGACGCGCTGACTCTGGTGCATGCATCGAGAAGAGCAGGGAGCGAGACAACTGCATGCGCAGAGACAGCAGCTAAAGAGACATCGAAGAAGCAAGTGAGTGGCCTTTCTCTTCCCTCTGCCATTTCTGAACAGTTGCATGCAGGCGTCTTCTCCTGGCTCGCTGTCTTTCCGACAACTGACAGGCCGCCTTTCATCATCTGCTGCACTCATGCGCAGACAGAACCATACATATATATATAATATACATATTTCTCTATGGGAGAGTCAAAGAAAAGAGATACATAGACAGCTCTCTACGCATACATATATATATATATATATGTATGAAGGGACTGCGTGTGGCGTCTGCTGCTGCAGGAGTTCATCCGCCTTGCTCTTGCGGAGAGACTGCTGCCATTCCTCGCGTCCCCTGTCCAATGCCGCCACAGCAAGCGCTTCGCGTAGGGTTTGAACAGCAATGCCTTCTGTAGTTACACAGCTTCTCCTTTGCCGATAACATTTACATCTCTGCAGATGCGCGTATTTCTACCAGTTGCCTGCTGCGCACCTCCAGTTCGTCTGCAGTACGTTCTACTCCTATATACATCCACATTACACATGTACGTACAGACAAATATATGCAGACATATACACATATACATCTACATAAGTGTAGATATACATATGTCTATTGATACATTCATTTGTAATATCGATATATATATATATATATATATAAGTCACATATACATATACACAGGCAGAGAGAGAGAGAGAGAGGCGCTTGCTGTCTGTACGCAGTTGTGGAAGGAATGCCTATGCTCGAGGCCTCTCGTGTAAGAAAGCAAATCCGCTTTGAAGTGTGACTCCTGCGTGTGGCAGACTTCGTCTCTTTCACTTCACATGCTCCATTGCAGACACCCCGTTGCACACGCATCGCACCCTCCACCATACAGACATAGACATATTTATATATGAATCTGTATATATATCGATGTTTTGTCTCTTTGTGTCTCTCTTCTGCTGTCTCTCTGTATCTGTCTGTTTCTCTCTTCTGTCTCCTTCTTCTGTTTTTCTCTTGCTGTTTCCTAAGCCTCATTAGTTGCTGCGCTGCTGCATCTCCTTGCTGCTGCAGCGAGCAGCGGCGCGAGAAGAGGACGCAGAGTACTGGGCAGGGCGTCTGAAGGCGGATATTGAAGATATGGAGAAGGCTATTGCTCAGCGTGTATGTCTCCTGCAATGCATGCTGCTGCAGCAGCAGCAGTCTATGCTTTCACCCCACAAATAGCGAAACAGAGACGACTGCGTGTGTGTGTTGCTGCATCTCCACCACCGACTCGCGTGTCATCTGTCTCTCTCTTGCTGTCTCGTCTCTCCCAAGAGAGAGACAGAGGTGACCTACGGGGTCAGTTGAAGAAGGTCTTTGGAAAAGAAACAGCAATTGCCTGCAGGCATCCGTCTCCTCTGCCTTCGTCTCTTCATCGTCTTCCTCGCATGCGTCTAAACACCCGCCTCTCTTGTCTGCCACCCCAAAACATAATACACAGTCATCACAGAGACACACAAAGATATACTTACGTTTATATGTGTGAGGAGTATCAGAGAGAAAGAGATGTGTCGACTTTAGAAAGAACGATACAGATAAACATGAAGATGGATACATGCACAGCCCTTTACAGAGAGACACACGTGCACTCGTGTTGATATAGAGAGAGAGAGAGAGAGAGAGAGAGAGAGAGATGCATAACACTTGCTTGCACGAGGATGTAACATAGGCGTTCATGCTGGTATCCCGTCATACTTCTTCAGCTGCTGGGAGAGGTTTGCATGTCTATCCTTCTCTGTATCTGGTCTCTGTCACTGCAGACAGTAAGGCTGCTTTAGGCTCTCCTTCGTCTATCTACACACATGCATACATAGATGCACACATACATATATATGTATATATGTGTACTGCTGCCTGCACATTATCTAAAAATCCAGACCTCCACACGTGTCTACTACTATGTCCATGTCTCTCCTTCTCTGTCTCTCTCCTTCACCCTCTCTGTTTGTGTCCCCTTATCCCTCTCTCTGCACTGTCTCTGTCTCCCTCTCTTCCTGTCTCCGTCTCTCTCTTCCTGTCTCCTCTCCCCTCTTCGCGTCTCGTCTCCCGCTCTGTCTTCTGTGTCCCCCCTTCCCTGTGGGTGGGTAACCTAGCAGTCTATCTCCCTGTTTCTTTCTCCTTGTGAAGCTTTCTCTTCTTCTTTTACACTGTTCTGTGCATGGATTTTGAATGCCCGATGATGGTCTGCGTAATACTGAGAGGAAGGCACCTGCACGCGCCTGAGGCAGAGACAGGAGACTTCTGGAGTGCACGCGGGTGCTGCTGCGCTGGCAGGCAGAGCGAAGGCAGCAAGCCGCGAAGAAGTCTCCTTCACAACGCGGGGAGACGCTCGTGGGTCTGCTGCTGCTGCTCCGGAACGCCGAGGCCTGCAGCAGTCTCGTTTCCAAAGCGAGGAGACAACCAAGGGAGACGCGGCAGGAAACAACATCCGAAGAGGAAGAAGAAGATCCTGCGCTGCAGCATCTGCAGCAGCAAGATATAGACCTCGTTCAAGTAGGATCATTTCCTGTACCCAGACAGAGAGAGACCACACAGAGACAGGAGAGAGACAGAGAGTCTCTGTAAAGAGGCACTGGCGTATTAACTTTTTTTAGAAGGCGAGAGAAACAGCGAGAAGAAAAAGAGCTGCTCGTGCACACGCAGCAGTGTAGATATATATATATATAGTAGTCGGGATGGATGTACAGGAATGTCGAAGTGCATATTGGATGCACTGGCAGCTCAGCACCTCTGCGTCCAATATCTGTGTTACCTACGCACTTCATTTTTTCCCTTTCAAGTGACAGAGGAGACACCGACTGTTCGCGTGTTTTTGTCTCCCTCTGAAGCAAGCAGACAGCTGTGGGGGGACACGCGAGACAGGTGTGGGGAGACGTGAGACAGGTGGGGTGGGGTGTTGTTGCTGCTGCAATCTGAGAAGAGCATACATGGCACAAGGCCGTCTCACCCCAGGCGTCCCCACCGGCACATCCATATGTCCTATGTAGAGATGATACGCATATCCTCTCTGTCTATATATCTAGTTAGATGAAGGTACAGTTATAGAGTAGATGGATGACTAGAGAAGAGCCACGCTCTGTATGTATATGTGTGTGTGTGTATAGATAGACATAGATGGGTTCTATTAGGGATGTATATAGATAAATGCAGACTCATATGTGGAGACACGTCCATACACAGATAGAGCTGCAGATGTTCTGCAGTAGAGCCTTAGAGGTGCCGATGGAGAGATGTACATAGATAGGAAGACAGCACAGATGTATGGAAGCATGGAGATCGAGATAAAGGTGTATCTGCGATTGTATAAGGATAGTGAATTACGCAGAGAGGAAGAGAGACAAGGAGATACATACATGCGTGTGGAGGACACGACCTCCTCCTGGTTTGACGTGCATGCACGATGCTGAACCGCTGCAGCGGCTTCGCCAGGACGTCGCTGTCTCGTCTCCTCTGTGTCTACAAACAAGAGAGACAGAAATACAAGGTCTACGTACGTGTTCTTTGCTGTGCTCCAGGGTCGGGAGCGCTTGATGGAAGTGTTGATGACAACGCAGTTCAACGTCGGTGAGAGAGATGTGCGCGCGCGCTGTCTCCTTCCTCTTCTTCTCCTCGCCAGCGAGACCCCAGCAACACTGCCATCGACAGCGGAAAAGAAGAACGGAAACAAAGAGAGGTGGAAAAAGAAGAAGAGTGAACAGAAGAAGAAGAAGAGGAGAAGAAGGAGAGAGAAGAAGAAGAGGAAGAAGGGCGGCAGCTAGAGACAGACATACATACGTGTTTGTATGTGCATAAAAAGGAAAGAAGGCAATACAGGAAGGAAGACATGAGTTTGCTGCTGCTTCTTCTTCTTTGTTGCTGCGTGCATCCTTGTAATCCCACTCTTGCCTTTTTCTCTTTCTATAGACGCACAGCCTCTATGTCTCTCCTTTCCACGCGATGACTGGATACATACATACACACATGTACATATGGAGCAGAGAGAGACAGAGAAAAGCAGAGGACGTACACAGATGTGTGTGTGTGTGTGTGTGTGTGGACCTATATATATGTACAGTTTCTATTTAGAGATAGAGACAGATCGAGGCGTTACAGTAGGCGAGGCGTTTGCGGCGCTGCGTAGCGCACAGAGAGAAAACACTTCTGCTGCTGTTTTCTCGGTTTCAGAAACAGTGGCAATATCTTCTACTGCTGCAACAAGCCGCGTGTCTTCTCATCGCCTGCGTCTCCTCCAAACAGAGCTATCTCTCGATCTATACATGTACACCTACATGCGCGGTAATGTACAAACGTATGAAGGAAAGAAACATTCACCAGCAGCCAGCACAAGCGGCAGACGCTGAAGCAACAGCAGCTGCACAGCGACGCGACACCGGCCAGCGGTGGAAAGGCTCGAAGCTCAGCTGGACTGCAGCAAGCTGCAGCAACAGTATTGCTGGCGGCCCTGAGCCGGAACAGACAGTAGCAGCAGCAGACAACAGCAGCAATAATGATAGACGCGTTGTAGGCAACTGTTCTAATATAGACGTTTGCTGTCCGAGCGAAGAAGAGTCCAGTGCCCCACTGTGATAGAGTTGGTAGCACTGATCATCTGTTGTCTGAGATGGAGGTATGCGGCTTCTTTTTCTTCCTCTTCAGTGGCGGCAGCAGGGCAGACATGTTAGGGTGAGTGCAGAAGATTCATTCCCTTCGTGCGTCGCGGGCTCCTGAAGAACCGTTTTCAAACGCCTGGACCTTCTTCTCTTCGACGCTTTATTCTTGCTATTGCTGCTGCTACAGCTATATCTTCTGTACTGTCGAGGCTTCTGTTGCTGTTGCTCCTGCTGTTGCTGTTGCTCCTGCTGTTGCTGCTGCCCGTGCTGGTGCTGTTGCTCCTTCTGTTGCTGCTGCTCCTGCTGTTGCTGGTGGTGCTCCTGCTGTTGCTGCTGCTCTTGCTGTTGCTGCTGCTGTTGCTGTTGCTCTCGATGCTTGTTGCTGCTTCTCTTGCTGCTGCTGCTGTGGCTATGGGTGCTGCGGCTGTGAATTTCGTTGCTGCTCCTGTCTTGGCGAGCAGTCTGACGCTTCTGCTCTTCCTGCTGCTGCCTTCTTTTGGCCTCACTGCCTCTGATGCATGCATGTGCATGTACATACAGAAAGATCAGGTGTGCGTCCCAGTAGCTTGACGATTGCGATCGTTGGTCTCAGCTCCTTCTTCGCTTGCATGCGCTGGAGATGAACATCGCTGCTGCTGCTGCTGCAGACCCTGAAACGGTGGCGATACATCTCCAAGGAGGCTCTGAACTCTATGGCTCTGAAGGGTACGTCTAACACCACATGCATCATATATTGTACTATTATATATATATTTCTGTACTGATATGGATCTTTTGATATTGATCTATGTGCATGCTTCAGTGAGCACTGTGTGTATATGTATACATACGCAACTGTAAGGTGTGAGTAAATGAGATGGAGCGTTTTTCAGAGGGTGCTCTCTTTGTTCTGCTACTTCTGCTGCTGGTCTTTTCGGGTGCTGCTGCTGCTGCATGCTCGTTTGCCAGTGCTGCTGCATGCTCTTCTGCTTCTGTTGCTGCATGCTTTTCTGCTGCTGCTGCTGCTGCATTTGGCTGATGGCCAGTTGCTCTTCTGCTGCGTATCTATTCCTCCTGTGCTCCTTTTCACATGTCGCTGAGGGTGATAGGTGCTGCTCTGTGTGGCTGCATTGTAGCTGCTCGACTGCTCTTGCTGTTCGGCTGCTGGGCTGCACCATACGTGTTGCTCTTTTACTTTCAGTTGTCCTGCTTCCCTGCGGCTGCTGCTGCAGTTTTGGAGATGTCCTTTTGCTGCTGACAGGCTCTTCGATTTCTGTGCTGCTGCTGTTGCGGTGTTTCCACGGCTCTGCTGCTGCTGCTACTCCTGTTGTAGCTCTCTCGTGGCTTCTCCTCGGTGCCTGCTGCTCTTTCTCTTTTGCTGCCCTACTGTCATCCACATAATCTCTTGTTCCTGTGCCGCCACTGCTATACGCGCTTCACTCTGATATTGCTGCTGGTGTAGTACTGCTGCTGCTATGATCCTGCTGCTGCTGTGGTCCTGCTGCTGCTGCTGTGCTGCTGGTGTTTGTGGGGTTGATGTGTAGTTGTGGAAGAACCTGGAACGCGCCGAATTGAATGTTCCCTTTATTACCTCGGCCTTCTTGCGGTGGGCATGCAGCAACAGATTCTTCTTCGCAGCAGCAGCAGCTTACTCAAGGAAACAGTAGCAGCAAACACGGCAGCAGACAGCACCAGAAGATAATGCGCAGGTGTGGGTCTCCTATGTCTCCTGCAGCAGAGGCAGGCAGACTCTTCTCTGTCAAATTTCACTTCAGCAGCACCAGCAGCACGTCAGTATCATAGAGAGGATGTGCTGCAACAGACGCAGCAGTCGTCCTCCTAACAGCAGCCCCGCAGCAGCAGATGTCAATGCGTTCATAACAACAGCAGCAGCAGTGTATTCGATTGCCACCCCTCCCACAGCAGAACTCTTCTACAAGACTGATACAAAATAGCTGCTGCTGCTTTTGCGTTCTCTTTTTCTTTTTATGACTGCTTCGCATGCATTTACTTCATCCTTTCTTTTCCTTCGCTAAAGGAGGTGCATGCAAGAGTATTCTCTTTTCCTGCTGCAGTGGGTCCTCTCTGCTGCAGCAGCAGCAAAGGTATTATTGAACTTCAAAAAGAGCATTTCCACATCTCTTGCATTCCTCGAGACGTCCCCTTTTCATCTAAAGAAAGAAGTCATGTGCGTGCCTTGTGGCAGAGGAGGCTCTGCAGCAGCAGCAGCAGAAAAACAGATGATCTGCTCGTGCTGCGGTGTAGTGACACCCCAGAGGAGAAGCTCCTTTTTGTGGAAACGGAAACGCTAGACACCTGATATTAAGAAAGAGATATATATATGTATCAGAAATGCTGTTTGATGTGTGAAAGCGAGCTATTCTGTGTCTCTCCGGTGGTGTGAGTACACCCGAAATGGCGCGACAGCCCCCACGATGTGCCTGCGGCTTTCAGGTGTCTGTACGCCTGCACCTTCAGGGCCACCAGCGCTGCAATTCGAGCTGATATCGTGCGCAACCTCCGACGCCCCGCCTTCTTGCGGCGATTGATTGCGCTGGTCGAGACGTATGCTGCAGCAGCAGAAGCACTAGCAGGAGCAGCAGCAGAAGCAGCAACAGAAGCAGCGGCACCAGCAAAAGCGACAGCAGCAGAATCAGCAGCAGTACCAAGAGCAGCAGCAGAAGTCGCAGGCAGAGCGTGCGCAAATAGCAGCGGCGACAGCAGCAGCGTTGCTAGTATAGGAGGAGAAGAAGGACGATCAAAAGCAGCTACAGGGACCCAGCAAAGAACCGAAGTGGAAGCAGAGACACCATAACAATACAAGAAACAGAAGGTGCAGGCTGAAGACGCAGTAGAAGAAGCAACAGGGCAGCAAGGCGCGCGCAGAGAAACAACACAGTCGAAGGGCAGCGGTAGCAGCAGCAGCAACGGCACAGCCCAGAGGTTCAACTCTTCGCGCGTGACGGTCGCAGCTAAAGTATCCACGATATAAATTTTTTCTTTTGATTTGAAAACTGCCTCGGTATATACGCTGAGGCATCATCATGCTGCAGCACCTCAGAGCCTCTTGCACGCTTCTTCTGCGGCATCTGACCGCTACTGCTGCTTCTGGCGCTCTGCTGCTGCTGCTGTTGCCTCGCCCCGCTCTGCTTTGTTCCCTGCTGCTGCTGGGCTCTGCTGCTTCTGCTGTTTCTACGTCCAGTGCTGTGCTGCTGCTGCTGCTGCTGCCCTGCTGTTTCAGGTGGAAGCCTGCGCCTGTCCTGCAACGTCGCCTCGAAATTTTTTGCGCCTGATGAATTTCGCGTTGCAGATGGATCCTCTGCGCGCTACGATCCGTAGCTCTTCATGCTTCTTTCTTTTTCTCCTCCTTGCTCGTCCACAACTCCTCTACTTCCGCTGCATCTCTCATGCGGCTGTCTATGTCTCTCTATATCTGTATCTATCAATATCTATTTATATCTATCTCTGGAGGATCTCTGTCTCCATCCATATCTATGTTTATACATATCTACACACATATATATTACTCTATCTGCCTATCTCTGTATATTTCGTCTGTCTAATTATCTATATAAATCTATATCTATCTCTCTATATATCTGTATCTGCTATATCTATATGTATATATATATATATATATATATGTCTATCTATATATATCTGTATGTGTCTCTCTCTATCTATCTATCTATATGTACATATATGTATCTATCTCTATCTCTTCTATCTACTCTATCGATCTCTATATCTGTCTGTCTCTACATATATATATATATAGACTATATCTGTCTCTATCTATATCCATTTACCCGGATCTATATATATGCGTCTGCACAGCTATCTGTTAAACTGCCTTCTTTCTTTCGTTCTCATGGCTCTTCATGATGTGCTGAGTCAGAATACATATACTCAGCCTCTAGTATAGGGAGACAGCAGAGAGAGAATAAAGTGGATCAAAGCAAAGATATGTAGAGAGAGCTCTTCTCTTCCTCCTTTTAAAGGTGGGCCAGGTAGACAGATCGATAGGTTGATCTGGAGGAATATGAAGAGCTTGCGTCTGATGCCCATGGCTTCGCTGAAGTAGCCGGATGTTGCAGTTGCTGCCCTTGATCCACTGGCTGTTGCTACTGCTGCTCTCTCTCTCTGAGGTGCATTATCTGCATGCACGTGGGGAAATTTGCGAATCTGCGCTGCCTTTCTCATCCTCTCCATACACATACATCTCAATATTTGTTTATATGTCTTGCTGCTGCTGCTGCTGGGCTGACTTCAGTTACTGCTGGGGGCGTTTCCGGCATACCTCTCTTTTGCTTTATCTACTGCTGTGGCTGCTTCTTGCTGCTGCTGCTCTTGCCTCTGTTCCTCTGCTGCTGCTCTTGTGGGGCGCTTCCACAGCATCTAGCAGGACGTCTGTTTTCTTCTGCTGCTTGCTGTTGCACAGCCGTGCGTGCTCTCTGCGTCTTCTGGTTTGCTCCTCCTCCCCATCTGTTCTCTCGCGCCTTGCTGCTGCTGCTGCTGCATGCACTCCTACTTGCCGCCACAGTTTCTATCACAGCATTTCATTATACTGCTGCTGCTGGCCAGTGGAAACTCTTCAGTCTCTCCGCAGCAAATGCGCTGCTGCTGCTGTTGCTATCAGGCAGTCAATGGATCTCATCATCATCTACAGGGCCATCCTGCTCGGCCGCTTGAGTTTACTTCTTTCTGTCCGACACCGTTCATCCTATTGCTCATGTGTCCGGGCCAGCAGTAACCTGCCCTCCTGCTGCTTTTTCCTGCCGCTTCTCCTGCTCCTGCAGCTGCGGGTCCTGCTGCGCTCTCCTCATGGGGGTTCTCCTGCGAGCAATTAACAGACTGCCGCTGCTTTCCTGCTGCTGCTTTCCTCCTCTGCTGCTGCGTCTCTTGCGCATGCACTGTTAGTGCTGCTTCCTCGGGTGCTCGCGTGCGCCAAGCAACAGGATGACGTCAGCCATCGCGCTCGTTTCTCTGCTGCTGCTGCTGGTGCTGCTGCTCTGCTGCTCTCTGCTGCTGCTGGTGCTGCTGCTGCTTTCCTCTCATCCTTCCTCTTTTCTTCTTACTGCTGCTGCTGCTCTGCTGCTGCCTCTACACGTGCGGATGTTTGCAGGTGGGCACTGCAGATTCTCAGAGGTGTTTCTCTTCATTTTGAAACATGCATCGCGGAGACCCTTGAATACAGAAGAGCAGGTAATGCAGGGGGTTAGCAGCAGCACCAGGAGCAGCATCTCTGTTGTTGCAAGGCTCCTCCACGTCTTCTGCAGCAGTGCGTCTTCTCTCTTTCTCATAGGGAACTCTTCTGCAAAACGCTTTCTAGCCTGGTCAGGGCTTCGTGACCTTCTTTTCCTCCTTCTGCAGAGAAGATGAACTGGTTGTCTATCTATCTCTCTATCTCTCTCTCTCTATGTATCGATTATTTATATATATATATATATAATACGTGTCTCTTTCTATCTATCTGGGCGTCCTTCTCTCTGTGTAGATGCGTCAATTCTTCTGGTGGCCTCAAAACAGCATTGCTGAAGAACAGTGAGAGACACCGTAACAGAAAAACAGCAGCAGCAGTAAGCTCTTTTGTCTCCCCGAATGGCGCAGCTGTTGCCTGCTGCTGCTATAAGATTTCTGAGCGGCGACGTTTCTTCTTCTTCCTGGTGCCTCTTTTTGTGCGCTGCTGTCTCGCTGCATTCAGAGAAACTGACACCACAAAGAGGAGACCGTGGCGAGACAGACAGCGTGTGGGAGACAGAGACAGACAGAGTCAGAGAGGAACAGAGAGAGACAGCAGTAGACACCCTCCAGGGGACGCGGCAGAGAAACAGACAGAGGGAGACAGAGACAAGACAACAAGCAGCTCTCTGAAGAGAGACCGCCTTTATACCGAGATGTCTCCACTCACAGACAAAAGTGATTGTTGCTGACCACCTACGACGAGCAGCAGCTTTGGGGGCGATGCAGCTCTATACATCTATTTATATATATATATATATATATAGGGATCTTCATATTATGTATATATATATATTGTCTTCATCGCCAGCAGCAACGTATACTGCTGTGGTGGGTGGTAGCATATGATGTTTCGTGTCTCTCGCTCGAGAGAGAAAGACAGCTGCTGCGGAGTGGCCGCGACTGCACCTGCAGCCGTCTGCAAGGAGGCCTGGATCTTTCGAGCAATGGCTGCTGCTGCTGCTGCTGTTGCAGACTCTCTCTGCCCGGAGTTGGCTTCGCTGCATGCGCTGCTGGCGAGGCAGACCACCTATATCAAATATTCTCCTGGGTACGAGGTGCAGCGCTGGGCAGCGGGAGCGCGCCCTAGTACGCCTCTTCCTGCGGTGACCCTTCAAAGCCTTCGTTGCGATGATCTTCTTCGATATGCAAATCGATGCTGGCACAAGACAGTACGTCCTGCTGCTGCTGCTTGTCTCTGTCTCTCTCTTCTGCTCTCTCCAGTCGTCACGCAGGCAGCGAGACTTCGTCTGGGCGTCGAAGATCTCCTGCCTGCGGAGACGTCTCCTCCTGACCCGACGTCGCGTCTCATGTCCCTTCTCTCTTGTGCTTCTCTAGTCTCCTCAACAAATTCTGCTTCTCTTTCATCTCCTTACGCTCTCTCAGGACAAGCTCTCAGCCAGCTGCTGCTCTTCTCCTCCTGCAATCCTTCTCCAGCTGCTGCGGTCTCGATCCCCTCCCCTGCTGCTGCTGCTGCTCAACCTCCACTCTTGCTGCTGCTCGATCCCTTCTCCTGCTGCTGCTCTTCCCTCTCCTCCTGCCGCTCTCTCCTCTTCCCCTGCTGCTGCCACCAATTCTCACTTCTGCTGCTGCTGTTGTTGAAGTCGGGGTGCTGCTGAACCAGCTATGGTGTTACTCATGTCTCCACCAGCACTACTATCTTTATCTTCTTCGTGTTTCTTTTCCTTTCTTGCTGTTCAACCTGATGTGTAGCTGTTCTCTGGTTCAAGCAAACTGATGTTGACAACTTTTCTGTACTACGCTCCAAAAAGCCACGACAGCTTCCTGGGGTGTATGTACACCACAGCCAGTCCTGCATGCATCAGAGCATGTGTTGGACAGCATCTTCAGGCAGGGTTTCTCTCTCTTTACCAGTGCCACCCAGAGAATCAAGCCACAGCATACCCCTACATATATATATATATATATAAGGATGCAGCTTCTTTCCATTCTCTTTGATTTGCAGAAGGCCTCATTCGACATGTGCTTTTCCAGTGTACGTACACCGCGCGAGAGGAGAGCATATGCAGGATTGTCTTCGTGCTGCTGTTGCTGTGTCCTCAGCGGCAGCTACATCTCACATCTCTTCACAGACCTCGCTCCAAGCCAGAGAACGTATGGACAGCAGCAGAACAGCGGCAGCAGCAGCAGGAACAGCAGCAGCAGTAGGACGGCTGGAGGAAGAGGAGGGGAGGAGGAACAGCAGCAGCAACAACAGGAACAGCAGCAACAACAGGAACAACAGCAGCAGTAGGAACAGCAGCGGGAACAGTGGCAGCAGTGGGACCAGCAGCAGCAGTAGGAACAGCAGCTGCAGCAGGAACAGCAGCAGCAGTAGGAACAACAGCAGCAGCAGCAGGGACAGCAGCAGCAGCAGGAACAGCAGCAAGGAACAGCAGCAGCAACAAGAACAGCAACAGGGGGTAGGAGGGCCAGCGGTAGCAGTAGCGGCAGCAGGAGGGCTGCAGTAGCAATTGAAACAGCAGCGAGGAGGAACGGCAGCAGCAACGGGAAGCGCAGATGCGTAAGTGGGGCGTCAGGAACGACACCCATCGGGAATCAGCAACAGATGCTGCACGAGCAGCTGAAGAAGAACCTTCGCTGCTGCTGCTCGTTTGAAGAAGGTGCCTTCTGCGGGCCTGGATTGCGATATGTTGCCGCGACACAGCTCTGTTAGTGTTGCTGATACTCCTTGTTGCTGGTGGCATGGGGTGACATTCAACATCCAGTATCCACTGTGGGACAGTAGCTGCTGCTTCCGCTTCCCCGAACGATGTCTGCTGTTTCTGCTTCTCTCGCTGGTACTGCTGTTGCCGCTGCAGGCATGCGAGGTGGATTGTTTCTCTATTCTGGCAACAGTGATGCAGCATTGTCGAAGAATCTCAGCTACAAAGCCATGGAAGCACTTCAATACGTCAGTTTCCTCCTCAGCAGCCGAGAAGACTGCTCACCTTCACTGTCTGTTCGATAATGTAGGAAAGGAGATATAGAGATACATATACAGAGGCTGTAGAGATATATAGAGAAAGATATCAAGTACGATATATATAGACTTGTTTCTACGGGTGTATACTTCGGACTGTAGGAGCAGAGAAGACAGTGCGTTACCTTGTTGTGCGCGCCGAGGAAGCATGCTTGACGCGGTGTACGTACCCGAAAAAGTGTTCTGCTGGGGTGTACGTACACATGAAAAATCTTCATGCAAATGACAAGGATGGTGGACGTGATGGTGGACTCTTGCATGTTGTTGCCCAGTCAAAGCTTGCAGTGTACGTACACGGCGTATCTGCAGTGTACGTGCACCCAGACGCGTGTTCTGTTCATCACCGTCTCTTCAAAACGCGACACCGTCTCTTGCTTCGCATTCCTCAGCAGACACCAGGCTCTCTCACAGAACCTCATGTTTCTCTCTCTTTCATTTGTTGTCTCTAATTCGTCTTTATGATATGTCTCCGTGGTGGCGAGATACTTCCTCTTCAGCAGTTCTTACAGGCGGTGCCGCTTTTTCTTCAGCAAGGCATCGGCGCTTGCATCTACTCCCTCCTGACAATTAGCATGCCCTATCTGCTCATGCTTCCGTGTCCGGAGCTGCTCTCTCTTCTTTCTTTCTGGAACTCCTCTGCCTCTTCTCAGCAGACCCTGTCTTCCATGATAAGGCCTTCCAACCTTACTGGCGTCTGCAGAGAGATCAGCTTGACAGCTCGCGTTACCTCTCCTCATATACCATACACTTGATACATATGCGTGCGTCAGCATCGATCTACAATACATTAACGTATACACGTATATATATACATATATATATATATATGTGAGTAGATAAATAGGTAGATACAGCTATCCATATAGAAGACGAAGTGTAGCTTCGTATATAGATATGCCTACAGAAGAGCGTGAGAGACTGTTGAAAGCGCGTTACGTGCAAATGAGGCAGCATGATGTGAACGGCAGGTTCGCCTTGCAAAAACTTGCAATTTCAACAAAGTCTCTGAAGCGATTTTCCTGACGCTGCGGTGTACGTACACCGCACGCAAGTGATGGCGCGCCATGGGGGCTGCTGGAGAGGCGGTGTGTATCTCTCTCGAAGACATGATATCCTTTCTTTCTTTCTCTATGTCCAGCGCGTGAGCATTATTACACCTTTGAAGTGCTTCTCCGCAGGAAGACTATCAAGATATCCTGGAAGATAATTCTATCGATATGCAGGCGACAGAGATCAACCGAACATCGTGTTGAAGCATGTACCTCTACATATATATACAACGAGAGACAGACAAAGCGAATTAGAGTATGCATCCCCATAGGCCTGTACCATGGGGCAGCAGCATCTCATGGATACTACACCAAAGAAAAGACGTTATATATACGGATATATATACATATATGTATATGTTCTATATAGTCTGTATATTATATTATTCTAGAGCTGAGAAAACTATCTACTTATACAAATGACTTTGCTGCTGTTTGCAGGCCCGTGTGTTTATCGCGTTCCCTTGCGAAAGTCTGCGCTCTACGACCTTCTCGATGATACAAATCTTGCAAACTTCTGCAGGGACTATCGTAGGCTTTGGTGCAGCAGTTTCTCTGAATCCTTAGCAGCACTCTATTTTCTACGTGGATACAGCAGTCTGTCGACTCTGTATACATATATCTGCTGCAGCAGTCTCTGTACTCTGTATATCTACTGCAGCTGTCTCTTCTGGCTTCACGGAGAGGCGTTTCAGTCAATGGAGCTTGCTTGTGATGAGCTTTGCGTGTCTGTCACAGCTATGGCGATCTATTTCCATTACTGTATATGTATAAGTATGTATCTGTATCTATTAGGCGCATGCGTGGAGGAATGAGCAGACACACATAGACGTATGCATACAAACTCCACATATAATATAGTTTATACATATATGTGTGTAGTGTTTGACTTCTGTCGGTCTCTATATATATATATATATATATATATATATATATCAGTAGCTTTGTGGACAGCACAGGAGAGGCGTTCGCGCTGCCACTCGGCGGCATGCGTATATCTCTCTGGAACGCCAGGCATCGCTTCTTCTGCTCTGCGTCATGGGGCTGCTGTTAGGGTCTCCTGCTGCTGCTGCTGTTCTATCTGGATTCTCTTCGTGCTGCTGCTGCCTCGTTGCTACTGCATCTTGCATCTTGCATGCAGCCGTCGTTCTGGGGTGCCGCCTTTGAATTTTTTTATGTCTCTGATGATAATGCTGCGGCTTCTTCTCTGTTCCTGACAGTCATCACGCTGCTAATCTATGCGCTGCTGGTGACCTCTTTCCTCGTCGTCGTCTTCAAAAGAGGCGGCTGTTGCCTCTTCCGGCGTTGCATCTGCTGCACCTCCTGCTGCGATGCTTATGTGCCTTGCTGCTGCATCTGCTGCTGTCTCTGACAACTTTGCTGCTCTCTTTGCTGCTTTGCTGCTGCTTTCTGCTCTGCTGCTGTTTCTGCTGGCTCTGCTGCTCTGCTGCTTTTGCTCTCTCCCTGCTGCTGCATCTGCTGCTGCTTTGCTGCTGTAACTTTCTGCTGCCGTTGGGGTGGCACAGGGCTGCTGCTATCAGAGCATTCGCAGCGAGCAGAGCAGGTCCTTCAAATTGCGTCGTGCGGTGGTGGAGCCAGAGCAAACACACCAAGGCAGTGAGCCTGCTGCAGCGGTAGTAGCAGCGCAAAGGGCAGCGGCGGCAGCTGTTGCGAAGCAGTTGCGGCAAGCGTAGTAACAGCAGCAAGCGGCCGCAGCAGTAGCAGCAAAGCAACAGCAGCACCAGTAGTCTGGCAGCACCACTGAAGTGCAGCTGAGATGATGAGGGGTAGAGCGGCGAATGACGCGCGAGGCGGTTGCGCGCATGCAGCAGCACGACATAGCAGCAGCAGCTTTCTGAAGCAGTACAGCAGCGTGAACTTTGAAATAAGGCGGCAGCAACCTTTTTGAAATAGGGCAGCAGCAGCAGCTCTGTATTGTCCTTCTGCAGTGGAGAGTAGAGGTTATATATCTGTGCATGCATGCAGGCATAGAGACGCCTCGCTTTTTCCGCATACGGCTGTTAGATTTCTTTGCTGTCAATACATATCTGCTTCTCGCTCAACTGGGTATAGAAAGTATGTGGACGCAGCCTTTTTACAGGGTGCAGCAATGCGCTGCAGTCATTCATACTGCAGCAACATGTTAAATAGGTTTCTTGCTGCTCTGCTGCTCTTCTGCTGCTGCTGCTGCTTTGCTGCTGCTACTGCTGTGCGATTGCTGCTGCTGCTGCTCTGCTGCATGCAGATGCTGCCCGTGCGGCAAATTGTTTGCAGCAACGAACTACGCCTTCTATGTGTTCGAGAAGCCTCCTGGCATGTGGCGGCGTCTGCCTCTCTGCTGCCTTTCTGTCTTCCATAGAAACAGATGTCTCCCCTGTTTTCTGTCTCCCTGTTTCCTGTCTCCAACTGCCTCCTGTGTCCAACTGCCTCCTGTCTCCAACTGCCTGCTGTCTCCAACTGTTTCCTGTCTCCAACTGTCTCCAGCTGTCTCCAACTGTCTCCTGTCTTTTTGTCTCTCGGTGCTGGCCACTGGCTCACCGTCCTCGACGCATGCAAGTTCACGCGCAGCAAGAAGAACCTGCACCGCAGCACGTGTGGGGCCAGCGACAGCTGACAGACAGTACAACACTATATAGAGTTGCTGACATGCAATGGACGCACAGCAGCAGCACATCCAGAGACAAAGAGACCCCGCCGTGCGTTGGGCCATAAATACAAACAGCAACCGAAGACTATGCATCTGCTTCTGAAGTTTTGGCTGTTGCTGCTGCTGCTGCTTCATTTGGTGCTGCTGCTGGTGCTGCGCGGAAGAAGAGACAGAGCCTGCACTGTGTGAAAGGTTTGCTGCTGCTTTTTTTGTTGCGCGAGACGCAAGCATCGGTCACTCGTACCTGGTCATTTATCGGCAACGAAAGGTCCTCTCGTTTGTTGCTGCCTGCTTTGCCAATGTCATTTCTGCACAGGGGCGTCCTGCTGCGGGGTTGCCGCTGCTATGGCAGTCGCTTCTGCTGCAAAACTCGTGCTGCTGCTGGTGCTGCTGCTGTTGACGTTGTTGCTGCTGCTGTTGCTGCTGTTGCTGGCGTTGTGGCTCTGTTGGAACTGCAGCCGCGATCCGCGAACGCCGCAGGTGGAGTACGTGCACAGCAGCGGCGGCAAATTCAGGTGGACGAACAGAAGCAATACAAACACCTCACGCGTTTAGTGAAGGGCTTCCCTGCTGCAGGATGGTTTGCTGCTGGCTGGCAGGTGGTGAGCTTCTGTTGCTGCTCTTCGTCACGAGCCTCCTGTCTCCACCATCCCTGCCGTCTCCGCGTCTCTCTGAATCTCGAGACACTAAAGTAGAACGCAGCTGCTAAAGAAGAGACAACCCACTCACACAAGAGACAGGAGATGGGAGACACGGAGACGGCGTCTCTAGCGGCACAGACATAGCAGCCGAAGAGAAGAAGAAGTCTGTATGGAGATGACTGCTTCAGCAGCAAATTTCCAGTGGTCACTCTGCTTCTTTGTAATGACTGCGGGCAGGGCCTTCTCACTGGCGTTGCGGCTGCGGCTGCTGCTGATCTGCTGTGCCGCGGAGTTGTTGCTGTAACTGATCTGCTGCTGCGGCACACTCATGATGTTGCTGTTGCTGATCTGCCGCTGCTGCTGCTGCTGGTGGCTGCAGCAGTTGCTGATCTGCTGCTGTTGCTGCTGCTGGCTCACCGTGTCTGCTACTGTCGAGCATCTTCCCCGCAGAGAAGAGTTTCCTGCAACATCGCCTCCTCCAGAGACAGAGACAGCAGTCTCCTCTGAACTGCTCGCGAGAGACGTCTCTCTATGTATAGAGTGAGACGGCAGCATCTGCCAACGATGTGTCTTTGGACTGCTTGAAAGAAGAAAAGGTTCTGATAGTAGACGTAGAATATATAGAGAATGTTTCTTCCTGCAGTAGCTGTATCTTCTTTTTAGCTGTGTCTATATTCCTTTGGCCTGGCAGCAGAAGCGGCTTCTGTCGGTGAATTGAAATAGGTAGAGCCACAGCAGCAGAGCTCTTCGTCTCTGCAGCAGCAGCAGCAGAATCAGCTGCAGCAGTCTCTCCCCATAGCAGCGTCGGGGGCATGCCATTGAACAGCAGCCTGGGGGTGCCGGACACACCTGCAGCTGAGAGAGACGTGTCAGTGCTGCTGCTGCTGCTCGCGACCGCAGCATGCGTCTTCATGAGGGTAGCGGGACGCCAAACTGCAGGCAGCAGGCAGTGCGTTAGCAGAGACAGCAGCACAGAGAGACGAGAAAGCACACCTCTCCATCAAACAGCGACAGAAGGACACACACACACAACCACAGAGACACGGAGACAGGAAAACCCAGAGGGGAGATACGCAGACAGGAAGAGCCAGAGAGAGACAGGAAGAGCGGAAGAAAGATATATTTGTCCTCAACAGCTGTCTGTGTCTGTGGCTGGGATAAGTGACAGTCGTCTTCTCTGATTGTTTGTTGAAAAATGATTTCATCAGCAGCAGGATCAACAGCATTGCTCCATTTCTTCGGTGATGTACTGTCTGCTGTCTCGCTCTCCTGCTGTTGCTGCTGTCGCTGCTGTTTTGCTGTCGCCGCTGTCGCTGTTGCCGCTGGTGGTGTTGCCACTGTTTTTGCTGTTCCTGCTGTTGCTGCTGTGCAGAACGAAGAGAGAAGACGAAGTCTTTGATATCTTCATCTGCGAGAAGGTGAAACGCACGAAACTCTTCTTCTTCTGCGGTCTCTTCCTTCCTCTTCTGTCTCTCCTCCGTGACATCCACGCATATGTCCCTTCTCCAGTTACATATACAGAGATGAGTATGGAGGAAGAGATGTTTAGCTGTTTTATAGCAGCCCCTGGTAGTATGGTGGTGCAGGCAGCAGGCGAACAACAGCAGCAGCAGCAGTAGATCAGTGGGTCTTTAGTGCCTGGGGGCAGCTGCTCGGCATGCAACACCTGGCGGAGAAGCCGCATGCAGCGTCTGCAAGGCATTTTCATGAAGTCAACCTTGTGCATTGCCTTGCTCAGTCAACCCCCATCTGACCTATACACGTGAAATGTATATATATATATATATATGTTCTTACGTATGTGCCTATGTATGCATGTATATGTAGAGGTCTACATTTATATATATATATATATATATCTGTGCTTCTCAGCGTATGCCTGCGTGCATAGACTATTTTCTGACTGCGACGGCGGGAGCATCCGCTGCTGCCTGACTTCTGCTACTGGTTGATATGCTGCTGTTGCTCTTATACTGCGGCTGCTGCTGCTCTTATGCAGTTGCTGTTGCTGCCTGGTGCTGCTGGTGTTGCAGCTTTGTAAGGCTGCTGGTGCTGCTGGTGCCCCTGCTGCTGCTGCTCTCTTGTGTTGCTGCTGTCTGATAACTCACGCGTTGTTGACCGGCTCTGTTG
Organism: Meriones psammophilus; assembly: GCA_036365155.1. NCBI lineage: Eukaryota > Metazoa > Chordata > Mammalia > Rodentia > Muridae > Meriones > Meriones psammophilus. The sequence goes on from JAEOAE010003262.1 coordinate 24,123, forward strand.
CTGAGCTACCCTTCTTCCTCCTCTTCTTCTGCTGCTGGTTACGTGCTGCAATTGTTTTGCTGCTGCTGCATGCGTTGCTGATGGCAGCTCCTCTGTTGGGTGTCTTCAGTGATCTCCGGTAACCCACGACGGCGTCTGGCGAAAACAACATGCACAGCCACGCCGCATGCGGCAACTCACTGCATGCATCATCTCTTCTATCAACCTTTATAAAGGCAAAAGAAATAGACACATAAACATATATACGTACATGTCATATAAATATATATGTGCGTGTATGTATACATGTGGAGAGAGATACAGAGACAGAGGTGTGTGGATGAAGACCACTACGTTGTGACGAAGAAGTATTACTGTTGAGCTCTATAAGGTAAATATATGTATGTGATGAGATAGGACTGCGGTGTATCTCTGTAAATTTACTTGAAGGACGAGAGGGTGTATGTCTCCCACTTTTTGTTTTTGCTGCAGTGTTTCTGCTCTTCTTGAGAGGCTGCTCACGGTCTCTAACTTCAGTTTGCTGCTGCTGCGGTCTTCTGTTCCCTCATTCCCTGTCTCATCTTCGCCACCGTCGCAGAAACAGACTGTACAACCTCCCTCGTAAGAGACATTTGCTGTGTAGCTGGCTCTGCAGTGCTCCTGCTGCATGCATTTTGCTGCCTCTCCTGCTATCATCTCCTCTGCAGCGCACGCTGCTGTTGACCTCAGCCAAAGTGCATGCACACCACATGTCATCAGGAACGATCTGGTGCTGTTCTCTCTGCCTGCAACACCCTCCTTTCCTGCTGCTCCCAATCTCTCCATCCACAAGACACTGCACGTATCCTGCTGCTGCACATATCTTGCTGCTGCGTATGTCCCTGCTACTGCATATATCCTGCTGTTGCTTTAAGCTGCTGCTTTGCTGCATGCTGCTGCTACTGGAGATGTTTTTTGCACTGCTGCTGCGGCTGCGGGTCTCCTGCCGGTCTCCGCACGTGCTGCTGTTTGTATTCTTGCGTGTGTTGCATGCGCGCCGTGCATAGGCCCCAACAGAACGACAGAGTGGAGGTGTTGAAGATATCGTGATAAGTGGTGTCTGGCGGATATCATCGAAGGAGGTTCAGGAAGCCTTATGGGCGTCTGTCCAGGTATGCTGCTGCTGCTGCAGGCTTCTGAAATAAGACGAACCTCTGCGTGCAGAGAGGCAGATCACAAAGATCCCAGGTGCATGCAGAGAGACAGGGCATGCAGAGACAGGGCACGCAGAGAGAGGAGGCATGCGGTGTGTCACGCCGCATGCGTTACGTTAGAGAGATAATAAAGAGCGAGAGAGATAGTTGGCGGAAGACTGGATGGAAGAGAACATGCTGCTGCTCCGGCCTGTTCAATCTCCGTGTATTCGCACGTCTGCCTCCCATGCAGCGTCAGTGTGATTGCTGTACATGCATGCAAGGCTGCTGCTGCTGCTGTGGCAGTCCTGGCAGCAACAGAGGCCGTGGCGGTGCTGCTGCTGCTGCTCTCTCAACGCAGCGACATCCGCCGGAGCTGCATGCGTGCAGGCCACCTCCACCTCCTCTCCTACAACCTGACTCTCTCCTGCATCTATATATGTCTCTCCATATGCTATACATTTCCACATGTGTACATGTGTGGAGATATGTGCTGGTACAGAGAGAGAGAAGGCATCGAAGGCCACTTCCTCGGGATGGAAGAAAGCGCCAGAGACGTGTAGCAGACAAAGGCAGTTGCACGTGCTTATATAAAATATATATATACATATATATATGTATATATATGTATACATACATAGATCCATAGATACAGACATATATGTATTTAAAGAGAAAGTGTTGAGGTCCGAGAGGAGTGCATGTCTTCTTGCGGCCAACTCTTTCATTTGTGGAGGACACGCTGCATGCCATACCGACATCGTCCCTTGTATCAGCGAAGAGATGTTCATGTGGAGGACATCTTCAGTCAATATGTGGATCGAGACGTTGATATCTATCTATGCACATGCAGATGTATATCACTGACTTGAGTTCATATCTATCTATCTATATATGCTAGACGTGTGTATGCTCTATATAACATTGCTATACATGTTTGCTATATATGTCTGCTCTATAAGTCTGCTCTATATGTCTGTTCTATGTAGATAGATAGAGCCACGAACATTCAGTGATCTGTATGTTTTTGTATATAGACAGAGGCTTGCTAATGTATACTCTGGGCGTCTACATATCAGGGTGGATTGGATCATTTTATGTCGGCCAGCGAGGTGGCCCTATTGAGCGTGCGCGTTGTCGTCGCTGGCGGATGCAGAAAGAAAGGCTTCGATCTGTGAAGAGCAGTCGCGCGACGCTTTGCATGCGTCGCTGCCGCATGCACTGAAGGGTTGTTTGTTTCCATCCATGCGCGCCACCATGCTCTCTCCTTCTCTCCCTGCGTATCTGCGCTGCATGCATGCTCTCTTCTTCTTCGCTGTGCATGCATGCGCTGCACATGCTCTTCTTCTTTTCCTCTGTTTGCATGCAACTGCTGCAGTCATGACCGGAAGAAAAACAGCTGCAAAAAAGCAGAAGAAGAACAAAACACAAGGTGCTCCAGCACATCAACTGCCTCCCCTATCTCGCACTCGTGCTGCTCCTCTAACTGGTGAGATATGACATCGAGATTCTGAACAGCAGCAGCAGAAGAAACAGCAAAGCAGCAGCAGAAGAAGCAGCAAAGGCAGCAGCAGAAGAAGCAGCAAAGCAGCAGCAGAAGAAGCATGGGTTGAAGAAGGAGGAGGAGGAGGCCGCAGAAGCAGAAGAAGGGACGGCTGGTCTCTTCTTCTCTCTAGTAGACGAAGTGTGGGAGCTGCTGCTGTCGCGTTCTCCTGTCCCTGCGCGCGTGCCTCTCTCACGCAGGAAGAAGCGGCAGCGATATAAAGAACAAAGAGGGACGAGGTACTGCGCAGTAGCGCGTCAAGGTCGAATGAAGAAGAAGGGAACACGTATACATCTCTATCGATGTTTGCATGTAGCCAAGTGTGTGGTTCTTCCTTCACCTCCCCTCCGGCGTCGACAGAGCACGTCACGGAGACTAGTGGAGCTCAGACAGCAAAGAAAGATGGTGGCGCAGTGTAGATGGCTGATATAGACTCCTGTATGGATGTATATTGCAGAAGTATGTACATTTTGTATAGATTTGTACGTGGTGGGAGCGAGATGTTCGGCGCTGGATTAGCAGGCTCTTGGTGCTGTGTCATCGACAGCACCTTGTGTGTTCTGTGCTGCTGTTGACCTTGCTGCTGCTGCTGCTGCTGCATGTGCAGATTATTATGAAGTGCAGTGGACTGGCGGTACTGGTTCTGTTTGGATCCGATGGAGCGTCGTACGTTCTCCTTCTTCTGCTTTGATATCCCCTTCTCTACATTCCACCGCTGCTGCCTTGATGTCTGCTGCTATTGTTTTCACTGCTGCTGCTGCTGCCTGGGCGGGTTCTGCTGCTCTATATCACATGACCCCCCGCGTCTTTTTGCGCCGCTGCTATCACTTTCTTCTTTTCCTTCTTATCTCTACTGCCCTCACTGGTCCTCTTCAGATAATACAATGCTCATGTCACATTTATTACTTCTGCTGCTCTGCTGCAGCGAATCTTGCTGCTGTTGGGCTTGAATCTTGCTGCTGCTGCTGCTCCTTGCTGCTGCGGTGGCTTTCTACCCCACAGCTGATCCGCTTTGCAGTCCCTGCTCTCCGTCCCCTGCTGAGCATTGATATTCCTGCGCTTGCTGCAAGCTTTCTGCTGTCTCTCTGTGTGTCTCCCTGCCTCTCTGCACCCACATGCATAATGGCGAATGTGGTTGAAGCTGACTTTAGTAGCAGCAGGAAGAGCCTACTTCTCTCTTTGTTTCTTCCCAGGGCCGTTGTTTTCTTCCCCACAGAAGCAATCTTCTTCAGCTTTCTTTGCTGCTGCTATCTCGCGTCAGGATGGAGCCGTTGTCGGATAGTGTTGCTAATCTCTCTGCAATGTACTACACTTCTCCTGTTGTCTCCTGCCTCTGCTGCTGTCTCCTGCTCCGCTGCTCATGGCTGCGCGTGCGTCCTCTCTCCTGTTTCTCCATATCTTCCTCTCTCTCTGTCTGTCTTCGTCGCCTTCTTGTCTCCCAGTCTCCGTCTCCCTGTCTCCATATCACTCTCTCCTGTCTCGTCTGCCTGTCTCCCCCTCTCCCTGTCTCTGTCTCCCGTGTCTCTGTCTGCGTGTCTCCCCACGGGCTGGTACCTTTTGGATTGCCTGAGAGGGGGTCTCTGTTTGCAGAGGAAGCAGGGGCAGTCGAAAAAGAATATGAAATCGAAGCAGCAAGCAAAACAGCAGCAGCAGGTGTCCAGAGAGAGGCTGGCCTTAACAACTTTGTGGGGTGGATGGATGAAGAGAATCCTGCGTGGGATGCTACGGATAACGCGATTAAAGTGATGCGAGAAGAAGTCATTCGCGTAGGCATCGTCCACCTATCTCAGACGATTTTCCTTGTTGATCTCCTTTCTTTGCACGTTCTTCTTCTTTTGAACAGCGTCTTTGCAATGTCAACTTCTTGTGAAGATGGATAAGTTGATGGTGGGGACAGACGCTGCTGCTGCTGCTGTCGCGGGTCCCGTTCCTGAACTCAGTGCATGCGCACCTGCCTCTTCTGCTTTTTGCTGCTGTGCACCTTCTGCTGCTGCTATGCCTCTTCTGCTGCTGCTTGCACCTTCTTCTGCTACTGTGCACCTTCTCTGCTGCTGTGCACCTTCTGCTGCTGCTTTACAAGTGCTGGTGCTGTGCGACTGCTGCTGCTGCTGCGGTGTGTCTGTACAAACAATACATGTAGGAGAGAAGGAGGTGTCTCTGTGTCGCCCTAGACAAGGAGCAGGGGGAGACACCGAGACAGCTCAGAGCGAACAGCAGAATTCTTTGCTTCTGTCTCCTGTCTCTTTTCTCTTTTCCTTCTCCTTGAAGCACTTCTTTGTCGCTCGCTGCTGCGATTCGTTCACCAACGTCCCTGGAGCTGCTGCTCTGTCGTCTCGCTCGTCCTCTTGTAACTCCACACGCAGAGAGAGAGAGGAGACAGTGACAGGGAGGAGGAGACAGACAGTGACAGCGAGAGACGCATGGACAGAGACAGAGACAGAGAAAGAGGTCTGTAGAAACAACAGAGACAGAGAGAGAGACGGGGACGGGGGAGAAGGAGGAGACAGAGAGGACGCATGAACAGAGACAGAGAGGGAACCGCAAGTGAAGAGACAGAGCAGAGAGAGACGCCTGCATAGAGACAGCTATGCAGCGAGAAGGCGACAGACACAGGATCACAGAGAGAGAGACAGATGTATATGTATGGGAAAGGTCTGGAGGAGGTCGTTCTGAAGGTTTTTGCTGCTCTGCTGCTGCCTCTCTGAACTCTCCTATCTCAGTCCTCTGCATCTGAAATGCCACCGTGGATGGTGGACCAAAGGAGATGCTGCTCCTTCTTCATCGATGAAAACCATTCACTTGCAGCGCATGCAATTCGCACGGCAGCATCTCGTGTCGCTGACGGCGGAGCTGCAGCTTGATAAAATCAGAGAGGTTCGCAGCTGCGCGTCTCTGGGGCTCTCTGTATATACTGACAGATATATAAATATATACACAAAGATTTATATATATATCTGTGTATACAGACATCTCTACATATCACATATACACACAGATATCTCTACGTCTCTCTCTCTCTCTCTCTCTCTCTCTATATGTAAATACATACATTTATATACAGAGAGAGAGAAAGATATTCATATATGTGTTCTTTATTGATGTGTATATGATGGTGTGGAAAGGTCATTGGAGTACAATGTTGCAGCCGCTGCTGTGCAGGCAGCAGCAGCGATGATTCAGAAGTACTAGTTTGCACTGAACTCTATATCTATGGCTATTACAGGTGTGTGCATGCACACGTGCATGTGCATGTAATACGTCTATATGCGTTCCCTAGGAATCTACATATATATACATGTATATACGTGTATTTATATATATATATATGTGCACGTAGATGTATGTAGACGTATATGTATGTATATGTGTATATTGATGTATATACATACATATACATATATATGTCTATATGAATGTGTATATGTGCATATACAGGTTATCACATGGAGTGTGTGTCTATGGGTAGGGATGAATGTAGCGCTCTCTGTTGCATCACTGGCAGTGTCAGTGGCAGCACTCTGCCTGTCCGTCAGGTTACGTGTCTACTCTAATGGAGAAGTACCTGCAGTAGTAGAAGCAGTGGAGGAATTCTTGTATTGCGATTGTACAGGGGTGTACGTAGTAGGTGCATTCGTCTGCTGAAAGTAGAGCTCTTTGTTTGGGAGTGTATGCAGCAGGCGGCGTCTCGTTTTTCACTTTCGTGCTGCTGGATTCAACGGGAGACATGCCTGTGTGGGGTGGGGTGTGCCTGCCTCTGGTGCTGCTGCTGCTTCGCTGAGACGCCCCACAGGTGGAGTTTGGAGGACAGAAGAATCACAGTAGCAATGACTTTCGGCAAGCGAACGGCGAAACGCCTTCCTACGGTAAATGTTGGTACTGCTGCTGCTGCTAAAAAGACACAGCAGAATCGGTGTATAAGGCACCCTGCCTTGCTACTGCTGCAGTGTATGCAACCCTCCCACGCAGGGTGACTTGTGCTGCTGCTCCTGCTTGCTGGTGCACCAGTCCTGTGGATCGCTCTCTCAGCAGACGCAAAGGAGAGGAAGAGATAAAAGAAGAAGACAAAGACAAAGAAAAGGAGAAGTATTTGCTGCTCGCGCATCAGAGTGGGGGCACTGTGTTCTGGTTGCTGCTGCTGCTGCTATGTCATTTGCGGGTTTGCTTTCTTTCTGCAGCATTGCTGCTGCTGGTGCTGCATTCTTGCTGGTGCGGCTGCTGCTGCTGCTGCTCGTACGAATGCTGCTACACTTTCTCCTTTCTTTCTCTCCGCCATCAGGCTGCGGTGATTGCTGTGGAAACGTTTCCAAACAGTTTCCGAGAAGTTTTCAAAAACTAACTGCCGACCAGGTGGCTGGAAATGCGAGTTTAGGGCAAGCGACGGGCTTTGCACCCCAGACACTTGTGGTTTTCTGCTTCTCCTGTGGCTTACGTTATTACCTGCTGCTGCTGCAGTGTCGCTTGTAATGTTGCCACTGGCTATGTGGACTGCTGACCCGCCTTCCTCCCTCTGGACCTGCGGCTGTTCTGCTGCTGCCTGCACTCCTTCTCTACAGAAACTCCGCTAGAGCAGGTCTTCTTCTTCTCCGCCCTCCTGCTGCTGCTGCGCAGTAGTAGTAGTAGTAGTAGTACTTGTTGTTGTACTAGCAGCAGTAATAGTAGCTGTAGGCTCAGTAATAGTAGTCATACACTACTCCCTCCTATCAGTAGTACTCAGTAGTAGTACTACTGATAGTAGGGAGCACTAGTAGTAGTAGACACAGTAGTAGACACAGTAGTAGCAGTAGTAGCAGTATCCATAATAGTAGACACAGTATTTAGTAGTAGTAGTAGTATTGGAAGTAGGAGTATCCATAATATTAGACACAGTAGAAGGAGTCGAAATCATAACAGTAGACATAGGAAGAAAAAGGAGCAGTTTGCTTGGTGGAGATGATGCTGCTGCAGGTGTAGTGAACCTGACCTTTTTGGATGATACTGCGAGAGGCGGTGGAGACGCTTTGGCCAAAGCGCTGAATCGCAGCGATACCTCAGAGTACGTCTTCTCCACCTTGCCCTACAAACAGAGACAGAGAGACAGCGACAGAGCCAGAGACAGCAAAGAGGGAGACAGCTCCATGCGACACTGCGGGGGCGTAGAAACTCTGCTGAAGGTGGCAGAGAGCCCATGTGTGCTGCTGTTGCATGCGCTGGGTGCAGACATACGGCACAGACACATGTAGATACAATACATATACATATATATATATATATAGGTGTATACATTCAGGTGGAGACGCAGCTGGCTCTCAGGAGAGGTTGCGAAGGAAGGAAAAGAGAGCAGGAAGAGGGCAAGCTTTTCCAAGCTGCTCGCGTGCGCACTCTCTATCGGCTTGTTTATCCATACATATATGTGTATACTTATGTGTATATATATATGTATCTGTATCCTCTATACACCTATCTATCTCCGTGTCTATCGACTAGCAATATACATATATATATATATATATATATATATTTTTAGTAGTCCCATTCGCATTACCATTTGTATTACCATGGATTAGCCTTGATAGCACATTCCTCTGAGCATGCAGTTGCGCTGCTGTGCTGCTGGCTGGAGACAGCAGGAGACGGCGTGTGCAACAGCTGCTGCTGCTCTGTCTCTTCCCGCATGGATGCTCATTGATGTCTTGTACCTTTCCTTCTTCATCTTGAAATCTCTCGCTTGCCGCGCTACCTCTTCGCGTGTCTTCCCCTCTCCCTGTCCTGTCTCCCACTCTCCCTGTCCTGTCTCCCACTCTCTCCCGTCTCCCACTCCTTCTCCTGTCTCCCTCTTTCCGTCCTGTCTCCTTCCTGCCTCCCCTGTCTCTCTCCTTGCATGTCCTCTGTCTCTTTCTCCCTGCACGTCTCTGTAGACCTCCTCCCCCAATGCAGTGTTGATAGACTTTGAAGCTGAAAGCTGTTGTCTCCAACGAAGGAGACGGCCTTCTGTCGTGTGATCCTCCAGAGACATGCTATAGCAGCACTTCTCTCTCTCTGGTGATGATGTCTTCAGAAAGATCCCCTACTATCGCAACTGCTTCCTTCTCCTGCTGCTTTGCTGTGTCGTGTTAGCACACTTCTTGCTGCTGCTGCTGTCAGAGCGTCATGTCCTCCTTCCGCTAAAGTTCAAAATTTCTTTTTTTCATATATTACAATGCAGCACGTCTCCACCTCGCAGTGAAAGACGCTTTGTTTACCTCGTGCAGATTCTGCGCGAACATGTATATCTCACATGTACGCATATTTCTGTGTGTCTCTCCATCTACACCGTCTTCTGTTATGCTACGCACTCGAGGAGACTCCTCTGAGACCACCTTTTGAATATTATAGAGCATCAGATTCTCCACACTTCAGCCGCCAGTGCGAACATCGTTTATTTTAATCCCCCTGCTGTGGGTGCATGTGATTCAGCTGCTGCTGCAGCGAATGCATGGCTCCATTGGGTACACTGCTGCTGCTGTACAGATATTCATGTGCTGCTCGCTACTATTGCTACTGCTGCTGCTCTCGCCACTGCGCCTGCTGTATATTCGTGTACTGCTCGCTGCTTTGCTACTGCTGCTGCTCTCCCTACTACTGCTGCTGCTGCTCGTCTTCCTACTGCTGCTGCTGCTCGTCATCCCTACTGGTGCTGCTGCTCTTCTTCCTCCCTGCTGCTCTCGCTATTGCTGCTGCTGTGTATTCACTGTTGAAGAGCAGGCTCCGTCTTTCTCAGCTGCTGCTGCTGTATCCATTCGGTGGGCATGTTGTAGCGCTCTGTCCCTGTGTCTGCTGCTGCTCTCTCTCTTCTCCTGCCTTCCTTCTGCAGCCAGTGGATGCGCTTCTGAAGTCTTGAGGTCTCTTCTGCTTCCTTCTCTCCTTTAGCTTCGGCAGTTTACTCTTCGCAACGTCTTCTACAACAAGCAAAAACGTTCAATATCTACTCACACTTGCACGTACAGCTCTTATATATATACATATATGAGTATATGTACATGTGTACCCTATTCATACATATACATATATTCATACAAGTACATAAGAGAGACTTATATATATAGATATGTATATATAAATACAAATATATATATATATATATATGTATATTTTTCATGAGTGAGTGAGGGGGCTGTGTTACCCTTTCATAGTGACTGATTGATGTGTGTACGCTCTATTCGATAGCTCCTGCCCGACGTGCTGTCGATGTGGAAGAGTTGAGCATTCAGCACAGTGCCCTCCGAGGAACTTCTTCTTTCCTCCTGCAACAACATCTTCAGAGGCCACTCGAATTACTCTTCATCCGAGCAATTACAAACAGCAAAAGCCTTTTCAATTGCTTTACACAGAAAATATATATATATAGATATATGGATAAATAGATAGATACATAGATGAGTAGCTAAATAAATAGATTTATAGATAGATAGATAAGTGTGCGTACGCATATATATATATATATGCATGTGTATGTGTAACGTGGAAGTTTTAAAGCCAGCACCAAAGGCGCCAAGTCAACGAACACGTTCTTCAAAACTCCATAGAGAACGCGTTGATCTTGCACATGTATGTATATATATATATATATATATGATCTGGCACCCCACATACATTTCTCTCTGTGTACATGTACACGTCTAATAATTTATTGAACTCAAGCAGCATGTATACGAAAGGATATATATATATATATATATCTACAGAGAGAGAGATAGATTTGATAGGTAGATATAGTCCTCTAAGGTCGTTGCGTGCTTGTAATCATGTAGGTGGAGAGCGTAATAAAAGAGGAGAAGAAGCAAGGGTCGCTGGCAATAGATGAAAGAGTTTGCCTTCTGCAACCTTCTTTAAAACCGACTGCGTGTCTGTAAAGGCCAAGACGTTCTCGATGGGGTGCGCACCCTCTTTATCGCTGTTCCTGGGCGACGCGCTCTGAGCTCTCAACAAGCGCAAACCTGGCACTTCCCGTATGTAAAGCAGCCAGTTCGAATATATACATAGCATATATGTATTATGTAGAGCAGCTACTTCATTTGTATTAATCTATCTACATCTATATTCAAATGTATATACATAGGTGTGATACATAGTCATCAATCTCGTATTCCATGCAGATACATCGTATTTGTATATATATACAGCGAGATGAAGTAGTCATCAATACAGTATTGTATGTATAGGTGTATAATGTACATGTGTGCGCACACATAGGCGTGGTACATTACCATCAATATGTATCCTGTATGTATATTCAGACATAGGTTTATGACATAGCAATGCAGTATTCTGTGGATACGTGTAGATTGTATGTGTATACACACATAGGTGGAGTACATTGTCCTCCATTCAGTATTGTATAGATATGTTGTATGTCTATCCACATGTAGGTAGATGAAAACACAGTCGTCAAAACTGTATTTTTATATGTACGTTGTATATGTTTTCACGCAGACTAATAGTACGCTGTCATCAGATCAGAACTGAAGATGTATCCTGTAAATGTATACACACACATGGGTATGACACATATTCATCTGTTCAGTATTCTACGTATAAGTGCGTACTGCGTATAGGAACACATAGAAACGATATGCGGTCCCGAATTTAATACCACATATAAGCGTATACTTTTATCATTCTTGTAAATCTGTTTTTCCGTTTAAAGAAAGATAGGAATGTTTCGTGGTTCCAGCAACACATAGTATTGAATGACTTTGAAAGAAGTGCTGTACTCCTGCATCTTCCACAGCCACACGGACTACTCGAGATATCTCGTTATGGTGTATCTATACATATACAGCTTAGTACTTTTCTCTTGCGTGATAGATATTTGCATGTGAACTTATTACGTTGGACATTTTTTTAAAAAACAGGAATACCGAATGGCTTCTGCGGTCTCTCTTTGCTTCTGCACACCAACCAATTCAGACTTGCATATCTGAACTGGAGGAGGTGCACCTGAAAGATTGGCCTCTTGCGAGGGCGAATGCAATAAACAGTAGAATGAACTACATAGCCAGTACGGCTTCCATAGAGAAAAATCCACATGAGAATGAACATATAAATACATGTAAATATAAGCACATGTACAAAAGCAGCAACAGCTTCTGCTTGGAGCGGGTCCAGTGTCTGTAGCCAAGGGCGTTATCAAACACCCCTCTGACAGATACAGAGATATGAAAGAGGGAGAAAGAACGAAGCCAGAGACAGCGTGGATGTGCGTCATCTCGCTCTCTCTCTTTGTCCAGGGAAGAAAAGTGACAAGCTGAGGGGATGATTATACAGATGTTGTTTCATATTCTATTACACGCAGAATAAGAATGACAGCAGATGCGAAAACAGTGCAGAATCCGGACTGTCACTTTGCAAAATGTCCTGCGGCGGGCCTTGCTCATAATAGTCGTGTGTGTGCACGGCATTGACATATGTCTCTGCCGACATGGATACACAGCGAATCCAGAAGGGCTGTGGGTTGGGCGGAGCTTTGCTGCGATTAGATAGAGGCATTGGTCACTTACTCCTGAGGTAGATGGTGCTGTGATAAAAAGTATAGTATACAAAGGCGAGTCTTCTAGAAAGTCGAAGTCTACTTGGAGAGAACCGTCCCAATGCTTTCTTAGATGTCACAGTAGGAACGGCCCTCAGGGCCCGAAGGAGGTAAAGTGTGCACGCGTAGGCCTGTACTAAGCCGGGAAGAAGGTTGGGAAAGACAGAGGATGGTGAAGAAAGCCACAGGTACAAGCGTATGTGCGGAAGATCGTATGTGTGAGAGAAAGAAAACAAGAATAGGCTTGAACACAAGCGGGAGGCAGAAGTCACAAACGTAAGGTAGATGTGGGGACAGTGAGGTTATGCAGATAAACACACGGCCTGAGACGCAGAGAAGTAAGTCGTACAGAGTCACGGATGGAAATGTGCATCAGCAGCCACACACGAACAGCTGCCGAGGTTCAGTGAAAGACAAACCGTTTGCTGGACAGCCATCCGGTAGAAGGACAGCTGCAACGTAGTATGGCGCTGATTACGCTTGGATGGCAGTACCCTTCAGGTGTGGCCCTCACTATTATTGGGGGTTAATTCAGTTTGCCAGGGGATGAAAAAGAGAAGAGAGGACCACACAGAAACGAGCAGTGCAGTTAGAAGTGTATCAGAGCAGAAAGAATGGCGGGATTGTGTTCTACAATTGTCGAGAAGATGGTATCAATACAGTACAGAGCCACTTGTACCGGTACGCTTTTACCTCGTCTGCACAATATACATACGTAACTCTATCCATATGTACGTAGATGAGCAGCGTGCCTAAGAAATCTTTGATTGTTTCTAGAACTGGTTGCACGTCTTTGTCATCCTGAGTGTCCAAGCTACACGTTCAATGCCGACGCCTCTAACATGTATGCCGTTGTGCATGTCTGTCATACACGAAGTCATTGTGGAGAAACTTCCACGGCAAATCAGCTCGTGTAACCTATATTTAGGGGTAACACTTTGGAATTCCGCACATAGCTCAGTTTACTTCTTCATGCGGTGATATAATTCATTTTCAGAACCTGGAGTTACAGGCAATTTTTCTTAATACCTTGGCACCGTTGCGGTGTAAAAACTACAGACATATTCTGAAAGTCTAACCTGACACCGTTTTACTGTACCGTCTTGTCTTATCAAGTTACTAATGCAATAGTAATATTCTCTTTGACATAGACGACATACTGGCTAGATCGTCACCATCTGCATCCTACCTCTGTGGTCTGCAGATCTGTTGGACGGTTTAAAAAAAAATGCTTCAGTTCACACGCTGTAGTAGAGACGGACTTCAGTCAATTTAAATGGACACGTTTGAAAGCCGAATCTTCCCTGCTTCTGGGAAAGCCGAGTTTCCTGCAGCAGCGCCGTACCTTGATAGCACCGTGCGGATGTCATGTACAAGAGGAGAAGGCAGCTCAAGTCATCGAGACCCTCTCTGCTGCTAGGAGAGCCAGCGCGCGTAGGATGTCGCCCCGCAGACAAGACATTGTGATTTCCTAAGATTGAAAAAAAAATCGGCCACTTAGTGATGCTGTTTGACATGGCGAGAGGCGGAAAACTCAACGCTAAGGCACTCCCGCAGCAAGAGACCAGATGTGTACTTGCCACGATCAAACTGTTGGCAGTTCTTCGCTAAAAAGTGAGGGAAAAAATGGCATGTGACCTTACATTTACATGCGCGTGGTGCGTACATGGTTGAGGTTAGTGGAAGTCTCGAAACTCCAGACGTAAACGTAGCCACATAGCCGTGAAATTCTATGTGTAGACGTGAGCCTTCGGAAGGCACGCACGGATTACGTTACGTGAAAAAGTGATTAGGAGCGGAGATTGCCACTTGCCACGTCTGCGTCTACTTGTAAATATGTCTTTGTCAGACCCTGACATTTAGGGATGTACAAGCCGATCCTGGTATGGTGGTTGGGGTCTGGCGGCGCGGCTGCGTAAGGTGACTGATGTTAACATCATCAGGCTATAGATGGCATACAACTGTGTAATGAGAGAAAAGCAAACACGTGTAGGTGCCACTGGAGCCTAGATAGCTCACAGTTGTCTGAGAGAAAAAGAGCATTTCAGAAAATCCAAGTCGAAGATTCTGGGCAAACTCCGTATTTATGGACTGTAAAGGACGTGCCCGGGTACATGCATTTGCGTTTCGAGGGTGAAAGTGCACGTAGTCTCGTCGCACATGTGCTATCTCCAAAAAGAACGTAAGGGACGTGAAGAGGCATGGACTAACTATATAACAGTATCAGCAGGCTTACTCGGGACAGGAATGGGTATACTGTTTGGACGTTCCTTCTGTTCCTGATGTATACTCTATCATCGCAATGCAACGATGATGCCATGGTTTTCCTCATGGCGCAGTGTGTCGCGACTTCAAAGCACACAGATCTCCCATGAGCATGCACGTGCCCTCGTGGATCGCGATGAACGACTATCAAATTTGCGGAAGCGAGGTACGTCAATCTCTACTTTTTTGATAGAGTTGTGAAGATGAACAGCGACCCCTCGAGCACAAGGCCAGCGCAAGGAGTGGGATGGGCCTAACTCTGGCAACCTTAGGCCGTATCATACGTTGTCATGATCATGGGCGTATGATTTACAGAGTAATCTCTAACAAACGCTAAACCAGATTTCCAGGTACTGCAACCAAGCGGTAGGCTCGAGTCAGGCCGACAGCAGTAAAAGTGTACACTACATAACCCAAGGTGGGTGGAACAACAGATGGTAGAACATGAAGTACGCGCTTCATTTCTGCAGCAAGGGTAAACGAAAGAAGTGGAGGTCAAGCGTTACCTTGTTTGCTGCAAGTGAAGCCAGATTGAGCCGTTTTCGACAACACTTTACCGGCTTGTTGGGCAGCGTGGAAATTGTATAATTTCTGCCCAAGTTTGTTTACATGCGACAGGGTGTGGCGCGACTCGTCCAGCATGGTGCCGTTACATATTCAGAATAAGTAATTGAACATAATCCTGTGTCATGCAAAAACAAATTTATCTAGCACGCCTGCTAATGGAAGCAAACTCATACTATATATAGATTATAGCCAGATTATCGGCCATACGTACATACCTCACGTGTTCGTGTGTAGCCAACGGGTAATTAGCTTCCAATTTCATAGAAAAACTGAATGAATAACTAGATACATGTCAGGCGCAAAAGCCACACTAAAGCTCACAAGATCCAGAAAGAAAAAGGGCTCTGCACACTGTTTCCCACTGATGCGGTATAGGTGCATTGTGAGGCAGGAGTACTACGTCCAGTCGAAGGACGCCAACATTGCCATAGGAAGTGTATCTCCGAATTTTTTGTTGGTGGACAAGATGTGATACACTTTTCTATAAGCATTCGATGAAACAGACTTCACGTGCAAGTAAAATATGGATTTGAACAGTGGAGCAATACAAGTGTATACACCCACAGCGTAGGTGAAGCAGCACGTAACCAGATATTGCTACGGGCTGCTACAGGGACACATGTTCACACATACTGCGTTGATACTCGTCCTCGACGACACAGGATGTCAAACATTTACGATACGGAACACGTATCTGTCTCGGGTCGTACGCGGGTGGCACTACCCATGTATGTGCCACTTGCGCTGCATCCTGACACGTAAAATTGGTGGGCCTGGCCACAAAAGGATGAACATAATGTGTCGGTTATCTTGCAAAAGGATGCAGTATGGAGGCGTCAGGGCGCACGTGCTTTGCAAACTATTTGCCGTTCTATTCTTTGGAAGCCCAGTCTCCGAAGCGCTACGCGTAAAAACCTTACCTGCGGCCAACTCCGGCGCCACCTACCTGCCCGTGAATGCGCCACCGCAGGACCTTAGTAGAGTCTTCTGCTTGCTGTAAACGAAGCAGAGTTTACCTGGGGAGGCAAAAGGTGAAGAGGGTCACATTCCTCTCGCTACGCAAATGGGAAGAGGATATAAGAAATATCAAGGTATTGACTGCAGTATATGATGATGTGAAAAGAGCAGGAAGGTGCTGCGCCTACACGACAGGAAGGAGTACGTACGAAAAGCAGTTTCAGCGAGAAGAGCAACAATTGCAAAGCTGTAGTGCAACAGTGTCTTCCTGGTGAAGACACGCACGGTGTCGCACTCGTTCCGTAGAGTGGTGATCCGCCTTGATCGCATGTCACCGATGTTGCTGCACACGTGAAGGCATCTCTTACGGAAGGACTTTTCGTCAGATGATTCTTTGTGTTTGTCAACAGCAAGATGCCAAACAGAACAAGAGAGCGAATGACTACGTATTCTTAATGCGCAGGTGAAAGTATATCGGGAAGACAGGAGTTCTGAAGGCGTCGACTCGTTCACGCTCGTTGAATAAATTCTCGTAAACCTTCAGCCGAATGTATTCGTGTGGTTGTTCACGTCACGTAATGACTACTGCGTCGGTCAAAAGCTGAAACGATACAATATTGCTGTAAGTCCGAAAGTATGCTGTCAGAAGTGGGATTCGAACCACGCCCTCAAGTCCGAAGGTATGCTGTTGTCAAGTGGGATTCGAACCACGCCCTCTCGGACACGACCTGAACGTAGCGTCTTAGACCACTCGACCATTCTGATAAATCCTGTGTCCCGGGTGAAATTAGCTATCTCGCGTTGCGCTGGATATGGGTAACGACAGCCTCATCCCCAAGCCGCCTCGAAACAATTATTTGACGCTAGTCACGGCAATGCTACAAAATTTTCCGTGTGCTGCAGCCACATTTGTCAAGGAATTTCCATCCCGCTGTTATAGTTTTACAACTGGCGCTGTGGTTTCACACCTGGTGCTGTGCCTCAGCCCCAGCGCCCCATCATCCTATTATTCTCATAGTCTGGTGCTTTCACCAATTTCCCTTTGCTGCGGAGGTTTGCTTTACCTTGGCTTCCTCTACTACATGCTCTTTCTCACATACTTTGTCCTTCATCCTCGCGGTAACCTGCAGAGTCACAATGACGCTCCTGAAGCCCCGATTTCGAACTGCTGCAGTCCGCTAGCTTCATGAGGCATGCGAAGCAGGTCCACACCTGTACATCACCATGCCTCTTCTAGCGCTGGCGTTGCTGTGACTGTGCCTGCCACAGCCGCGCATATAGCCGAACGTACAATGCAAACACAGGAAACGAGGACGCAGCAAACGTGTGGCTGAGCTGATATCCACGTTCGGGCCAACTGCACATCCCGGTGGCGCAATAGACTTACTGATTGAGAGAATTTGTACGTGAAGGGCCTACGCTGATGAGTAGGGACTTTGCCAGCGAAGGATACCAAACTCCCATTTTGGAACTCCAAGGCGATGCTGGAAGTAACACCAAGTTACGCAATCTGTAACCGCGTCCACAAACATTAATGACGTGCAACTCTGAAGACGGCAGTCAATGCTAGCCTATCGCACTCACATCGTGCATCGTCACACATCCATCATGCCGCAATGACACTACCATAAACGTGCAGGCCCTTGACGGTGAGCTCAGACTTCACAACCTATGCGTGTGCACATTCTCTATTACTCACACGTAATGTAAAGTTACATCTTTCACTTTTAGGTGCTTCTCTGATAGATGAATTCGCCTTGCCAGTTAAGTCACTTTCCTTGTGCCAGCTGCAGCACGGCCTCGCAAGTCTTTGTCGACGTGCATCGAGTCATTTACCCATTACCTGTACGTAAGTATTCATTCGTTGTTTCAGAGTATACTACCTTTTTTTACTGCAGTGAAGTGCCGCAAGTACGAAATGGACAATCGCATGTTGCATGAAAATATCCTGTCAGCACGGGACCGCTGCTGTGTAACGTTGCACCACTTTAACTTACACATACCTACATGCATACCACGAAAATGTAACATAAACGAGCACAAGCTCTATATTCTTTTTACAAAGCGTATAACGAATTAGTATCGGTTGGGCCTGGACAGGTTGGGGCTGTGCAGAATTCTACTTGTCCCACAGCGGAGTCTCGACTGCCCACGTGTATACACAAATATTTGCGACATTCTTCTGGCAGCCAAAACTCGGTGGTCTGGAGCGTTTAAACAGTATTGTTGAGCAACAAGTTCGGAGGAGTCGGCTCGGATCGTCTTGCGGTTCAGAGCCTGCTACGTCGTATGTAACGCAGGCAACCAACGCTTGTCGGGTTCGCTTCTGGGTCCATTTGCCCAGGCAGATACAGATCTAGTAGTGCCTCTGCAAGTGAAACCTTTGGTTTAGCAATCGAAGGATCACTTCCATCTGAGAAGCTACTTAATTCACCAGCCGAGCTATACTCTCAATTATCCTGAAAGTGCTTTGGGGCTGTAGAAGCAGCTCTGTCCAGTCCCAACCTCCGTTCTGAATGGCACCATCGACGGAGGTCAGATGAGCCAGGCCAGAGAAAAAAATTCACCTCACACGTACATCATATGTGTGCATCGACTGTACACAAGTACAACAAAGAAAGCCTGTATGTGCAAGTAAGCTCCGCAGGATACGGTATCCCCGTCACGTCGATCCAGTACGGATGTTCAGGGGTTATCGCATTCTATAGTATACGTGACGATAAGGCATCCCGCAAGTCATTCGGAAACAAAAACGTAAGCAGAAGACGGATGGATTCAAAGACATGGATGGTGATTGTACATATTTTTAGCTACATGTGGGGGCGTAAGGACCTGAAAGGAAGTGCTAGAGACGCCTAACACTATCGACCGCAGAACTGGCAGTCCTCAGCGTCCCCGTGCGACATAGCGTAAAAATGCTCAGGCACCCAGCGGAGGCGCAAATTGTCGCAGCCAAATTGTCGTAGTACTCAAGCGTCTTAGCGCGGGGAATGATTGCCTGCCGTAAACTCTCTCCGGAAACGTATTGATTTCTTCAAGTTAACAAGACTTTCGAGGGACGCATTATTTTGTTACAGTCCGAGATCGTGGCTCAGCGTTCTCTATGAGGTCTATTTGATTTAAATGCCTCTCTCGGTTCGCCTAAGACTGTTACACTTTGATTCTACGATTGTGATCTGTTCCCAGTATTTAACCTCAAAGCTTCATCGCGTACAGAATTGTTGATTTTTACATGTGATAGCGCGATTTCTCCGTGAGGCGCTCAATCCTCCACAGGTAACACATCGCATATGACTGTAGGCAACAACGCGTCTACTTCTACCGGTTTTTATCGCACAGCTTCTGTACATCGAATCACTTAGTATTTCACTGCAAGGCATAATTTGTGCGTATCATTACGTGAGCGTTTCGCCTTGGTATATACGTCGCGTTGTCTACTGGTCAATGAAGGTAAACGTCAATGATACTCTGAGTAGATATTTAAGCGGTGCATCCTTAGAATAAACGGGACAACAAGTTGTGGATCAAGCGTATAGGGTAAGGATATATTTTCATAAGCTTTCAAGCTACTAGCCTCTTCAAGCACGGAGATTAAAATATACTGTCTATCATTCTCCGCGGAGTTTGAACCTGGAAAAAACCCAGCCAGTGGCGTTCCAGCTTAATTATACAAGATGCTGACATTGAGCCTCGTCGGTGCCAGCTCGCGTGCCCGGAATAAACAACTCGACTCAGTCTGTAGATATAACGATTCTCTCAAAAGCTTTCAAAGACAGCACGTTCCACAGAAGGGCTGAATTCCATCACAAAGTCATTTGTATACATATAGATATAAGTAGTGACCCTTGTTCTATTATATACAAGTGAGCACCTATTTTCTTTCTATTAGTGACACATTTGTGACTATCGCTTTGCAATCGTCCATAAACACAGGTGGCCATCTGTATGTGTGGGTGGATCTTACATGTATTGGTTACAAAAAAGGCATCGTAGACACAGTGACTCATTTACACACACTAGACTGTCCATTTCGCCTTCCTTGAAGAATGGGCGTCGAATTCGCACCAAATCTGCTGCAAAGAAAGGAACGCGGGGAAACACTCTCGCGCCATTCTCCAAGAGTATCTCTCTGCGTTAGACTTTTCCTCCTTATCTGTCCTTAAAGCCCGCTCACGACGGCGACGATTATGAAGGCTCGCTTAGCAAGCAGTCCTCTG